>WNWU01000044.1:11279927-11434434 GCA_012654045.1 Ptyas mucosa
TTCTGTTCTGTTCTGTTCTGTTCTGTTCTGTTCTGTTCTGTTCTGTTCTGTTCTATAGATTAGTATTGATTGCTGGTGAGTGGTGTGTGTTTTAGCTGGGCTGTTTTTGTCATCTGCCTGGAGCTGCTGCATTGTCCAAGGTGGGCAGCCACCTAAATTCTGTAATCAAAGAAGGACAGAGTGGCCTGGCACCAGTCAGACACATCCCAACCCAAATTTCCTCTTTCTATAAAGCTGGACTTTCCTGGGAAACCTGAGCCATCTCTTGACACAAAACTTCAGGCTGGCTCTTTCCAGCAGGAAAGCATACAAGATGGGAGAACAAAGAAAAGGCACAATCAAATCCGGGAAAGACTCAAGCTGTGGATTATGCTTACTTAGCTTTTACATTTGCTGGCTCAGCATGATGTAAACTATTGGCATAATGTGTGACTTTTTTTACCACACTCTCTAATACGGGCTTGATCCAGGACTGGCCAAAGGGCAGCATGTGCCAAGAAAAGCCCTTGGCTGCCAGTGGCCTCACAGTTCTGGCTTTCTTTTCCCCACTGATGGAAACTTCTGCCCTCCTTCCTCACCAGCAACCAAGAACATTCTCTGCTGCCAGCCTCAGATCACTGGCAGACTTTTCCACAATTTCCACATCTAAAAATTAGATGGCATTTTCTGGAATATTTTTGTCTATCGTGAAACCTCCTTGCAACCAGCTGGCAGCATTGTTGAGCAGGTTGTTGGCCCCGGCTCTACCTGAGAGAGCTGCTCAAAAGCTCAGCTATCCCCATCCCCACCCCCAGCCTCCTTGCAACCATCCTACCATCCCAGGTAGGGGGAGGAGGAGGAGAAGGCAGACAAGCAGCTGTCAGTGTTGCCTCCCAACAGGATGACTTGTGGCTGCTCATAAATTCTCCTTGCAGGGATGGGTTCCTTCCATTGAACCTCCAGCATGCTAAGGCCCAGCAATCTCCCTTCAACACCCCCCCCCCCAACAGTTCAGCTCTGGGCTCAGGCATGAGGAGAGCAGAGGAGGCTGTGGACCACCATGCTTCACTGTTCAGCAAAAGATGGCTGCTTCCCCAAGCTTGGAAGCGGCCCCTGCAGCCGTGGTGGCAGGTGCTTGGGAAGACTAATTCTAGTAACAGGCCAAGCCCCTGAATAGCCCAGCAGCACAAGCAGGCCGATGATGCCCGGCAGGGGTCAGGCCCCACAGCAGCCTTCCAAGGCAACCCAGCTAATGTGGCTTCTTCCCAGGCAATCTGCAAATGGCAGATTGGGGTTGAGTCACTGAGCACTTCAAGGGCCAGGGAGGCAGATCCTCTTCAAAGGAAAAGGGTGAGGCAGGAGAAGAAAGGAAGATCCTGCTCTCCAGTCGAGATGTAATGCTGCTTTATCTTCAACTGAGAACAGGCCTCTTCCTGAATTGGGATTATCACTAACTCCTCCTAACGCAGCCAATCTAACTCCAATCTTCACAGAAGGGAAGCTTCCTTGGTCTGAGGATGGACAAAGACCCCACAAAGCAAGCTGAGCAGACTTCCCCACAGTTCTTCCTCTTCAGCAGGAGCACCCCACCTTCTCAGCTGGATCAGAGCTACTTCAGAGGTTAACAGACGCCGAGCGGCTGTTCCTGCCTCATGCATCTCAGTTCCCCCGGCTGCTCCAAGCTCCCCTCCCTACCTGTATGTCAAGCCAGTCTAAAAGGGAGCAAAAGGGGTTTTCATGCTTTATACCTAAGCCACTCTGTTTCCCTTCTGATGAATGCCTGGCATAGGAAAAGAGTCGGTACCCGCCAGATTTGGATGACTCGGACAACACCTGCAGAAAGGAAACGTTTGTAAAGCCAAGAGAGCCAAAAGAGAACAGCCCACTCTTCAAAGGAAGAGAGCACCACCCCCAGGGCCGCCCCTGCCTAGGTTGCAACTGAGATGCATTGCTCCCCCTCCACTTCCAGCTCCCCCACTCACCTCCATGGAGCCAGCCTTGCGATTCCGGACCAAGGGTGACCGGCGCTGGATGCAGACCGGCTCTGAAGGCTGCGGGGACCGGGCCTCTGCCCTGTCTGTTTCATCGCTTCCCTTTGTCTCAGCCAGGTCTTCCAGACTCCCCTGCTCTGGCTTTCTGGCCTCCTTCTGTAAGAAAGCCGAGGTTGTGATGCTCCAAGCAGTGGGAACCTCTCTCTGGGCATGGAAGCTGCCTTGCTAACAGTGGGGAAGGAGAAGCAAGCTGGCTGGCTTTGGGCTGCCAAGACAGGAGAGCTCTCCTTCCTTGCTTTTGCAGCTTGGTTGCTTAATACATTTGTGCCAAAGTTTTCTCTTTAAGAGGAAAAGAGAGATAGAAGTATTGTTAGAGTAACAAGAAAAGGTTACAGCTGTTTCTCTGTCACTCCTGCTGCTGCAAGAACAGCCTGACGCCCTGGGTGTGACAGGAAACACCCTGCTTTGGTATCCAGCTGCCCTCCAAAGAGAGGAGGTTCCCTGGATACAAGCTCACCTCTGCAGAGGCCGGGCGAAAGCCACACCCCGCTGGGGCACTGCCTTCCTCCTCGCAGCCTTTCACTCCGGGACTGAAATGCAACTCCACGTGGAACCTCTCCTTAGACGATGGGTCCTGCAGAGGCCATAGAGTGGATGAGATGGGCCCAAGTGCTCAGCTGGCTCAGCTCTGGCCGGCCCCGCCCTCACCTTGTTGTTGTCCTCATACAGCATGATGACAATCTGGGTCATGTAGTTCAGCTCTGAAATGGCTCCCAGGTAGTCCATGGCCCTCTTCCACTGGGCATCTTCCGAGGCCTGGCATGGAAGGGAGTGGCAGAGGGAGGCCGGATTCAAGTCCTGGCAAAGCTGGGCAGGGAGCCCTGAGTAAGGGGGCCTTGGGGAGTTGCTGCTGCATTCCCTCCCCTCCTGGCTGGCCTCAGGCAAAAGCAACTCCCCTTCCTTCTGCAGTCCCACAGGACTCCAAAGCCCATCATGCGGTCAGCTGCCCCTCAGGAGACCAGGACCAAAAGGAGGCTGAACAGGGAGCCACCAAAGAACGGCCAACTCTGGCACAAGTGCCCCGGTCCCTTAAACAGGAGGGCTCTGGACTCAGAAGCTTCTGTCAGCACCGCTCATGCTGAGAAATGGAGGCAAAGCTCTGTGTAACACCCTGAACATGGCACCCCAAAGTGTCCTGGTGATTGCTCCCAGCTTACATCTAGCAGGCCTCCATAGCGGAAGATGCTAAGCAGGGAATGGACATGGCTCTCACTGGTGAAGTACAAACGTGTCCGGACATGGCGCCCTGGAGACAGGACTCCCCTGGAATACCTGCAAGCAGACCGGCCAGGGAGCAAGAGTCACCCTGCTGGGCAGGCAGGGCTGGGTCACAGAGGCCCCCAAGGTCCCCTCTGCAAGCCCAGGAGCACAGGGATCTGGGGTGTCATCAGCTGGCTTCCTGTATTCAGACAACCCAGCCAAGCCCACCCTGTCAGGGGCAAATTGGGCATCTGTCCATGTCTTACAAGGGGTGCAGCTTGTTGACGGACTCATCCTCATGGGTTCGCTGCAGGTCCAGTTGGATCTTCTTGATGAGAGGCAGGCAAAAGCCCACTGCAATCTCCAGCTTCTCCTGCTGGCTGATGCCGTACTCCTGCAAAAGGCCAGAGTGTTTGCAGGGCAGCCTCAGCACAACACAGCCTGACAGGAGTGTCTCAGCGGCAGAGGAGCGAGGCTTGCTCCATACCTGGGGGATGACAATGTCCGCCAGAGCCTTAGAGAGCTGGAGCAGCTCATGGGTGCCTTCCAGCTGCAGGCCAGCGTTGTGCTGGATGTCGTACTTGACACAGTCATAGATGTCGGGGATCTTGCTGATATCGTAACGTCGGTTCTTCAGTCGGAAGTCTTGCTCCAGCTTCCTCCAGCGTTGCAGCATCAGCTCCAGGGTCTCACTGTGGTACAGCTGCAAGTCTGCCAAGCCAGAACAACCCATCAGTGCCATGTGAAGAGACAGATCAGCTGAACCCTGGATGGCGGGCCTGCCATTGCTTACAACTCCAGAATTTCCACAAGCAGCAACCCCAAAAGTACTGCTGCCCAAGGACCATGTTTGGCTTTGAGAATCCAGAAAAACAAACTCTTTCCTGGGGGAGCAGAAGAGCAAATGCCCTTTGGAGAGAGGAGCCAAATACAAGGCCTCCTAAGCCCTGGGCTTCTTTCACACTCCCCAGGACTTTGCCCCTTGGCCCCAGCTACTCTTCAAGAGTTTTATTAGAAAAGCAAAGAAGATCCACCATCTCAGAAGCGGCCCACTGTGGCATGGGCCACGTCAGTGGTGGGTTGCTACCGGTTTGCACCGGATCGGGTGAACTGGTAGCAGCTGCAGCGGGAGGCTCCGCCCACCCGCCTGGAAGCTTCTGCGCATGCACAGAAATGTCGCATGCGCCCATGAGCGAACCGGTAGTGATGGGTTTTGAAACCCGCCCCTGGGCCACGTCCATGCAACTCCTGCTTTTCTCCGCTGCAAAGGAAACGACTCTTGTACCAGCAGACTTAGGGTCCTCCAGACGTTTCTGGATCTGGGAAGTGAGGCTCTCAATCAGCTCAAAGACTTGTTCACAGGTCTCCACTGGATTCCCAATGATTCTCATGGATTTGATGAGCGAAGTACTGCCTGTTGGCGCCAGCTGGAGAGAAATCAGAGCAAAGGGTCAACGGTGCCCATGAGGGACCAAACAGGCTGCTGCTCAGATTTGGGCCAAATGGCTCCACCATGCTCAGTTGGCATTTCTGGAGTTTAGGACTTGAAAGCAGAAGCCATTGGGAAATGTAGTCTATTTCACTCCATCTTGGAATAATAAGAATATATAACATAGTATCATAGGGTTGGAAGGGATCTGGGAGGCCTTCTAGTCCAATCCCTTGCTCAAGGCAGGAGACCTTACACCAGCCTAGTCAAATGGTTGCCCAATCTATTCTTGAAAACATCCAGCGATAGAACACCCACAACTCTGGCAGGCAAGCTATTCTATTGATTTGATCAATAATCATTAATTAAATGTGCCACTATTGCCATTCACAAAGGTTACTCCTATGTCCACTTTAGGAACTGCATGTATTCGCACACTTCTACTTTCTTCAAAAGGTTTATATGCCCTTATTACATTATTCTGATTGGATGCCAGTGAAGAGCTGCCCAACCTATTTTTGATAAAGGTTCATTTCTGACAGGTTTTAAGATAAGCAAAGAAAAGAGAGAGAGAGAGAGACGACACATCCATAACTCCTGTGTAAACTCTCCAAGCTTTTAGTAACTCAGGTTTGTTGAAAATTGAATTATGTTACAGTGCTTAACAGGAATCACATATAGTCCTAACAGTTCCTGTGATGCTCTCCCTCCAGCACTGTTGATATTTTTATAAAGCTGTTCTCATTCCTGAATGCCGTTCTCTGAATTGTCGCTATTCACGTGATAGCTCCGTATTGGGGTAATCGGAATGATTTCCTTTTTTATTCTTTAACACCCATTAAGGAGGCAATATGTCAGGAGACATTCAAACCTTGCAGAGGAATGGTTAGTTCTTCAACAGGCTTAGGTTTGGCAATTTTGTGCAGTTGAGCTAGATCCCAAGTGATGATGAACCAAAACCACCTTTATTCTGGGATAGCACTCCTTAGAAACCTGTTACAAGACCTCCCTGGATGGATTCTTTCTTAAAGGGCTCTAAACCCCTGGGGGATAGTAAAGTATGGCAAAGTCTACAACATTCCCTCCTCAAGGGAGGCCTTCTTTTTCTTCTTGGAAAAATGAGCTTTAGCGAGAGACGCCCCAGCAGGAGGTTTTGGATCTGGCTGGCTTCTCCTCCAGAGAAGCTGTGTATAAAACTGCAGCCTTCAATAAAACCACCAACAACAGAACAAATACTCCTTGTAAAAATACATTAAGCAGGATTCATTTCCAAAAAGGCAAGAATGGCCTCATGTTAAGTTCGATTTCTAGTGGCTTAATGTACACCTCCGTGCAGTTTGGCCTTCTGCTAGGATTGATGTTTGATTTTCATGTTTAGGGGCAGCGCGAGGCCTCAGGGGTTGAGATGCTGGGCTTGTCAGCTGGAAAGCTGGCAGCCCAGGTTCAAGACCCAAGCACTACACCACAGGGTGAGCTCCCGTTACTTACCCCAGCTCCTGCCAACCTAGCAGTTTGAAAGCTTGCAAATGTGAGTAGATAAATAGGTGCCGCTTTTGGGAGAAGCTAACAGAGTTTCATATTTTCATGCAGGCCACATGATCACAGAAACACCATTGGACAATGGTGGCTCCCTTGGTTAAGAAACAGAGATGAGCTCTGCCCCCTTGAGTTGGAAACAATTAGACAGGGGAAACCTTTAAAGCTTTTTCGGTGCAGCCTGGAAATCTCCCATCAAAGTCAGTCCAAGCCTGACTTTGTTCGTCAGGCAAGGCTACTGCTGCCACCGGCCGAGATGGCCCAGCAGATGCCTGGGGAAGAAGCTGCCTTGGCTGACTGGCCGGAAGCAAGAGGATTTAGCGAAGCACCATTCCAAAGTTTTGCATACAACTGGACAGCACAGAGGGACACCAATGTCCACCTTGAGCCATGGGATCAAAGGAGAATCTCCCATTGAAGTCCAGCAGGCAGGAAAGGGCCACCATGTAATTCCCAACACATTATGCTGCCCCAGAATTACCTCGTGTCCAGTGTTGCAAGAAAATCCACATGGTAGCACTCTACAGTTCTCTCTCCCAGCAAAGATAAGAAACCAGAGCAATCAAGTCTACTTTTATACCAGGGGTGTCAAACTCAAGGCCCGGGGGCCAGATCTGGCCCATGGGGTGCTTAGATCTGGCCGCCCTGGAAACAGTGAAGGATCAGCCCGTAGTGCCTCTGCCAGCGAAAACGGAGCTCGGGAGGGCTATGTGTGATCCTCCCGAGCTCCATTTTCTCTGGCAGAGGATTGCTGGAGGTCACTGTAGCCGAAAACAGAGCTCAGGAGCCCGTCTTCGCTGGCAGAGCACTCGAGCCGCCACAGACGCCCCCGACACGAGTGACATCGGGCTGGCCACGCCCACCCCGACCCCCAAGGTCAAACACAACCCTGATGTGGCCCTCAATGAAATCGAGTTTAAATAAATCTAGCAATGGAGAAATAAGATAATTAATGGTTGTTATTGTAAGAGATTATGAATTAAGGGCGATTACATATTAAGTAATTGTTGTTTACATATTAAGAAGAAAATAAGATAAGATAAAGAAAATATGGAAAATATGGAAAGAGAATATTATGGCTGAAATTGGAAACACAGATATGATGTAAAATGGATTTGAAAAGAGAACAACGTGGCAGAAGCTGAAATAATAGGATATGGTGAAAAATGATTAATTTGTGATAAAGGATTATATAAAAGAGATGAATATGGAAAAAATGGGAAGATTAGAATAGATTATAAAGATTATTATGTATAAGATGTATAAGATGTGACCTAGTCAACACTCTGTTCATAAAATATGTATGATGAAAGAAAAATTCTAATAAAACTTGTTTATAAAAAAAATGAAATCGAGTTTGACACCCCTATTCTATAAAATAATGCATCTAAAGAATATGGTTTCTTCCACGTGGCCAAGTGGGCATCTTGCCCAGGGAAAGGGTTTCTGGAGCTGGGTGACCGCAGTCCAGCCCTCAGACTCCAGGCCCTCTCAGTGCCGGACTCACCTGGTTAAGTTGGGCCTCCTGAAGCTTTATAGCTGTGACCAGCCAGGGTTTAGGAAAAAGGCTGCGGCCTTCACCATCACCCTAAGCTCCTCATCTTCATCTTGAGAGCGGGTGAACCGGATCAGGCCAAGGCTCCTTGCCTGCCAGGGCCCTTTCTTGGTGGCCAGAAAAGACCTTTGCAACCTTGGGAAGGTCTTGGCAGGGGCATTTACAACAATTCCTCTAGCAGCTAGTGCTCTTTTGTGCCTCCACAGAGAGACTAAAACGTTGGCCACAGAACAGAGCTGCCATGCCCAGTTGCCACAGAGCACGAAGGCCTTAGAGCTGTCCTGTTCAGAGAGCTTCCCTTCAGCCAGAGCAGCAGCAAAAGGCCATAGCAGCCCGATAGAACAACCTTTGGCGTGCCTTTCTAATGCTACTAAAGTTTGGGACCTTTCAGCCATTTTGCTGGAATTGGGGTGCCTACAAAAGCCTTTCTCAAGGTCAAAGAAATGCACCTCCATCACCTTCTCATAGTCCTCTGTGCAGAACGAGACATCTTTCTGCATGATTTCCCGCAGACGAGCCTTCACCCGGTGCTGGCAGCTGCTGAGGGAGTCACTGTCGCTATCCAGCAGGCCGTTCATGTTGGCACTCTTCACCATTTGCACTAGGATGGGCGTCAGCTCCCCTTCCAGAGCAAGGAGGCCCTGTGGGAAGACATGTCTTCAGCCTCCCCCCACCCCACCCTGCAAAGGAGGGCCCCTGCTCTAGTCAGGCAGAGTGCTGGGGGGACCCTGAGGGTGAGGAAGGGACCCAAGCCCTCCTACAACTTCTGCTGGTCTGACTGGAATTCCCCCTCCCAGGAACCTTTGCAAATGCTGCTGCCGTCATCTGGACTCTGCCCTCATCGGAGGCGTAGATCTTGAGATCGTGGCGGTAGGTGCTATGCAGTCGAAGGAGGCCACAGCCTGGAAAACCAGCATAGTCTCCTGGGCAGGAAAGAGAAACCCTGTGGCCATTCCAGAAGTGTGGGCATTTTATTTTCGCAGTGCCCTCTTCAAAGGGCAGAAAATCCACTGAGCGGGCAGGGTTGCCAGGGCTGCAGGTCAGAGTATTGGAAGAGACAGCGACTCCGAGCAGATAAAAAGGAGGCGGGATGGATAAGAAGAGCTACAAACATCCAACTGGAGAAGCCCTAAATTATCTTCCTGTCAAAACCAGCCCAAAACTTCACAGCACACGCCCAAAAGTCCTTCTCACGAGCACCAAAGAAGCTCATGGCCCACGTGCCCAGTTTCCAATCACCATCATTCTTCCCTCTGCCTTCTGCTGTTTTCTGGCTGGCCGTTCCAGGAAGATTGTGGGGTTCTTTCCTGCTTTGAGACCAGCAGCTGTGCTGCAGGCATGGGGCTCAGACCCAGAGGAGCCACCTGCTGTCACTGGAGCCCCCCTCCAAAGCACAGAAGACCAGTCTGGCTCACAGCAGCAGCTCCCTCCAATGACCTACAGGCATTCATGCCGTCCTCTTGCAGTTCAACCAAAAAGGAGAGCTGGCTACCTGTTGTGTCAAGAAGGCCTGAAGGTGCCTGGTTCATCTGCAATGGACCTTCTGTCTTTTGGCTTGGGAGGGAGAGGAAGATGAGATCTCCCCCAATTCACAACAGGGATGGGGGCACAAAGCAATTAAGAGTGTGAGGGAGAAGGATCTAGCCCAAAGGCTGCATGCATGATAGAGAAGTGGGGAACTGCCAAAGGTGTTGTTGGGAGAAGAGAATGTGGGCTGAGGCAGCTTTAGATGGGAGAGGCCAGGAGTTCAGGGCTTGCTGTTTGCTTCCTGCTGCCCATGCAGAACCATCATGGCCATCCAATGAACAGAAGAGCAGGAAGCAGGATGCCAAATCACAGCTTCTAATGGGAGACTCAGGAGCAAAATCTTGAGGACAAGCAGGACTGACCCCAAAAGGTACAGCTCAGCCCTCAGAGGGAGCCAACTACACAGAACATGAAAGATCTAGTCTATTCACAAAAGTGTTCAATAAACTTCTGAATTCTTAAGACCACTTGATCAGGAAAGGTCAGTTTCACCCATAAGGCCATCTTGCCTGATGAGAAGTTTTGAGTACTCAGAAGTTGACCTGCTGCCCAGGACCATGGAGACTGGAAGGGGCTTCCAAGGCAACCCCGATCATAGCCCTTAATATCAACGAAGCGCTGCAATCCAATTCCACCAACCAGCCCAGAAGATCCTTTTGGTGCAGATGCAGAGGCCAAAGGATGCTCTTCCTCCTTCTGAAGGGGGTTTCCTTTCCAAAGGACCCCACCTTGGAGGTGGCTACCAAGATGCTGTCAGCTGCAGCCTCTGCCTTCCTCTAGAGCCAGCAAGCAAAGCCCAGGCTCACCTTGGCCCCCTGGATACATGCAGCGGAAGGCTCGGCCCAGCTCCTCCGCTTGCACTCGGCCGGCAGGAGTCAGCTCGCCCCCCCACTTCAGCACCAAGAGCAAAGACGGGGAGGCTTCCTTGAGATCTGCACACAGAGAGAACGAGAGTCATCTCCTGCCAGGGCTGGGGCAGAATGGCAATAGCGCTTAGACTTGCAGTATATACCGCTTCACGGTGCTTCACAGTGTTCTCTGAGTGGTTTACAGCCTCTTGCCCCCAACAATCTGGGTCCTCATTTTACCCACCTCAGAAAGATGGAAGGCTGAGTCAACCTTGAGCTGGTGAGACTTAAACTGCCAGCCTTCTGGCAGTTGGCAGTCAGCAGAAGTAGCCTGCAATATTGCATTCTAACCACTATGCCACCACAGCTCTTGAATGAAGACCTACCGTCCACTCTTCAACCTCCAGAGCAGAACAGAGAGGCAAGAACTGGTGAAACCGGATGAGGGGAGGAGAGAAGGTTGCTAGGGGCCTCTGAGGCCTGGAAACTGCACAAAAGTAACCTCAGTTCTGCCCCCCCCTCCTCTTGTCAGTTGGCACTTTCCCCCTAAGTGGGGATTGTTTGGCAAGTACTTTGGGGGAGGGGGGGAGCAGTAGCTCCACTTCTTCACAAGGGTTGGCATTTCAACTGAAGCTTTCTCAGCTTACATTCTCAATTTCCTCATTGCTTCAGAGTTTTTACTTGGAGTTGGGGGTTTTCTGGAATGCTGACTCTGACCCCCATTCGCCCATCACACAGAATGCCCCTCCTTGTGTCTATAGATGTGTGCATGCAATCAGGGTCTTCATCCTATGAAATTGACAGGGCTCTCCTGCAACCCCCATCTTCCCCTCCAGCTGCCTTCATGCCCCCCCCCCCACTACAAGACCCCAATACCTGCCTTCCTCCTCATTGGATGCCTTCAGGTGCCCATGAGGCAGGTAAGTCAGTTGCACTTTGCGGTTGATTCCAGAGAAGTGCCCATACCTGCCAGAATAACAAAGGGCCACTGTTCTGGGCATGAAACCCCTGGCTTTACCCATCACAACTGGAGAAGCTGCAAGGGCATCCAACTGCCTCCCTCCTGCCCAGGGTTCTGTTGTGGTGTAGGAGGAAGTGCCCCCAGTCAGAGGGAGTCCATTCTTTCTGGGGACATGCAAGAAAGTGCAAGAGTTGCTTGCAAGGTTGATATTACTCTCCCAGAGGTTTGGTGGGGGGGTGGCAGAGGGGCAGAGGGGCCATGGAGATAAGCCCCTGCTCACATTTCTAACACGGTCTTGAGCTGCTCCAGTTTCGACTTCTGTTCCTCGGCCACCGCATCCCCGAGAGCGCCCTGCTCCTGCACCAGCAGCCGAGCAATGTCCAGCACCTCCTGTCAGGGCAAAGGCTTGCTCAGGTCTGTGGGCTCAAGGGCTCTAGGAATCAAAGGCACAAGCTCCTTAGCCAAGTCTCTCGCCCCCCCCCCCCCCGGGGCCCCCCATCCAGGAAGACAGACACAAGACTGACCAATGGAGGGTGAGAGCTTCACCTGCATAGCCATGCAGGACCTCTAGGACCAAAGGGAGCCCCAAACTCACCTGAAGCTGCTCGGGCTTTTTCAGCTTCAGCTTCCCAGTTTTGTAGCCCTCGTATTTTTCAAACAGAACAAAGAATCTGGCAACAGCAGAAGCAGAAGCAGAAGCAGAAGCAAAGCAGGTTACTGACATCAATGGTTGTTTGCTACATTTATGCACGCTCTTTCTTGGGAGCTCATTTTGTTCTGGAACCTTTTTGTCCTGCAGAAGAAGCCCCGGCTCCAAGACACCCAGGGACTCCACCATACCTGGGATGTTTCACTTCCATCTTCATCTTCTGTTTGGGGGTCCGATCACCATGCCTTATAACTGCAATCACACACCGTAGCTCCATCCTGCAAGAGAGATGCTTTAGCTCATAGGATGCCCCCCCACCCCTCCTTCCTTCCTATAATGGCCAATGCCTAGGAGATCCCAAGGCCTTCTCTGACCAGGACATCTCAGCCCTGGACCCTGGGAGCCAAAGCCGAAAGGACTCTCCTCTCATGCTATCCACGCATGAAGGAAAAGCCTTGCGTGAACTACCCTTCTCTCTCCTGAGCTCTGAAAACCACACAACCGTGGCAGAGAATGCAAGACCCATGTGTGCCATCCTAAGTGGATCTCTAATTGGAGGCAAGCTAATCAGCCTGCACGAAAGATTCTCTTAGCCAAGGCTTTAGAGAGAACAGAGAAGCAGCCTTCTGCACAGTACTAGCTGTGAATGGGGACAAGGGTCCCAAGACTGAGAAGCTGCCAAGGAGCGCTGCCTTAATTAAAACCAGGCAAAGACTTTATTTTAATCCAGAGCTTGAGGTGCTATTTCATCTTTCTTAGTTTAGAAATGTGAAGATGGCTCTAAGTGTAGAACAAGACAGGAGATGTTAGAAATAATTGGAAAATTCTATTTGGAGCTATACAAAGATCAAGATCACTGAAAAGTGACTCACAAAAGAGGAAATGCCAGATATCTTAGTGGAGGAACTATCAAGTGCTATAAAATCAATGAAAATAGCAAAGCTTCAGGAAATGACTGTGTTACGGTTGAAATGCTAAAAGCCGGTGATCACAGTTTACACAAGATACTAGCAAAACTATACTCAAGATGCCTCAGAGAAGAAAAAATACCCAACGCATGGAAAAATGCTGAAGTGATTCTTATACACAAGAAAGGGGCCCAAGATGATTTAAAGATCTATCACCGAATAAGCCTTCTCTCAGTCATCTACAAGGTTTTCACCAAGATAATAGCAAAAAGAATGTTGAGAACATTAAATGATGCACAGCCAAAGACAGCACAATGGGTCACATCCAGGTTGTTCAGCAAATCACTGAAAGGCACAATACCACCATGCCTCTGTGCGGGGCTTTCACTGACCACGAAAAGGCGCTTGACTCCGTATTCCCTCAAGCAATAATTAAGGCATTGCTCAACCAAAGTGTAGACACTGCTTACATAAACTTACTACAATCAATATATGAAAAAACATTGGTGACAATTTGCCTTAATGATCTTAAACTGGAAATTGACATAGAACGAGGTGTATGATAAGGCGACACAACCTATCCTTTTCTCAGCCTGCCTTGAAGAAGTATTTCGCAACCAGGCTGGGCAAAAGATGGAATAAAAATCAATGGCGCCTATTTAAATCATTTAAGATTTGCAGATGAAGATGTTCTCTTCTCACAAGACCCAGAAGAGCTACAAAGACACATACAAGAGCTGCACAAAGCAGGAGAACCATTTGGCTTAAAAATAAAACTGAAAAAGGGCCAAGTTATGTTTAATAAATTTACCAAAGAAAGAAAAAAAGGTTGTATCTGGAGAAGAACTACATGTAGTTGACATATACCTTGGCCAGCAGATTTCAATGGAAGGTGATACAATAAAGGAAATAGAACAGCGTGTTAAATGTGGTTGGCAGACATTTGGCAGGCTAAACATAATTTTCAAGAACTACCTCCCCCCATGCCTGAAGAGAAAAGTTTTTGATCAGTGTGTGCTACCTGCTCTAACATATGCCAGTAAAACACAGACACTCACCCCACAATCATACAAAAGCTAAGAGTGGCGCAAAGACCCCTGGGAAGATACATGCTTGGCATCACAAGATAGAAAGACCTGCACATGGATTAGAGATCAAACACAAGCATACGAGGCCATCAAGAGAGTCAAAGAATTCCAATGGAAATGGGCTGGTCACATAGCAAGAAGAACTGAGGGCAGGTGGACCAAGGCAATCATAGAATGGATCCCACTTAAAAAGCGCCCATGAAAGAGACCTAAAACAAGATGGATCTATGACATCAGCAAGGATTGTGAGCCCAAGTGGCAAAAGGAAGCTCAGGACCGTATTGGTTGGAAACATGTGGAAGAGGCCTTCATTCTGCAGTGGATAGAAAATGACTAAGATGATGATGATGATGAAATTTAGAATATTGGAGCTGTAAAATCTCAAATTTAAATTTTTATAGAACATTTAAGCTTTTACAAAAACCCTTGTCTTTTTAAAGATTCTGATGACCAAACGCCGCCTACATTTGCAATCGCTGTTGTCACAGCTCCAGAAAATATTGCTCCATTTTTCTTCACCATCACCAACAAGCAGGGAAAGAGAACAGCTGGAACATCCTGCCCTGGGCTCTCTGGCCTGGCCTCCCCTTGGCTTCCCTGAACCTCCTATAGCTGAGCCTCAGAACTTGGGCACTGATTTCAGCTGAACTCCAGAAGCTGCTGTGGGCCTTCAGGCCAAAAGGGACCCCTCCAAAATCTTAGACAGAAGAAGAGGGAAGGGCAGCATTTCACCTGATCTGTTTTTGTTACAAATACTTCCAGGGACTGAATTTCCTGTATCCAGAAGCTCCTGCGCATTACCAACTCCATATCTTCTTGTTATCAGAAAATCCAACAATATCATAAATAGGACCCCAAACCTACGTGGTCTTTCTAAAAAGATTGTGCCTCCTACTAACAGGCCAACCTCAGGAGCCATCATCACAAGCAGTAAACAGAAAGGGAAGCATGGCCAGCACAGCCAACACTAACATTGTCCCTGAAGTGGTGGGCACGATGGGGATGTCTTCTGCTTCCGTGGGGATGGACCAGGGGATCTGGAACTGGGGAGCCATTTCACGCATGATGATGTTCCTGGCAGAGAGGGGAGAGACTGGTTGGAAACCACCTCTCCCAGTTTTGCAATAGGGCCACCAGCCCGAGGCAGACTGGATTCAGACCATTCGTGCTCTGATCCCCTCCTCCTCCCCTTCCAGGAGGGGACGATCAACCGAAGCACCACACACCCAAGGAGCTTGGCACAGTCATCATAGTACTTCATAGAGTTCTTCACAAAACTGAAGCCGTTGACATCACAGACGAAAGACTGGCCATTGGCCCGCAGTAAGTCAAAGCCGCACACTGTCTGCTGCAAAGGGTGACACGAGACCCAAGGGAAGTAACACAGAGCTCTTTGAGGCACTCTACCAACAGAAGGAGCCCCTCAGCCCCACCCTACCACCCTGGCCAGGGGATTGCAGGAGGCGGCGAACACAACAGAGAGAGCCCCCATTTCTCTGTCACACAGTTTTAGCAGGGAGATGCAGGGACAGGGCAAAGCAGCACCTACAGCCTGAGACTTTGGAGCCAGGGAAGAACATTGACCTTACTCTATTTGAGGAGGGGAGGGTGGCCCCAAAACCTGTCCAGGCATTCCAGGCTTCAGCAACAAGAGCTAAGAACTTCAGGGAGGGCTCCAGGAGGTCACAAGTCAGAGGGAAAGACTAACCTTGAAGGCCACACAGACTTTTCGGGCCACCAGCTTCTCTATGGCTGTTAACATAACTGGGTAGCGGATCTCCTTTCCTTCGCTATCCCGTTCCACCTTTCCATCAAGAGCAGGGGACTTCCGTGCCTCGGCGTGTGCGTAGTCAGGACCTACCGTGTACACCTGAATGAAAGAGCACCAGCAACGTCACCCCACTCAGAGCTGCCAAGAGGGTCTCAAAGGAACCTTGATGACGAGGCTGCCTGCCCAATTCAGAGAACTCCTCTCAGCAGGTCCCCACAAACACCCACTCCTACCTTGACATCCGTGCCATCTGTAGGCATGAACTCCTCATAAATATACGATCCGGTCTTCCGTACGCTGCTCTCTGGAGAGTAGACGCTGCTACGGCTCCCAATCTGAAACAGTTCAGGAACTCAGCTAGAGAGGTGAGCTGTACCTCAAAAGAGATGGGCCACAAGCCCTGGAGCAGCTGATGCCTCACACAAAGAGGCAAAAGACACCTCCACCTGGACAGCAAGGCCTGAGACGAACAGGCAGGAGTAACAAAAGCCCGGGAATGTCTCCTGGTTTGAGGCACAAAATGTAATGGATTGATTGTTTGTTTGTTTGTTTGCCTTATATGCCACCCTATCTCCAACAGACTCAGGGCGGCTCACAACAATAAAAACCACAATAATCTATTATACAAAGTTAAAATGCCTAATTAAATCAGATAAAGTTAAAAAACCTGTATAAAACCCCATCAGTCCAGGCCGGGGGACTTGAATAATTAAGTTTTTAATTCACGATGGAAGGTGCGAAGGTCAGGGGCCAACCGGAGCCCCAAGGGGAGTTGATTCCAGAGGGTGGGCGCGCCCACAGAGAAGGCTCTACCCCTGGGGGCCACCAGCTGATATTATCTCGCTGACGGCACCCTGAGCAGGCCCTCCCTATGGGCGCGAACCGGGCGATGGGATGTTGTTGCTGACTGCAGGTGGTCCACCAAATATCCTGGGCCTAAGCCATGTAGGGCTTTATAGGTCATCACCAGCACCTTGAATCTCATCTGGAGGGCAACCGGCAACCAATGCAGGTCGCGCAGGAGAGGTGTTACATGGGAGTATAGGGATTCTCCCATCACAACCCGCACAGCTGCATTTTGCACCAGCTGAAGCCTCCGAGTGGTCCTCAAGGGCAGCCCCATGTAGAGAGGGTTACAGTAGCATTACAATCCTTATGCCAGGATTCCCCAACTCCTGGGCCGTGGCCCACTACCTGTTTCAAACTGGTTCACGCAAGCAATGGGCAAGTGTGCACATGCACAAAGCTCTACTCACAAGAGTGGTGGGCAAGCACATGTGCGAAGCTCCACTCATATAAGCGGTGGGTACTTTAGCTCACGCGTGAGACTCCACTTGCCCAAGCAGAGGGCGCTCCTGTGCAAAGTTCCATTTATGTGATTAGAGCTTTGCACGCGAGCACAAGCGCCCTCTGCTCCAGGGCCTACATTCGCAGAAGTGGAGCTTTGCGTGCATGCAAGTACCCTTCGCTTATGCGCAAAGCTCCATTCACGCGAATGGGGACCACGTGCACCCACCACTCACACCAAAGGAGTTGTGTGCACGTGCGTGTGCCTACCGCTCACATACCCTCCCCCCCACGCCGGACCAGGCCAACAAAGTGGAAAGGTTGGGGACCGCTTGCCATGTGCCACTACTTATTTCACACCAATGGTGTTTAAAATGGAAAAGATGAAGTTATTCCTGTTGTTCAATAAAACAAAAGTACATTCCTATGTACATAACCTCAGTACTTTCATTCCAGGTGAGCCAAATCAAAGTTGCTTTATCAAAATCTTAACCAACTTCTGGAATTCAGATTTCCACTTTACTGAATATTCAAAGGAAGGAAAGGTATCTCGGAAATGCCCATTACCTTAACTTCTCAAATCTGGCACCTGAAAGGGGACCCAACCACAATAAATTAGAAGACCCTGGTGCCAGTGAATCGCCCCTTCAATATTTGACATTGATTGTACTGTGCCCTGTCTCTTTGGTTTGGGATTACTGCTTTGGTTGTAACTGCAAAAAAGCATTATTCACACAATATCCTGAAATAGAGATGATAGCCAGGTACACTGCTATTGGGAATGCCCCTCATCAGACAGATGGGGCCCCAGCCAAAGCCACAGTCTTCTCACCTTGCGGAAAAGGCGCTGGCTGCCCCCGCCAGCCGAAGAGGGATAGTAGATGTAGACGTTGTGGTCCTCAGCGCTGACTGGCTTTTCCACAAAGGGCTTGGGGAAAATGGCCCCATTGACCTCCACCTGGTCCTCCCCCTCCACCAGGCTGCACTCTGCACAAACACACAGGGCCTTCAGAGACATGAAACTTAATCCCCACCCCCTCAACTTTCCTTTCTTGGGGAGTTACAGAGCCTCCAGGCTTCTCCAGACACCCAGGATCATCCTTAGAGGAGGCTGGGTCTGACTCTGAGTGGCAGGGAGGGGGAAAGGCTGGAAAGCCACTATGCAAAATGACTGCACTAAGGGGGGCAGGGTGCACATCCTGCTGCAACAAGAACATTCAAAGGAATTGGGCACACCTGAAGATGAGGCAAGGGGACTAACTGTGGTGAGTGGGTGGAGGTAAACCTGTAGCCTAACAGAGGATCAAGGAAAACATAGTGCTAGTCTAGACCAGTACTGATGTTGTTACCTAGTTTGGGTAATGAAATGTCTACAAGAAACCCGCCAAGCTCAGAGAATACCAAAGACTCCTCCTTTGAACCTTGAGTTATGAATGCTTTCCTTTATCAATCAAGGAAAAGAGCAGCTCTTTAGCAGACATCAGCCTGCAAAGCCGAGTTCTGAGCCCTCCTGGTGCTTCTTTGCGCACAAGACAGAAGCTGCTTCCTTTCCTGAGGCCATCGGCCAATGGCCCAGGGCACCCTTCAGGCCACCCTTCCTCTAATGCTAAGGCTCTCCTGGCAATGCTCTGGGCAACAAAGAAGACGGCCCTGCACACCATCCATTTTCTAGGTTTTCACAATGTCTCTTAGCCCTCCCCAATTAGGTTGCACAAATCCAGCCACACGTTGCGCATTCTCAGGCCCTGGTCTACACTGGGGATTTAAGGGCAGCCCAAGGGGCACCTTCCTGCTTATCTGGCAACTGACCCCCTTGCCTTGCCTCCAAAGTGGGCCAGGGAGGAGGTTCAGCCCTGCTTGCCCCACACTCACCCTCCGGGCGATCAGGGTCCCGGTTGAGCACCGCATAACGAGGCAGGTCTACTCCCTCCTCCTGCAGAATCCGGTACACCTCCCGCCTACAGAGGATGGAAACACAGGCAGGGGTCTCTGGCTGAGGGGACATGACTGATGCCCCCCCTCCCAGGTGGCCAAAGCACACCTCAGCTTGGCCACATTCGGACCAGAGATAAGTGAGGGATTTTACTTTGCTCCAATCTGCCTTGCCCTTCCCTGCTGGTGGTGGTAGCCCAGTTAAGCAAATTCCAGCTTCTAAGCCGCTTCCACCAAAATGACCCAAAGATCTGGTGCAGATTCAGCCCGCTGCTGGAGACACAACGTACCATGCAGCCCAAAATACCCCAGCAAGGGTATCCACCTCCACAACCCTACCTGTCCTGGATGTAATATTGCATATCAAGGTCGTTAATCAGAAAAGGGTTGCGGAGCTTGGCATAAGCAACGGCTTTGTCCAGAGGGAATCCTGGAAGATTTGGGGAGGAAAACCATGTTGACTACCAGCTGAGCACCCAGGCGGAAGAGGAGCCGGGACGCCAGCTGGCCAACCTTTGGAGTGGAAGGAGATGAGGCAATCGCAGGCTGGCCACTTCTCCACCGGCTCGTTCAGGATGACATCTTCCCCCATGATCACCACCGCGATGTATTCAAACTTGCACAGCCGCTCCAGGATTTGGGTCATGGGCTTGGATTTGGACTTTTTGGTCATGGCGCAAATGCCAACCACAATCTGCCGTTCTGGAGGCTGCAAGAGAGTCACAGCAGCAGCAGCAGCGTCACTTTGGGCAGTGGGTGGTCTGGCAGCATCTGGCTCTTTCTTAAAGTCAGGCACAAAAGCAAATGGGGGGGGCACAGAAACAGTGCAGGCCAGAACCAAGGAGGACTTCCAAGAGAAGAGGAAAGGGTCCCGCCCCAGAAGCACAAGAGGGAACACAGGGCAGTTCCCCACCTCCCACCCCCGTGATGCCCTCCAGGGGACTTCCAGCCCACTTCCCTGGGCGCGGGGGTGGGGTAGTCAGCCCTCCCCGACTTCCCTCCACCTCAGAGCCAGCAAGGCTCCTTCCGAAGCAGGCGGCAGCAAGAAGCCCCTTTACCGACTCTCCCTCCTCCTCCTCCTCCTCATCCTCAAAGAAGGGCAGCTCCTCCATCTTCAGCTCTGCTCCCGGGAAGTCCACCTCCTCATCTCGACAGCCCAGGAAGAACTTAGCCGCGGAAGCGCCCTCCTTCAGCTCGGCCGTCCAGGACGACATGCCAGAGCGCGCAGCCAACCATCCCGCTCTGCAACGAGCAGGCCGGCGTCACCAGCGGCCGCCCAAGGAGCCCCGCCCGCCGCCCGCCGCCCGCCGCCCGCCAGAGCCTTACACTGCCGCATCCTTCGGGCTGCGGGCGGCCTCCGGAGGCGGAAGAAGACCGAGCGGCGCCCGGCCTGTCCGCCCGATCTTCGCAGCCTGCCAGGACGGCGCGCCTTCGGCCGGCGGGCCGCGGGAGCCACCCGGAAGCGCTCGCGCTCCGGCCGGGCACCAGCGGGCAGGCGGGCCGGCCTCCCGGACGCGCCAGCCCCGCCTGCCAGAGCGGCCGCCGGGCGGGGAGGCGCTTGGCTCGGCCGAGGCTCCGCCCGGCGCCCACCGCCAGACCGCCGCCCGCCTCGCCGGGGGAAGAAGCTGGCCCCACCCAGGCCGCCGCCGCCCCGCCCCGCCCCGGCTCTGGCGGCCGAGGAGCCGCCTTCCCCAGCCCTGCGTTCCCCGGCAGGGACGTCCCCCGCCCGCCCAACCGAGGCCCCGAAGGGCGGCGGGCGAGGGCGCCTCCGGGGCAGAGAGCGTCGGGGAGCGGGCTGGTTCAACCCGGGGCAGGAGCCAGGCGGGGGCGGGGTAGCTTCGAGCCAAGTTGGGCTTGCGAGGGAATCCAAAGGTCACCGGGCGCAGCTGGCAGCGGTCACCTTGACACACCTGCCCGCCCGGGGGAAAGCAAGTGCAGCGGAGGCCCTGCCTCCTGGTCCTCTAGGTGGCAGCCGGCCCCGCCCCGCCGGCTCCAAGGCCAGGAATTGCATCGGCTCTCTGCCATCTCATTCCTTTGGGCCCATTGCTCTAATCTCGGGCGCTTTATGATCGCGATTGAATGTTTCTCGTGTCTTTTGTGGCGTCAGCTCCCCCACTCAGGTTTGCATTCTCTCCATCCCCTCTGCCGCTCCATCTCTAAGAAAAACGTCGAATACTTTCGGAAGACTGAAATTGGAGGGAGACCTTGTGTATCACCGGTGCTGGGAGGGAGCGGGCGGGCGGGGCAAGCAAATGCAGTTGCAAATAGGGTGACCAGTGTCCAGAGGAAATGCAAGTGCAGGTGGGCCTTCTAAGATTTGGTGGGGAATAAGAATGATGGAGAATAAGGGGTCCTTGGGGCTCTCTGTGCTTGGTTGTTTTCTTGCAAATGTTTCATGAGCCAAACTAGGCGACATCATCAGTACTGCAAGGAAACAACTAAACTCTGAGACCCCCAAGGATCCACCCCTCATTTCAACTCGGTGCTACAAATATTCTCCTTTATTGATGATGGAGAGTCCCTGACAGGGGAAGAAGAGAAGGGGAACCTATTATCGGTGTCCTGGGGTGGTGGCTGTCACATTGCTCTCCATCTTGTCCCTCCCCCCACTAGCTAAAGGGAGCTTGTTTACACCCCAGTTTTTTTAGCATCTCCCCGCAGAGCACGATGGACCGTGGACCATCAACAAGTCTCTGGGAGCTCCGAGGGAGGCTGTGCAGCCGAACACCTTTCCGAAGGTGTTGCTCTCTGTCTCCCTTGCTAGCAAACTGGTAGAGGAGAAATCCGGCATGCCAAATATGCAGGAGGGGGCGAGAGATGGGCTACACTACCCTGATTGACCAGTCAGAGACTTCTTTTCCCATGGGAAGGGGGACAGTCGACCAGACAAGAGCCCAGAATAGGCTGTGCCCAGCCTGAGGCTCGTCAACTGGAAAATACCTGCCTGCATCCCAAGGCAGCCACCCAAAGGTTCCCCATGCAGCGCCCTTCAGCCGCTGGGCAGTTCAGCGGGGCTTCTGCCCTTGGGGTCCCTGTGCACCAGAAGGAGGAGGGGTCTGCAGAGAACAGTGCCTGGTGGGGCGCTGCGTCTGGCCAGAGCAGCAACGGATCTGTTCAGCATTTCTCAGCGCAGCCTCTTGCTTATCCTCTTGCCTGGGGAGGTCAGTTTGGGGAGATCGGGGGAGGACCTTGGATGAGAATCATATTGCACAAAGAAGCTTCATTCATCCCCGTGAAATATCTTGGGGAACCAACGAGATCAGCTCAGCTTCAAAGTATTGCGGAACTGCCCAGGGGCTCGCTTGTTTGCTTGTCTCTTTTCTTTTATTCTCCTCTGCGTGTCCCGGGGCGGGTGAAAAGGTGGCCAACCGGGAGCAGGGACAAAGGCAGCAGGTACCAGCCAGCCTCGCCCAAGGGGACGAGGAGAGCCTTCTCCAGAGCAGCCAGATTCCGACACTGCCGCCGCGCTCAGGAGCCGCGCTGAAGGAGGAGGAGCGCTGAGCCCAGGACATAGGGGACCGAGGGCTGGCGGTGGGTGGCAGCAATCGGAGGTCGCCGGCCGCCCCCGCTCTCACAGGCGGCGGGGGGGGGGGTTGTGCCCTGCCCTGGCCGGCGCTGTCCAGGCCGGGGTCGGTGCTGAAGCGCGCTCTGGGCACCGCAGCCGCGCGCGGCGCTTCGGGCGAGGCCCCCGGGCTGGGTTGGGCCGGCCGGCCCAGCGCTAGGGCGGCGTAATCTCCGCGCTCCCCTCCCCGCGAGCCTTGCATTGGCGGCGCGTCTCCTCCCGCCTGGCTGTGCGAAGTCCTCGCCCGCCCGCGGCTCGCCTTCCTGCTTCGCGCCTTCGCTGCTCAGACTCCCCGCGGCTGCACCATGTCCAGCACCTTCGCCCGCGCCCTCTCCGCCCGGAGATCCGCCGCCCTCCTGGCCGCTGTGGGCGCCGCCGGCTCTCTGGGCGCCGGCTTCCTCTTCTCCCGCGACTCCGTCGGCCCCTCGGAGAGGACCAAGCGGCGCCTCTACCCGCCAAGGTATGGCTCCCGGGCCGACTAGGGATGCCCTTGAGGCGGCGACCCCCGGGAGGGCACCTCGGAGCTGGAGCGCGGGGCCTGGGACGCCGTGGCGGAAGGCCGGCGGTCCCCTCGAAGAACCAGGTCCCCTTCTCGGACCCTCCGTGAACTGAGGAGCGCGCCGCTCCCTTTTCTCCCGCGCCGCAACACTGAGGCCGTTGGGTTTGGCCTTCGGGCCAAGAGAAAGAGGGAATCTGCTTTGTCTCTGAGCAACCTCCAGAAAGGGGGTGGGGGGTCAGGGCCGCCAACCGGACTCCTGCCTTCCCAGACACCCAGGGGTTGCTTCATCTCCCCAGCGCAACTCAAGAGAAATGCAGTCGGCTTATGCCCTCTTTGTGTCAGCTCCTTCCGGGCCTTCAGGCTGCCTGGCGGGCTCTGGGTCGCCCCCATCCCACAAAACAGCACTAAACTAGGGGTGATTATCTTCCCAAGAAGGGCCCTGGAAGCATCCCGCAACCCTGGGCAAAGCAAGCCCCCCCCCCCCCAATCCCTTTCAAAACAGGCAGGGGCCAGGCTGTCCTGGGGCCAAGCACCGATCCGCAGGTGCAAAGTGAGCCCAGGCTTCTGGTGCAGCTCCCTCTTCCTTATCTGCAAAGGAGGAATGGAGCCCAAGCCCCGCCCACCTTTTGGGCTGCGGCTGGAGAGACCAGCCAGCTGCAGGCTGTTCTCTCCTGAGAAAGAGCCTTACAGGCCCCAGACTGGTGCTCTGTGGTGGTTCCGGTTGAAGGGAGGGCACAGACAGAGCCCTTCCAGCGCCTCCCCAGCCCCTATCTCTTCCTCAAGACACCTTAGAAGAGTTCAAGGGCCCTCTAAATTGACAATAAGGTCAAGAGAGAGCGGCTTCCTAAGAAGATTAAGGAAGGGAACTTAATGCAAGCATTACTCTGCTGCTGGATTGTGAATTGGGGTCATCACAGTTGCTTAACTACTCCAGGTTGAAATGAGATGTCCACCTGACAGAGGACAGGGTGAATCAGCAGAATAGAGATGATTCTCCAGCTTCTGAGTGGCAAGAGCCGAGATATTTTACACCAGGAAGTAGGAAGAGAGGAAAACAGGCTGCCTCCTAGGTGGCCCTTCCCATGACTAAGGCAGAGTCCTGGCAGAACTGGAATCCAGGTGACCTGAGATTGAACCACATTTATGCAGAGGCCACTTAGACCAGCCAGCTTTTGCCACTCTGGGAAGTGTACAAGCTACAAAATAACAAACTCCCCACTCTGACCCCAATGAGATAATTTAATCAATTTGCTGTTTCTATTTCTTATTTTTGTTTCTGATGGTATCTTTTTAATGTTTTTATTTGGGAGTCATTGCGAATCAAACAGCGTACTAATCTAATAAATATTTTAAAAAGAATTGTTCCACTTTTACGTTAACTAGGCACCCTCTGCCTGCTAGTTGGCACTTAACAAAGTAGCTGATCTTCATTAATGTGCAAATGTCACTTGCTTCTGGCCCAAACCAATGGTTCTCAACCCGGGGTCCCTAGACCCCAGGGTATGTGTGATGTCATCACAAGGAGTCCACAGTGGTGGGATTCAAATTTTTTTACTATCGGTTCTGTGGGCATGGCTTGGTGGGCGTGGCAGGGGAAGGTTACTGTAAAATCTCCATTCCCCCCCCTCCAAGGGAAGTTTACTGCAAAATCCCCATTTCCTCTAGATCAGCTGAGACTCGGGAGGCAGAGAATAGATGGGGGTGGGGCCAGTCAGAGGTGGTATTTACTGGTTCTCCAAACTACTCAAAATTTCAGCTACCGGTTCTCCAGAACTGGTCAGAATCTGCTGAATACCACTTCTGGAGTCTGCGAAGGCTTGAAGAAATTTTATGACTTAAATCTTTACTCAAGATTCTGTGAAGGGGTCCGTGTCCACAAAAGGTATTTAAAGGGAGTCCGTGGTGAAGAAAAGATTGAGAATCTGGCCTAAACTAAGCAACTCCCGGGGAGAGACGAACGAAAGGAAGTGCTTTGCAAGCAGATGCCAGGGCAATTCTCCTTACTGCTACTGGGGCTGATGGATCCAGATTGGGGAAAACTCTCTGATGCAATAGCTTTATCAATAAATTTCTATTAATTGTAATGGTCCTAGTGCCTTCCCCTGTGGTATTCAACCTGCAGTGGGTATCCAACACTATAGCCAGCATACTATGTCACTAAAAGGGCATGGGAGCCAGTTTGGTGTAGTGGTTAAGGCATTAGGCTAGAAACTGGACGAGTGTGAATTCTAGTCCCGCCTTAGATGCGAAGCCAATTGGATGACTTTGAGACAATCCTGTTTCTTGGCCCTAGGAAGAAAGAGGAGGCAATGACATACCATTTCTGAAGTCTTGCCAAGAAAACTGCAGGGACTTGACCAGGCAGTCCTCAGGAGTCAACCCTGACTCAAAGGCACCAAAACAAAAAGGCTGCTGACAGAAGACAGAGAAGCAAAAAATTTAAGGGTTCTCCACCCATCCTTGGATGGAAACAAGATTGGCTCTGCATTAATCGTTCCCATTCTTGTTGATCGCTCTCCTTCCTCTGCTGCTGGCGTTACCAATCTCTGCCATAAAGGTGTATATTGTATGCCTCAGTGTGGAATAAGGGAGGAAACACTAACGGAACACCGATATGGCTAAAGATGACCTAACTCTGGGCTGGGACGAAGGGTAGGTTTCCCTAGCAGAAATAGGAGGCTACCGGGGCTCACCTGTCAGGGACAAGGGAGGGAAGAGCCAGTGCTGCTCCAAAGGCATCAGAGAACCCTAGAAGCAGAGGAACAGAACAAGTGTCCAAATGCTCTACCTGAAGGATAGAGAAAGAAAAGATGGGAATGGTTCAGGCCAAAAGGCAGAGCTCTCTTGTCATTTTTACCTTGCCCTTTCCACCATCTCCCACAGTGCCGAGTACCCTGATCTGCGCAAACATAACAACTGCATGGCCAGCAACCTGACACCGGCCATCTACGCTCGGCTCTGTGACAAAGCCACACCTGCTGGCTGGACCCTGGATCAGTGCATCCAGACTGGGGTGGACAATCCCGGACACCCCTTCATCAAGACAGTGGGCATGGTGGCAGGAGATGAGGAATCCTATGAGGTGAGTGCTGAGAGGCCCACCTTCCTTGTCTATCAAGCCTTGAGCTTTTGAGATGATTGCTAACCAATGGCCCTTTTATGACTCCAGGTTTTTGCAGAGCTGTTTGATCCTGTAATTGAGGAGAGGCATAACGGCTACAATCCACGCACAATGAAGCATCCCACAGATCTCGAAGCTCGTAAGGTATGCTAACTAGGGGCCTGCCATGACTGCAAGGAACTTCAATAGAGCTTTATTCACAAAACTGGTCTAAGAATGTATCCCAATCCACACATTTCTCTCTGCAATTATTTTAATGTACAACTACCCAGAAAAGGAATGTGTGGGTACACTCCAAACAAGTCTTGAATCTCCTAAATTATACCAAAATGGGGAGCATGTACTGTTGGAAAATTCATTCCTAAGATGCAGTGCCAGCACAGCAAAATATATAATATAACTTGACAATGAATGTATGGAAAGAAAGGGAAAGAAGGGTTATATTTAAAAATAGCAGAAATACAATAATAAATAGTAAACCAAAGTCCTTAAACACTCTAAAAAAGAATTCAACTGTAAGATGTTAATGGAAGCCCATCAGGGAAGGAGCCTATTTACTTTCAACCAATTGACCAACACTGCCCCCCACCCCCAGAAGCATCAGCACCTGCCCTTAACCCCTCACTCCCCAGAAAGAGGATCTATGACTTGCTTCTCCCACAAAGTTCAGGTACATTGCTCAAATTCTGGTTACCGAAAACCCAGTGCCAGCCAACCCAGAGACCTTGAGAGGTTGAGCCAGCCCTTTAAACTACCTGTGTGGGGTCCACAGCTCAGCACAATGTGCTCCCAAGCCAGGTGTTAGTGACATTTGCACATCAGAGTAGAGTGCAGTCTCCAACCTTTCCTGCTCGGCGGACTGGCAGTGGCAGCGGGTAGTGATGGGGAAGGGGATGGTTTCATGCGCACAACCTAATCATGTACATGCACAAATGGAGCTTTGCGCATTCACTGCCATTTGCGTGGCACAGATTGACACAGGCCCGCAGACCAGGGTTTGGGGACCCCTGGAGAAGAGCTTGTGCCATTAGTCAAATGGGTCATGATAAGGGTGTGAGCCACTGTGACAAGATCTTCCTGACCAAGGTAGGGCTGCACCATGGCCTCTACCTCCTATTCAGGTTGGACTACAAGTCCAGGAGGGCACACATACGCACCCCAGTCATAGTGACTCTCTGCGTATTAAGGGATAACATTAGAGCAGGCAGAGAATCGTAGTCTCCACCCATAGTATTGTTTTGCTTGGGTTCAATTTTAACCTGTTCTGTCCCATCCAGAGTCAGGATTTCAGGGCAGGAATTCTGTGACCTCCAGGATGGCCCAGACTCATGGCATATAGCTCATTTTAATTAGCCTACTGATTATATTGAATCCTGAACTGTTGAAAGAATTCCCCAATGGCTTCAAGTAGATCTTCAAAAGTAAAGAGAAGTAAAGATCTGTGGTACTCTACCAGGCAGGGTCTATTAGGCCAACCTCTGGAACTGACTGCTAAGGAAGGACCGGAACCATTGCAGATTAGAGCCCCCAATCTATAACCCAATTGGATGGTCCAGAAGGTTACCAGCAAAGATCACCAAGAGGCATAAGAGAACCAGGAGAGTTACACTCCCCCTGCCCAGGTCCTGACAAAGGATATCTACAAGAGCAGCCAAAGCCAGAGCCATCCATGTTCAGGGCTGAATTCAGAATCCAGATGATTCATTCCTCTAGAGCAGGGGGGTCAAACTCAATTTCATTGAGGGCTGCATCAGGGTTGTGTTTGACCTCAGGGGGGCCTGGTGGGGCGTGGGCAGCTCGATGTCACTCCATGTCAGGGGCGTCTGTGGTGGGACAAGTGCTCTGCCAGTGAAAATGGGCTCGGGAGCTCCATTTTCAGCTGGGATGGTTCCTGCAACCTTCTGACAGTGAAAACGCATCCCTGCCAAGTTCAGTTTTCATTGGCAGAGGCACCATGGGATGGTCCTTAGTTGTTTCCAGGGTGGCCGCGAGGACCAGATCTAAGCACCTTTAACACCCCTGCTTTAGAGCATTCCCCACTGTTGTCTCAAGATAATGCTGGCGCAGCCCTCTGGGGCCCCATTCTGAGCAGTGAATGCTCATCTCAGACTCCAATAGACATAAACTGAAGACATAAACCCAAAGAGATCTGGAAGTCATGACGTTTTTTCTAAAAAGATAAAACTGCCAATTGCTCTTCTGTACACAAGCAGCTCACCTGTCCAGCATAGCCTCTGTTGCTTCAGGGACTAGCCTGTCAAATAATATTGGTTAGATGTAGACTTATGTGCCCCTTCAGGAACACAAGGTAGTAGTGGCATATCTAATACGATCTCCTTCTATTCCCCAACAACAACCTAGTGAGGTAGGCTAGGCTAGGGGGCAAGGCTGACCCAAAGTCACCCAAGGAACGTTTGTGACATGGAGGGGGGCAGAACCTGCCTTTTCCTGCCTTCCCGACTTCTCCCCGTCACAGGCGGGGACAGGGCAGCATTTCAAGAACAGGGAGCCCCAGCTCCTTTGAGGGCTGACTGGGGAGGCTTCTCCAAGGCTGGGCCTCAGATCCCAGAGTATGTCACACTTTGCAAGGAGACACAGCTTGGTTAAGAGCTGCCTGGGATGGGCTCCTCTTTGCACAAGGCATTTAAATAGATGGCTATTCAATTAAACTGAATGAAATTAAATCCAGGGCCTTTTGCCAAAGATGGCACAGTCTCATCGATCCTGTACTACAAGCTCTAGGAATCTATGGCTCCTATGTACAGCAGCCCCAACCCCCGTGGGGGGGGGGGGGGGGGGGCACTGCATCCCAGAGCAGAGCATTTGGGAAAACAGCTGCTTTAAAGAGCAAGAAGAGACATAGAGAAAGAATGATGAACTCGGGGCCTTTGGGAAGAAGAAAACCAGAGATTGACTTACTAGATCTGCCTGCCTCAGCATTCCTGGCTGCTTCCAAGCAAAAGAAGTGTGAGCAATGGGCGCATGTTCTGAGCACAAGAAGTTTAATGGAAAACGCTTGTGCTCTGTGCAAAGTGCTTTCCCCCATTTCCATGACTGTGGTTCCTCCTTAGGAGCTCCTGTGCCAGCCAGGCCAGGGTGCAGCCTGCCAAACAGGGCTTTTCTCTTGCTTCCCCTGCTAAAAAGACAGCATGCCTAGCTGTCTCCTCATCAGCATCTTAACTGGGAGCTGGCTTCTGGCCAAGCCCTGAAAGCAACGAGAGCCCACCAGCCCGCCAAGGGCAACAGGAGGGAGATCAAAGAGTGTGGCTGAGGAGCCCACCCTTCATTTCCCTGTATGTGACCAGCCTCTTCTTCCTCAGATCAAAGGGGGGCACTTTGATGAGCGCTATGTCCTTTCATCGCGGGTCCGCACTGGCCGCAGCATCCGTGGCCTGAGCCTGCCTCCAGCCTGCAGCCGGGCAGAACGGCGGGAGGTGGAGAAAGTTACAGCAGAAGCCTTGAGCGGCCTGACCGGGGAGCTGGCAGGCAAGTACTACCGCCTCAGTGAGATGACGGACAAGGAGCAGGAGCAGCTTATTGAGGTGAGTGCCATGAGGAAGGAGAGCAGAGAAGATCAGGCCCAGCTGATGGTACCCAGCTGATGGTACCTGTTGTCTGGGATCGCATGTAACTTCCTGCAAGGCCCCTCGGCTGCCAGCCATCACCATTGCTTCCTCAGCCCATTAGGCAGCAGGCAGCAGCTATGCCCTGGGACGAAATTCAAGGAAAGCATAAAGAGACCCTAGCAGGGATGATCATCTACTTCTTCTCCTCCTCCTCCTCCTTTAGGACCACTTCCTTTTTGACAAGCCTGTCTCCCCTCTACTGACAGCAGCAGGCATGGCTCGCGACTGGCCTGATGCCCGGGGAATCTGGTAGGTCTCTGTGGATGCTTCTGATAGGGACAGACCAGGCTGGACAGATACTCCAGCTCCAGCCCCAGGAGAGGTGTCTTCCTGGGCAGAGGTCCTCTGCGATGTGACTTCCTCTGGCAATAAAAAACGTGAATTAATGGAGGAATGGAGTTGGTTGGGCCTTTCCCACCATAGCAACTTCCCACTTTAAGAGCAGCTTAAAGCTGCTTGGTGAAGACCAGAGGCTGCCCAGGGAAGGGAGGCAGGTCTCACCACAGCCAGGTCAGTTGGTGGTAGCCTCCTCTCTCCTCATCAGCATCTTAACTCCTGATCAGGCACAACCATGAGAAAACCTTCCTGGTCTGGATCAATGAGGAGGACCACACTCGTGTCATTTCTATGGAGAAGGGAGGCAACATGAAGAGAGTCTTTGAGAGGTTCTGTCGGGGCTTGAAGGAAGTGAGTCTCCCCATCTCATCACTGACACCTTCTCAAGGGGGCTGAATCAGAGGCTGCCAGAGAAGCTGAAGGGAAGGGGCTCCACATCAAGGAAACGGGGTTAGGCAGGTGGGCAAAACTGGGGAGGTGGTGGTCACAGAGCACTAACTTAGATAGATCCACTTACACTTTGTCTTTCCTCCCACGACCAGGTAGAGCGACTGATCCAGGAGAGAGGCTGGGAGTTCATGTGGAACGAAAGGCTGGGCTACATCTTGACGTGCCCATCCAACCTTGGCACTGGCCTGCGTGCTGGAGTTCACATCAAACTGCCACTGCTGAGCAAAGTAAGGACCAAGTACAAGAAGTGTCCCATCTGCTCTGAGTCCTTTCTGTCAAATACAGGAAGCCACCTTTCCTTGGCGTAAGCCAATATCAGTGCTTTTTCCCTCATCTTTTGACCTCAGAGCTACAAAACACACCAAGCTCTCAGTTATCCCACCCCCACCACTGAGCTTTCAATGTGACATTGCATTTCCCCCCATCATTATATCTCTATCCAGGACCACCGGCTTTCTAAGATCTTGGAGAATCTACGGTTGCAGAAGAGAGGCACCGGGGGCGTGGACACAGCTGCCACAGGGAACATCTTTGACATTTCCAACTTGGATCGCCTGGGCAAATCCGAGGTAATGGCCAGGTCTGGCTAGGTGCAAGTGTCCTCTTTTGCCTTCCCTTGCTTTTTGTGGTGCTTGTTCGAGTCATCCGGACAATTGCAGGCATAGGGGAAGGGCCTTGGGAAAGGGTAGGTGTACGGCAAGCAGGACGGGGACAGGTGCTTCCTCCTTCAGAGCTTGTTGATGCCAGCACAACTTAGTACCACAAGAACAAACAGGACATCCAGGCTGGGCCAGCTGACTAGAGCCAAGGGTCTGTCTGAACTGCTCCAGCTCAGCCCTCTCTCTTACCGCCCTTGCTTGTATTCCTGTCCTTGGCAGGTTGAGCTGGTACAGCTGGTGATCGATGGTGTGAACTACCTGATTGATTGTGAGCGACGCCTGGAACGAGGCCAGGATATCCGCATTCCGGCCCCTGTCAGCCAGTCCCGTGGCTGAGCCCAACCGGACTCCTCTGAGGCTTGAGATGCCTGCATGTGTAGTCTTGTGGCTCTGTGTACCCTGCAGCAATCCCCATAAAGTCCCAATTGCTTGGCTTCCTTTGGATTGCAGCTATTTTTTCTGCCCATCCCTGGGGGCAGCAGGGAGGAGGGACCTTCTAGGTGGAAAAAAGAGCCCAGGTTTCTCTTCCAAATCCCGGGTTCCCCTTCAGAGGATAACAAAGGGACCTTGAAAGGCTTGGGAGGACAACTTGATGAGTTGGAAGATTGGCAAAGATGCTCCTGTCCCCAAGATCTAGGAGGAGAACAAATAGCTAGAATGCTGGGGACGGGATAGCCATGCATGGCAACTGCAACCCAAAAGACAGGAGGGCAGCAACATCTGAGGCTGCAAAGGACTCATGCAATCCCTGCTGACAGGGCATCATGGCCAAAACTAAGGAGTTGGCCAAGCGAAGTGGGCAATGCTATCACTGCTTCTACCCTGGGATGGCTGATCCAATGGCCATGCATTCACTCCCAAGTCATTCCATTGGTTAATTATTCTGTCAGGAAATTTCCCCTTAGTTCTAGGTTGTTTCTCTCCCGCCTTCAGGTGCTTTGGGCAACCCCATTTTCTTTGTGACAGCCCCTTAGATGTTGGAAGACGGCTATTAGGGAAAGATGCTAGAACAGACCATAAAGAGATTCATAGGTGCCTTAAAACCAGGCAGCACTTAAAGCCACAGAATTCAGCAGAGATTGGTCAGGAACAACTTGGGTAATATTAATCTTTTTTTGCTTTGTTTTTTGGCAATCTTAATTTCTTTAATACATTGCAAGAATGTTATAGTCATAAAATATCTTGATTTCAGCTGACAAAAGTGCTCTTTTGATTAGCAAGCAAGATCCAGGTGGCATGCCGATTAAGTTCATTCACAATAGTTTGAAAATATTTTTTAAAAAGTACTTATTAATGATAACCATCAAACAAGTGAGAAGTATGGGAATCCAGTTTGGTCCTGTGTTTTCATCAATTTTGTGGATAAAGGGTCACGTTTATAAGACTTACCAAATTTGAGCCGACACAAATTGGGATGGCATTAATATTCCAGAAGACTGAAACAAAGTTGAAAACAATCTTGATCAGTTAGAAAAATGGCCTTCTAGTTTTATTGAGACAAATACATATTACTCACTAGGAAAAAGAAGTCAAATGCACAGTTGGTATGCGTGGTGAGTGTGTGCATGAAAAGGTTCCTGGAACTGGGGTGGGTTACAAGCTGAATATGAGTCACAGTATCACACGGCCGCTAAAAGGATAAGTGTCATTTTTGGCTTCACCAATAGAAGCATAATTTCCAAATGTTAGGAAGGAATTGTTTCACTTTGTATTGAGCAAACATTCTGAGTATTATCCATCCTGGGCATCATAATTTGAAAAATATTCCTTTGCCAAGAAGATGATCAGAAAACCAGAGGCAAAACCTTTGGAAGGGAGGGACTCGCCTATGGTGGGTCTTGAAGGATTTCAAGGGAATGAAAGGATGGGCCACCTAAAGAGCCAAGACCACACTCTCTTGTCTCGGGGGACATTTCTTTGTGCACCCTCAAATCAGTTAATACATATCTGAAAAATCTCGATAGCTTGTCACCTATGTGTTGCTCTATCTGTTCTTTATTGAGAGGTTCACTATTGCTATAATCTTTTATTCCATACATTTGTCATCAAGAATACTAATTACCCTACCCAACAACAATTTTCTATCACTAGAGCTTTGCAGGGCTTCCAGGAGGTAGGTGATTGACTGATTGATGATACATAGACCTGGTGATACCCCATAGCAATGGACAATCTTACCCGATGTGTAAGTGGAGAGAGAGCTGAATTCTGGGGGACTCTGCAAAGCAGGCCTCAAGGGTGAGAACCTTCACTGCCTTCTTGAGCTGAGGTGAACCCCAGATAAATGAAGCTCTTTCGTCTCCCTGCTGTAGCTCCCTGTTGGCTGAACCCACCACTGGTTGGCCCCGCCTCTTGCCCTCCCTTCCCAGTCACTTGCTTTTCGGGTGCTCCTGTGCGTCTGCCCCTTACTCCCTCTTTTCTTTGGTTTTCTCATCTCTGGGTGTTGGAACCTCTTCCCCTTTTTTAGCCACCTTCTGCTGGATTTTTAAGAGCCCTCTAGTTTACATAAGGCTTCCATTTCTGGAGCCAAGACAGTCCAAGCAGGAGGGGTCTCTCCATCCCTGGTGCCACTTATAAAATTCAGTCTTTTTGGGTTTTCCCATTCTCATTTCCACTGGCTCAGTTATAAAATGGGCCAGGACCCCTCCAGATACTGTCCCATCCAGTTGGCAAAAAGCTATTGGCACCTTCAGCTGCTTGAGTCTCAGTCCCAACTTTTCCACCACCTCAGGGCTAGCCACACATCTGGTGCAGCCCGAGTTCAGTAGAGCCAACATCCTCCCCTGAGTCCCTGACGAGGGCACCACTAGTTCCATCAGCATGGTTAGGGGGATTACTTATTGACTTACCAGGGGGTCAGCATTGGAATCAGTTTCACTCTCACCCAGGCTGGTCGGAGCTCCCAGCCCCTCCTGGTCCTATTAGACCTCTCAGCGGCTTTTGATACCATCGACCATGGTATCATGCTGCACCGGTTGGAAGAGTTAGGGGTGGGGGGCACCGTGTTGCGGTGGTTCTCCTCCTTTCTCTCTTACCGGTCGCAGTCTGTGTTGACAGGGGGGCAGAGGTCAGCCCCGAGGCCCCTTGTATGTGGGGTGCCACAGGGGTCGGTCCTCTCGCCCCTTCTGTTCAACATTTATGTGAAGCCGCTGGGTGAGATCATCCATAGTTTCGGGGTGAAGTACCATCAGTACGCTGATGACACCCAGCTGTACATCTCCACCCCGGATCACCCCAATGATGCCCTTGAAGTGATGTCCCGGTGCCTGAAAGTCATACGGACGTGGATGGGGAGAAACAGACTCAGGCTCAACCCATCCAAGACCGAGTGGCTGTGGTTTCCAATGTCCTGATATAGTCAGTTGGTGTCATCACTGACTATTGGGGGCGAATCATGGGCCCCCACAGAGAGGGCTCGCAACTTGGGTGTCCTTCTGGACTCATGGCTGTCTTTAGAAGAGCATTTGATGGCTGTGGCCGGGAGGACTTTCTATCAGGTTCGCCTGATCTGCCAGTTGCGTCCCTTTCTGGATCGGGACTCATTACATACGGTCACTCATGCCCTCGTCACTTCCCGCCTGGACTACTACAATGCTCTCTACATGGGGCTCCCCTTGAGGAGCACCCGGAGGCTCCAGCTGGTCCAGAATGCGGCCGCGCGGGTGGTTACGGGAGCAACGTTGCGCTCCCATGTGACCCCCCTCCTGCACGAGCTGCACTGGGCTCCCGGTGGTCTTCTGGATGCACTTCAATGTTTTGGTCACCACCTTTAGAGCGCTCCATGGCTTAGGACCGGGGTATCTATGAGACCACCTTCTGCCACCAGTAGCCTCTCACTGACCAGTACGGTTCCATAGATGGTCTTCTCAGGGTGCCGTCAGTCAAACAATGTCAACTGGAGGCCCCCAGGGGGAGAGCCTTCTCTGTGGGGGCACCTACCATCTGGAACAAGCTCCTCCTGGAGATACGGAGGATCCTGGATTTGCGCACTTTCCGCCGTGCCCTCAAAACATTTTTATTCCAGCAGGCTGGTCTGGCCTAACCTCCTTTTTAAATTGTTTTATATTTGTTTTATAAATTGGGGTGTTTTAAATTTGTTTGTGGGCCAAAATATTTAATGTATTTTTAAATGACTTTTAACGTTTGTACTATGTGTTTGTACTTTTGGCTGTTCACCGCCCTGAGTCCTTCGGGAATAGGGTGGTATATAAATTTAATAAAAAAAAAATAAAAAAATAAAAAAATAATCAGGAAGAGCAAACCCAATGACCTCCACCCATTTCAGCCCTGTCTCTTGGGACCTTGGAGCTGGTTTCTCTGCCTTTTTCCCTGGAGTTGCCATGACTTTGTGGCTGGGCTTAGTGGATCAGCATTCTATAGCTTGGTTCCCCTCCTTTATGCACTTAAAACATGCCATGGATCACTGACTTCTGGGTCTCCTTTTGTCCAGAGGTGAAAGATTTGTACCACCCACGAGTGCCCCGGTGTCGGTCTCTGGCTAGGTCAATCTCTACCTCATCCGCTGACAGATACCAGTGTTGTAGGGTACATGGGGCCCCATGTGAGATACAGGGGTGGTAAACATCACTGTTGAGGCCATATTTGAAGCAGTGGATGAGGCCATGGTCTTCAGGCAATGTGGCTAGTTGACACACCAACTCTTGGAACTGGCCACCAACCCCCAATCTTGGGTGATGGTTTTCATCTGGGTCTGAGCCTTGCGCTCTGCCCATGCGACTTCAAACCATTGGAGAAGGGCTGCCATGAATCAGTTGTAATTATGCAGCTGGGGGGAGACCATTATGGAGGGAGACCTGCACCTTCAAGAGCCATGGTCATGCATCTTACTCGAGCTGCCTCCGTCCCCAATTCAGCCCCATATTCTTGCATATAGTTTTAAACTTGCACCAGAAAGAACCCCAGTTGCTTCACTCCCCAGGGTCTGGCATCTCTGAGGGGCATCTCCACAGGTGGAGGGGCCCGTGAGGCAACAGCTGCTGGGGGCAGCACTACTGAGCCTGGCATTGGTTCAGGTGGAGCAAGCAGCTCCGCCCACAGTTTGGTTTGGGGCAGTCTGGGGAGCCTGAGTGAGCAAGAGTTTCCCAGGCTCTTTGATTCTCGATCGCTTTTTGCAACAGGTACAAGGTATGGCTCAGCATGGTGTCCTCCAGATCAAGAGGGGGGACTTTGCCTCTTGCCCCCCTCACAACATTCCTGCCTGTGGGAACCTCTGCTTCCTGGATTAAAAGTACCTTCAAGGGTTGATCCTCTGATTCTTCCTTTCACCCCATGCCCAATGACCATGTGGGCTTGACAGGTTCCTCATCGAGGCCCAGCTCCTCCAGTCATTCCGCTTTGACTCAGGTGTGATGAGGTCTAGGAAGGGGCCCACCTGGTGCCCCACTCTCCTCCAGTTCGCTCTCGTGGGTAGACATTTAGATGCTCAGTCTGCACAGTAGACTGCAGTTTTCAGGATGACTGTTAAAGCAGACCTTGCCTAATGTCAGGACTAATGTGATCAATTCCTAGGAAAGAAAACCCTCAACTTCATCTTTCAGAAAAAAGGTACTTTTTTAAAGAATTAACTGTATGCAGCAACAGTCAGGCAAGGTGTGAAGCAAATGCACATGAAAAGACAAATTGAAAATAACCCCAGAGCCCACCCTGCTTGGGGCTCTGTTCTAACTGCCAGACTTTTGCAGGCACAAGATGTAGGACATTAGTTTCACCCATTAGCCCACTCCCCAAATCCACCCAATCGGAAGGACTAAAATTCTCAACCAGTGTCTCATCCTGAGGCATCTATGTGGCCCTTGAGAAGGTGATGGGGGGACAAGAGCAAGGCCTGGTCCTCACAGCAGCTACAGACATGGTTTTATGTCACTCCATGTTCTTATACTACAGCAAGCTTTCAACTGCCCTCCAAAGAGGAAGGATTGTTAAAGCTTCCGACAGAGTCCAAAGGTTTCAGGCTGACTCAATGCCAACTAAGGGCAGATCATGATCACAGGCAGAAAAAGGCAGCCCCCTCTGCAGATTGTGTGAGTAAGTCAGTAGGAACAGGAAACAGAACCACCATACAAGCCTACTGGCAGAGTTACAGCATCCGGGTAGATTCTGATAGCAAACCCAGACTCTGCAGGGTTTTCCTCAGCCACTTCATAGAAATAGGAAATCAAATGGGAGAGAAGAGACTATTCCCGTTGGGCCACTCAGCCTCTCTTGCTTCATGCTGGCTGGGACTGCTACAAAATGATGCCTGTGGTTCCAGCCCTCATGGTCACTTTATGCCACAGCTGATGGTATTGAAAGCCCCCAAGTGGGGCAGCAGGACAGGTGTGCCTGTGTTCCTACCCAAGCCCACCAGGGGACATTGAGGAGGGCAGCTGTAGCTTTGCCCCATGCCCAGGCCTGGACCTGTGGTGGAAGTAGTCTGCAGATTAGATTTCTTCTGGGACTCTAGGTAACTGTCCCCTCATCATCAGCTACATGGATACTAATTGGTTAACTCCTTAAGCAGAGGATGCCCCAGCGCACCCCTGAAGGTCCCTGGCCTTCCAACCCCCTGGCATAAAACAATGGGAACCACTCAGTGGTGAAATCCAAATTTTTTACTACTGATTCTGTGGGCATGGCTTGGTGTAGCTTGGTGGGTGTGGCTTGGTGGGCATGACAGGGAAAGGATATTGCAAAATCCCCATTCCCTCCCCACTCCTGGGGGGGGGAAGGATATTGCAAAATCTCCATTCCTACCCCACTCTGGGGCCAGCCAGAGGTGATATTGCCGGTTCTCCGAACTGTTCTCCAGAACCCGTCAGAGCCCTGGAACAACTAGATGGGTCCCCTTCCCAAGCTTTGCTACTCCTAAGTCTCAGGGCACCAGGATTTGTCCAGCTGGTGTCAAAGATCCAGCAAATACTAGTTTCCATATCTACAAAATGCTCCAATTCCAGAGATACTCTAGCCGCGGGGAGGGAGGGGGGAATCCAAGGACCACATTTAACCTGGGGGGCCCTGCAGGAACTCGAAGGAGCAATCGGGGACCTTGAGAACCCCTCAAATCTCGTGAGCTGGGCAGCCCTCCGGCCACGGGAGGCGTCGGGCGCGGCTGAACTGGACGGGGGTGGCCGAGGAGGGTCACTTTTCCCTACTCGAGAAAAGCGATCAGGCGGTCCCTAATCAAGATGGGCTCGCATCCTTGACCCCACCCCGCCCCGCGTATCCAGCGTAATTCCAAGAGCCGCACCGAAAGAACCGACGCCGAATTCCCCCCTCCCCGCGCCCCGCTCTTCACGCCAAGCATTGCGGCCAACGACTGCCGCTTCGGAGCTTGCTCTCGGACCCCGGGAACCGTCCGTTCAAGGGAGGAAAGTTTCTCCCACCGGAGCAAAATCCGAGCGGTCCACCCGCCGGGTGTGGGCTGCTGAGGACAAACTCCGGCCCTGCTCCGCGGACTCCAGCCCTGGAGCCCTGGCCCTGCAAAGGCTCATTCCAAGCGCGGCAATTTCTCCTCTTCGGTCCAGATCCGCCCCGACGGGCGCCAAGGCCGGGCAGATGCCGGCGGCCGCGGGTTCCTAACCAAGGTCTTCGCTCCCTCCAACAAGGGGCTCGGGGCGGGGCGGGGCGGAGGCGGCGGCGGCCGGTTGGGCTTGTGGTGGGCGGGCCGGGCGAGGGTTTAAAGGGCCGGCCGGGGCCGCGCCCGATCCACGGGGCGCCATGTGGTCTCTGCAAGCGCTGAAGCTGGGCTGCCTGCTCGCGCTGGCCACGCTGCCGCTGCTCTGCGGCCTCCTCCCGGCGCTGCTGTTCCGCCTGCGTGGGGCCGCAGCCAACGGTGCGTGGGGTCTCCTGTGGGACGGGCGGGTGGCGTGGGCCGCCGGGACTCCCTCAGCGGCTTTCTTCTCCCGACTCTCCGCAGGCACCTCACGGAGCGGGCGAAGCATCCTGAGCTGCGTGGCGGCCGGAGTCTTTATGGCCGCCTGCTTGCTGGACGTGGTGCCTGATTCGCTGGCAGATCTTCGGGTCGAGCTCCGTCGGCAGAGCCTCTGGGTACCTGAGTGGGGCGGCTCTCCCGGGCGAGGGCCAGCCAAGCCGCATCGCCTGCAGGCGCCTTGCGTGCTGGGGACTCGCAGCGGCCCCGTGGCCGAGCGCAGGGGGGGCTTGGGGGCGGCTCGGCCTTGACTCGCGCGGGGACTTCCTGAAGGTGGCCGCTGACCCCCCCCCGGACCGGCGGGGAACCCCCTGGCCGCCTTTGGCCGGGTCCCTGAGCCGCTCCCGTCGTCGAAAGCAACGCCCCCCCCCCCCATCCTTCGGCCTCACTGGGCGGCCGGGGCGGCGAGGCTGACGCTCCGCTTCTCTCCGTTGCAGCCAGCCTTCCCCGCGCCCGAGCTGGTCCTGGCGCTGGGCTTCCTGCTGGTGCTGGTGCTGGAACACGCGATGCTGGACTGTAGCGAGCGGCCGGGAGCCGAGGCCACGCCGCCCCTCGTGCGCCGCCAAGAAGCTGCCGTCGGGGAGCAGCGGGCCGAGGCCGCGCTGTCGCCCTTTCGTTCGCTGGTGCGGGTCGTCTCGCTGTCGCTGCATTCGGCCTTCGAGGGGCTGGCGTTGGGGCTGCAGGACACGCCGAGCCAGGTGCTCTGGCTGGCGACAGCCATCGTCCTCCATAAGTGCATCATTGCGGCCAGCCTGGGCCTGTGGCTGCTCCAGAGCCGCCTGGCTTTGCCCTGGCTGGCGGCCGCCCTGGCCTGCTTCTCGCTCATGTCCCCCGTGGGGGTGGGGGTGGGCATGGCTGTGCCCTGGGGCGCCAGCGGCTCCCTGGCGCGGAGCATACTGGAGGGGGTGGCGGCCGGGACCTTTCTGTACATCACCTTCCTGGAGATCCTGCCCCAGGAGCTGCATCCTCCCTGGGCCGCTTGCCCAAAGTCCTGGCTCTGCTCCTGGGCTTCTCCGGAATGGCCGGACTGCGCTTCCTGGGCTGAGCTGCGCCTTCCTCCCTTGGATGTGGACTCTTTCCTAGGCCACCGCTCCTCGGGAACCTTCAGTGGTTTTATTAAATATGTTTGTATTTGTCCGGAACAGAGGCCTTTGTGGCGCCAATTTGTGCTCTTCCTGCCTCATTTCATGATCTTAGCTGGGGGGGGGGGGGGCTTGCTGTTGTAATTTGGCAAGTTTATATAATTTGCTAGAAGCCCATTTGTCCACATAGACCCTCCCCACTTCTTTCCAGCCTGGTGGGTTGGGAAGATGTTTGGGTCAGGACCTGAGCAGCTGGTGGGGCTGCAGTGCCCCTCCTAGAAGAAACCTGGGAAAGTTGCATCCTGATGGACTGACAAACCTCAAAGAATGGATGAGACTGTTCGCATACAGGAGAAGCTGCTCCAGATCATAACCTGTTCACAGAGGAATTGGCTGACCTGGCTGGGCCCACAGAGAGTTTTCAGATATATGCCTATATGGATTTTATTTGATATCAGCTCTGTTATTCCAGGATGGGGAATGGGGCAGGGGGACTGTGCTGCAAATGTGAGACCCTGTGACATTGGGCTTTAGGAAGCAGTTGGGTTTTGCTTTTGCACTGGCCTTTGTGTTGTGGAGCGGGACTCTGCCCTAAGTTGCTGGATTCCATTGCATGGTTCTGGTGAGACATCAAGGCTGATCCTCGAGGCTGCAGTCAGTCTCCGTTGCAGCTCAGAAGGGTATTATAAAAAGCTGTTCTAAGTCATCAAGAGTTATGCACATGCACAAATCACACTTTAGAAGTGTTTTTTGTCTTGGGGCAGGAGTAAGAGAAGGAAGATAGGACCATCAATATGGTCAGACAACCTGGCTTGACTGTGCTGCCCTCTTGTGTCCCCCATGGTAGAAGTATTAGGCAGGGACTATTAGACTGGGCTGCTTAGGTAACTAATAAACCCAGTTGGGTTCCAAGGGGAGCTCAGGGGTTCTTCTATGAGTTGTTAAAAGACCTAGGTATCAATAGAAGAGAATTCATGTAGCTTAAGTTTGAATTGTGGAGTCCTTGGTGCTCTCTGAGCCCAGTTGTTTGTGCACCAACCTGCAATCAGAAAGCATGATGAAAACTTCCTAATCTCACAACACACAGACAGACTCAGTCACAGTTTCACTTGGGAAATTGACATGCTAGATCAAGCTAAATCCAAAAATGCTAGGAAAATCCTGGAAGCTTGGCATTCAAAGAAATCAGCCATCAATAGACACAAAGAAATAAATCATAATTACACATTCAAGAGATAATTTTAAAAGCTGAGGAAAAAAAGACCAGAATAGATCTCCGGCAGCCTGGGCCCAGATAAGAAGGGATTAACACCAGACAAGCAAGCAGAAAACAATTCACTATTCAAGGAAATATCAAGAACACCACATTTATATACAGTAGCTTCCCTGCCAGTGTTGAGGGACTCCTCAACACTGGCAGGGAAGCTACTGTATATAAATGGAGCAAACCCCATACTAGCACTGATGATGTTACCTAGTTCAATAGTGAAATGTCTGCAAGCAAACTACCAAGGACTCCACAGACTGAAATACGTTTAAATTGTAGGAAAGATAGCAGTCTTCAACTAACTGAAGGGCAATCACATTGTAAGAGGGCTCAGACTTAATTCTCATTTGCTCCAGAGGGTAGAACTAGAACTCATGGGATGAAAAATCAAAGATGTAAATACTTTAGAAATTAAGAGGGGCCAAGTCATATTCTAATAAATATTTATAAATCTTTGAAATCAATTTTTCATCTTTAGCTTCTAATAATTTGTCTAGCTGATTGGGGTTTATTTCAACCATTATAAGATGTGGTATAGATGGTATCTAGCCCCTGTGAGATTGGCGAGGATGTATGCAAATCTTAATCCGATGTGCTGGAAATGTAAACAAGCACAGGGAACCTTCTTTCATGTCTGGTGGCTTTGCCCAAAAATTAAGAAATATTGGACAAAAATAAAACTTTGGATATCAGAAATAACTGCAGAAGATATTGAGCTAAGATCAGAAATTTTTTTGTTAGGAATGCTTAAACAAAACATTAGAAAAGAAATAAGACACCTAACATTACATATAATTACAGCGGCTAAGTTAGCCCTAGCACAAGCTTGGAAAACAGATCAATTGCCAACGGAGCAGCAAATAATCCAAAAAAATTATATATATGCAGAGATGGATAGATTAACTCTGAAATTAAAAGACAAGGAAGACTCACAATATTTTAAGGTGTGGGATAGCTGGTATGAGTGGATAAACAAAGGGAAAAGAAGGTAAAGCTAAAATTTAGTAAGAAATTAAAAGCAATAATCATATACCGTCATTAAGATAAAAGAGGAAATAAGTCACTGTGTATATTAGTACTTATATATATTTTAGATATTTAGTTAGTTGTGATTAGTATTGTAATTTTAAGGTTGTGAATGTTTTATATAATTTTATATTTTTTAAATTTAATAAAGTTTGTTTTTTAAAATTAAAAAAAAAAGAAATTAAGAGGGGCATCTTGACAGAGCTGCCAGCCAGTGAAATAGGCCCCTTCCAATACTATGATTCTCTTAAGGAAGCAGGGCTGCAATTGTCCTCATTGTCCTTGAGTTTTCAGTAGCTTTTGTTGTTGTTAGTTGCGAAGTCATGTCCGACCCATCGCGACCCCATGGACAACGTTCCTCCAGGCCTTCCTGTCCTCTACCATCTTCTGGAGTCCATTTAAGCTCATGCCTACTGCTTCAGTGACTTCATCCAGCCACCTTATTCTCTGCCATCCCCTTCTTTTGCCCTCAATCTTTCCAAGCATTAGGTTCTTCTCCAGGGAGTCCTTCCTTCTCATTAGGTGGCCAAAGTATTTGAGTTTCATCGTCAGGATCTGGCCTTCTAAAGAGCAGTCAAGTTGATCTCCTCTAGGACCAACTGGTTTGATCACCTTGCAGTCCAAGGGACTCGCAGGAGTCTTCTCCAGCACCATAGTTCAAAGGCCTCAATTCTTTGGCCCTCAGCCTTTCTTATGGTCCAACTTTCACAGCCATACATTGCAACTGGGAAAACCATAGCCTTGCCTACACACACTTTTGTTGGCAGGGTGATGTCTCTGTTTTTCAGTATGCTATCTAGATTTGCCATAGCTTTCCTCCCCAGGAGCAAGCGGCTTATAATTTCTTGGCTGCAGTCCCCATCTGCGGTGATTTTGGAGCCCAGGAAAATAAAATCTGTCATTACCTCCATTTCTTCCCCATTTATTTGCCAGGAATTGAGAGGGCCAGATGCCATGATCTTAGTTTTCTTAATATTGAGTTTCAAGCCAACTTTTGCACTCTCCTTCTTCACCTGCATCAAGAGCCTCTTTAGTTCCTCTTCACTTTCTGCCATTAGAGTGGTATCATCTGCATATCTGATGTTGATATTTCTCCCAGCAATCTTAACTCCAACTTTTGATTCATCTAGCCCCGGCTTTCTCATGATGTGCTCTGCATATAAGTTAAATAGACAGGGTGACAGTATACAGCCTTGCTGGACTCCTTTCTCAATTCTGTGGTTCTGTGTCCAGTTCTCACTGTTGCTTCTTGACCCGCATACAGGTTTCTCAAGACAAATAATAGTCTGGTACTCCCGGACTTCCGGTTGGCACTGCTGGCGTTGTGGATAGTCTCCGTGGACCGCCAGCCCCGCAATCTCGTAAAGCCGCTTTGACAGCACTAATCGGCTGTCTGGCGGCTTGAAAACCTCTCCATCGGGAGAAGACAGAGAGGAGAGCTGGTGGGTGTGCGTAGAGCTCCCCGTAAGCCCCTGGAATAACTCCAGGGGTTTGGAGGGTGAGAGCCCCCCGTTCAGCCCACTGAAGCTCCGGATCCGGGATGACTGTGTTTTTTAACAGAGCCAGACGTCGCGACCAACTCTGCAAGCAAAAGAGAGATCAATTGATTTCAGGAGCAGACAGAGCGGAAGCAGGAGAACAAGCAATTTGCAAGTATCAATGCTTAGCTCCGAGTTTACATTGTTTCTAACTGAGTTTTTCTGAACTGGAGGCTGGAAGATGGCGCCTTTGTTGTGGGCATGAAAGTGAAAGTTAGAAATGAAAGTGGTTGTTGTGAGATCTGCACTCTGAGAGTGGATTAAAGCTGCTGGACTGAGAGTTTGGTGGAGATGGAGGAAAGACTATTTTGCTTGACAAGTTATAAACTATTTCTGAAAATTGTTTAAGGGACTTTGTGGCTGTTAAAGGAAAAAGATTTTTTAGAATAAGATGGCTTCTAAGCAAGTTAAGCCAGGAGTTCCTAAAAGTGGAGGAGGTTCTCCAGTAGTGTCAGTAGTGACACAGAAAACACAACTTCCAGTGGATTCACAGAGCCAGGAGGCTTCTTTAAAAGAACTTAAAGAATTTATTTAAAAAGCCATGAATAACCAAACTGCAGCTATAAATGACCAAACAGTAATCATGGATGGGAAACTTAAAGAATTTGCGGAAGACATTAAAGCAATTAAAGATGTTGAAGAAAAGCATAATGAAATAAGAGAAGATATTATTTTAGCAGTTTCAGGATTGGCAAAACACCTTGTTCAGTTGGAGGAGAGAGTAGAAGAAATTAATGAAGCCAATTTGAATTTGGAAAATAAAGTGGGAGAAATTATGACTAAAACAGAGAAGGTGGATGATGAACTGGTTATGTTACAATACAGATCTATCGAATTTGCTTTGAGATTGAGAGGGCTAAGGACTTGCGGTGGCACCGCGAAGCTTCGAGGACGCTCCAACATGAGCGCCCGCTCCGTTGTTTTGTAAAAGCCCCCGAACAGCTGGCCAACGCTGTCGGGAGGCTTGAAAGTCTCTCCCCGGGCAAAGGGGAGAATGAAGAGCAGGCAGGTGGGGGGAGAGCTCCCTAAGGCCCCCCCAGAGAAAACTCTGGGGTGCGAAGTGTGGGAACTCCCCAGAAACCAGCCAAGCAGCTCCAGACCTGGAACGACTCTGCTGAAGCAGAGCAAGAAGCCGCGACCACCCCAGCAACTCAATTTCAAATCATTTAGGGGTAATACAATTTTAAGAATTATTTGTATCGTGAATCTCAGGTGCTGGCTGAGCAGATCAGGAGAACAGTAATGAAGGCAGAAAAATCTTTAACTCCGTTTGAAACGGGAAAAATGGCGCCTGAGAGCGTGATAAAATCTATTAGTGAAAGTGATTGTTAGCGCTTGTTAACATTTGTAACAGAGACGGAGCTACCGGATTACACCGTAAAGTGGAAGTGGAATGGAAAAGAACTGGGTATTGACTTTAAATAAGTTAGATACCTAGATTGTGTGGTTAATATATGGATTTTGCCTGACAGTTGAATAAGTACGAGTTGAAATATGGCTGACATTAGACCCACAGGATTATTGCCTGGTGAATCAGCAAATTACAAAATTGTGATTGCAAAAGTTTTTCAAGAACTTTTAGATTCTCTTACTTCTAACATTTCGGCTTTAATGGAAAGAACTTTTCAAAAAAATAATTGGAATAATTTGCTGGAGGAAAAACAAGATGAAATTAAACAGAAGAGTTTGGAGAGAGAAATCCAGGTTGTCGGGACTGAACTGCAGGAAGGAACAATGGAAACAGAGGTTTTGGCAGACATTTCCACTCAGCCTACAGAAGAGTTAGAACTGGATTTATCATTACAAGCGGATAAACTATTTGGCAATAATTTGTGGTTTTATAAACGGAGTAAACTACTGGATTATACAAGCAAGAAAGGACGAAATGGGGATTTTAAGCCCAAGCCAAAGAAAAAGATTACAAAAAGAAAACGAGTTTTTATGATACATCAACCTCAAATCAAGGCTAAGAATTTTTTAAAAATAAAAGGAGGGGCAGGAGGAAAGTTGAAAGAATTATGGAAAAAGAAAGATTGGAAAAAATATAAGAAAAAGGGAAAAAAGTTTAATTAAACTGGCAGTTTTTAAAGGTTATTTTAAAGCAAGGATATTTTACATACAAAAATGATAACTTTTTAAATGTTATAGGTACTATAATGATTAAATAAAAACTTGAAGGATACTCTCCAGAAAGTTTTGAATTTATATCTGTAGAAATGATTTATGAAGTTTTACTGATGACTTTAAAAGGTATATGAGATAAAAAGTTTATGGTCTTTAAAATGTTTAACTTTAATAAGTAAAAAGGATGGATAATAATTTAAGTCTTACTTGAAAATGAACAGTGTTTGAGATTGTGGGACATCTATATTTGTAGAAATGATTTAAGAAGTTTTACTGATGATTTTAAAAGGTATACGAGATAAAAAGCTTAGGGTCTTTAAAATGTTTAACTTTAATAAGTAAAAAGGATGGATAATAATTTAAGCTTATTATAGAAATGTTGAAAATGAATAGTGTTTGAGATGGTGGGAAGGATATCTGTCTTGGTTTTTTTTTCTCTTTTTAATGTAATATTTTTAAGTTAATGAATTGATTTTCATATTTGGGAAAATAAGAATTTAATTTAATTGATTTAGAATTTGTAAAAGGGAGGTTGATGAATTTGAATAAGGGGAGTTAAAGAGGGTATGGGAAATTTTGAATCTTATAGTATTTTAGCATATGTTTGTCAATGCAATACCCTGTTTCTGCTTCGGGAGGTCTAGGGGGGGAGGGAGGGGGCGGAGGGAGGGTTGGATGGGTTGGGGATAAAAACTTGGATATAAAAGTGTGTTAAAGGAAAAAGGAGAGGGGGGGCAAAAGGGGGAGATGTGAAATGTTACCAAACTGTAAGAAAATGAAGAAACAAATGATTGTAGTTGTAATGTATTATGTTCAATAAGAAAATGGGGGGGGGGAGAGAAAATGTATTCTTATAAAACTTTTTAATAAAAAAAAAGAGATTGAGAGGGCTAAAAGAGGATAGCCGTGAAAATTTAAAGGACATTTATACTGAAGCTATGGCAGAGATAATTAAAGAAAGATCAGAAGACGTGGCAATCCAAATTGACAAAATCTACAGGGTTAATTCTTGGGTGGCAAGACAAAGGCAGCTGCCAAGAGATGTGGTGATCTACTTTACAACCAGGAGGATCAGAAATGATATCTTACAAGCTTCTTACAAGAACAAGGTTCAAGTGGCTGGACAAGAATTAGTGGTTCTGAAAGAGATCCCTCCCAAAATATTAAGAGATCGAAAGGACTTTGGATTCCTGGTAAATGAATTGAGAAATCGGCAAGTCCAGTACAGATGGGATGTTCCAACTGGTCTAATAGTGAATTATGGTGGAGAAAGATACCGTTTAAATACAGCTTGGAAGGCGAAAGATTTTTATGTCAATGTTTTAAAGGCTGGATACCCATCCCCACCGGGGGGGGGGGGGGGGGAGAAAAAAAAAGGAGAAGTTACAACAAGAGAAAGGTGGAAAGCAGATACAAACCTATCCTGAAGCTGTAGCGGGAGGAATTACCATGGAAGAAGATTTAATGCAAGCTGGGGGCCCACCCCCAATTTCTGAATCACGCAAGAAGACAGAGGAACCAAGAGAACAACGATTGACACAAGCAACCTACAAACACCAAGAACAACAACTAAAAGTGCAACAATCTCAAGTTTTATCTCAAGAAGTCCAAAAAATAGAAGCAGTGGGAGGGGTTAAGCTGAAGAGTAAGATGGATGAGGATGTTCAGCGGATGCTCTTGAAGCTTCGAGGGGCCAAACTAAATTTTTATCTTGGAATGTCAATGGCTTAAATTCACCACAAAAAAGAAAGAAAATATTTCATTATTTGAAACAATTTAAGAATGATGTTATTTGTCTGCAAGAAACACATATTAGACTATCAGACCACAAATATTTGATAAACTCAAGATTAGGCACACATTTTGTGGCATCAACATCAGAGAAGAAAAATGGTTTAGTTATATATGTAAAGAAGGGATTACCAGCTAATTTAATTGAGGCAGACACTCAAGGTAGATATATTACAATTGAATTATTAACTCAGAATTGAAAAATGCTCCTAATTGGAATATATGCACCTAATCAACAACAAGACAAATTTTATAAATTTTTACATACCAAAATAATACAATGGAATTATAAATCTTTTATACTAATGGTGATTGGAATGGAGTAATAGACACTCAGAAAGATAAAAAAAGTTTGTCAAAGATTTCAATACATGCGAAACTACCTGTCAGTCTCCACTTCTTCTGCTTTGGCTGCCATAGTAACGGGAGGGGGGAGAGCTAGGGACCATGGGAGGGAAGCGAGCAGGAGGGAGAAACGAAACCTAAGAAGAAATGAAACTGTATCTTTGAAGTTGATATCAGGCAACTATCGTGGCATTCCTGATTGATGACGCTGCCAGACGTGCTTCCACCTGACCCCTGAGAGACCTTTGGATTGGATGATTTACGATGAACAGTGGGAGGGGATGCTTTCTATATGCACTTTTCGCGCCTATTGCTTTTAGTTTCAGCTTTCCTTGGTTGCGTTCACTTCTTTTTCTAGTAAAAGTACCTTTCTCTATAAACAATGGAGTCTGGGTCTTTCTTTCCTGGATTTTGAAGGAAGCACACCTGACGTTACCTAAATCTTTTTTTGATATGGTGGAAGATATGGAACTGAGAGACATTTGGAGAGTACGGAATGTCGAGGAAAGAGATTTTACTTTTTTTCCCAATCCTTTTCTAGGATTGATTTTATACTAACTACAAATTATTTCCTTTCTAGGGTGAAGAAGACAAAGATATGTCCAAGAAATTTAACTGATCATAGTCTAGTTTGGGTGGAATTGGAACAGGAAAGGGGAGAAAGGAGGTCATGGAGGTTAAATGAAAATTTATTTAGATATGAAGAAAATGTGAATGAGCTTAAAAAACAAATGAAAGAATTTTTTGTTACTAATATGTATAAGGGTACCTCTATGGAAATGGTATGGGATGCAAGCAAGGTCTATATGAGGGGGACTTTAATACATATGAATAATAAATATAGATTAAAACAACAAAAGAAGTGGAAAGAGATTGAGGAGGAGATAAAAAAGAAAGAACAATTACTCATAATTAATCCAGGGGATAAGAAAGTAAAAGAAACAATAAACATACTACAAGAGCAATTTAATATGATTATGGCTGACCAAGTGGCAACTAGTTTACAATATGCTAAACACAATACATTTTGTAATGCTAATAAACTAGGTAGGTGGTTGGCCTATGTGTTGAGGAAAAAACAAAAATCATGAGTTATTGATAAGATAGAATTTAGAGGTAAGGAAGTTTATCAACAGAATATGATCAAAAAAGCCTTCTTAGAATTTTATACGAAGTTGTATGCTAGTGATTCAATCCAAGATACAGATATAGTTACCTAAAGGAAGAGAATATTCCTGAATTAATGTTAGAACAGAGGGAGGGGCTGAACCAGCCAATAACTTCTGAGGAGATTATTGCAGCGATTAAACAGTTAAAAACAGGTAAAGCTCTGGGAACAGATGGATTAACAGCTGTTTATTACAAGAATTTACAGTCTGAAATGGTAGAACCACTTAGAGTGTTATTTTGAAAATTCAATCAGGTGGAGCAATTCCACCCTCCTGGAGAACAGCTTTTGTCTCACTGATTCCAAAGGAAGACCAAAATTGTATTAAACCTGAAAATTTTAGGCCAATATCACTTTTGAACACTGATTATAAAATCTTTGCCAAGATATTAGCGAATAGATTAATGCCAGTTATGCAACAAACAATTCATAGTGATCAATCAGGGTTTATAAAAGGGAAACAAATGAGATATAATGTTAGACAAGTTGTAAATTTATTGGAATATTTGGAAAAAAACAACCAAGTCCCTGCAGTGTTTATATTTTTGGATGCAGAGAAGGCATTTGATCAATTGAATTGGCAATTTCTGTTTAAGATAACAGAAAAAATGCATTTTGGAGAATATTTTATACAATCAATCAGAGCAATATATCAGGAACAAACAGTACAAATAATAGTCAATGGAGGTTTAACAGATGTTTTTAAAATTGAGAAAGGAACAAGGCAGGGTTGTCCCTTATCTCCATTGCTATTTATTTTAACTTTAGAAGTTTTGCTGAATAAAATACGTGATTCAAATAAAATAAAGGGAATTATAATTAGGCAGCAAGATTACAGATTAAGCGTTTGCAGACGACTTGGTTGTTATTTTATCTCAACCTATAGAATCGGCTCCACATATATTGGACGTATTAGGTCAATATGGTAATGTATCTGGATTTAAAGTAAATCAACATAAGACAAAGGTGATAACTAAAAATATGACTATATCCCAAAGAGAAGATTTAGGTAGGATAACGGGGTTTGAAATAGCTAAAAAGGTTAAATATCTAGGAGTATACATTGCAGCCTCAAATACGAAATTATTTAAAAACAACTATGAAGTCCTTTGGCAAAAAGTGCAGAAAGAAATGGAAAACTGGAAAAAATTACAATTATCTTTATTGGGAAGGATAGCAGTAATAAAAATGAATGTGCTACCTAGGTTTTTATTTTTGTTCCAAATGATATCAGTGCTTAAGAAAGATGGAAATTTGAGGGAGTGGCAGTAAGGAGTTAATACTTTTATTTGGGATGGGGAAAAACCAAGAATAAAATTGAAAATTATACAGGATATACATGAGAGAGGAGGTCTTAAAATGCCTAATTTAAGATTGTATTATGAAGCGGTTGTTTTATCACAAATTAGTGATTGGTTTAATTTAACTGAGGAGAGAATGTTAAATATAGAAGGTTATGATTTGTTATATGGATGGCATGCTTGTTATATGAAAAAAAAGTGGATAAGGTGTTTAAAGGTCACATACTTAGAAATGCTTTGTTGAGGGTTTGGAAAAAGTATCAATATAAGTTAAATTACAAAATACCTATATGGGCAAATCCCAGACATGCAATAGAAAATATAAGTATAGAACAAAAACAGGAGGTGATTACTTATAAAGAGCTCCTTTTTATGGAAAGGAGCAAATTGCAATTGAAACCTTTAAATGTATTGAAAGAAGCAGGGATAATTTATACTTGGTTTCAGTATGGCCAGCTTCAAGCTAGATGGAGGGAAGATCAAAAAATTGGTGTTATGCAAAATGAGGAAAATTTGGTAAAACAGATTAGAGATCAAAGTCAAATGCATATTAAAAGGTTGTATAACGCATTATTGGAAAAAGATTCGGAAACAGAATTGGTTAAGGGCTGTATGATAAAATGGGCACAAAATTTTCAGGAACCAGTGATGATAGAAACTTGGGAAAAGATCTCGGTTAGAAATGTTAAATTTACGCAAGCACAAAATTTAAGAGAAAATTTCTACAAAATGTTTTATAGATGGCATTTAGATCCTAAGAAATTATCATGTATGTACTCAAATTTGTACTTCTGGTAGTTCTCGATCCACATACTGCTGGAGCCTAGCTTGTAGGATTTTAAGCATAACCTTACTAGCATGTGAAATGAATGCAATCGTGCGATAGTTTGAACATTCTTTGGCATTGCCTTTCTTTGGAATTGGAATGTAAACTGACCTTTTCCAATTCTGTGGCCACTGTTGAGTTTTCCAAATTTGCTGGCAAATTGAGCGTAGCATTTTTACTGCATCGTCTTTTAAGATTTTGAATAGCTCAGCTGGAATACTTTCACCTCCACTAGCTTTGTTGTTGCTCACATTTCCTAAGGCCCATTTGACTTCACATTCTAGGATGTCTGGCTCGAGGTCAGTGACCACCCCATCGTGGTTATCACGGATGTTAAGCTCATTCTTGTATAGTTGTTCTGTGTAATTTTGCCACCTCTTCTTAATCTCTTCTGCCTCTGTTAGGTACCTGCCATTTTGGTCCTTTGTCATGCCCATCTTTGCATGAAACATTCCCTTCATATCTCCAATTTGTCACCTCTACTGTATATTCATCAGGGATATGATTTAGTTCAGTGATGGCTAACCTTTTTGCCATCGCGTGCCAAAAGCAGGGGGAGCACAGTGGGGTCACATGCATGCGTGCCCACAGCCATAATTCTATGCGCCTCTCCCCTCCCGTGCTCCCCCGTTTTTGGCACATGATGGCATGGTGGGCCCGGTAGGCCCATTTTTTGCTCTCCCCAGGCTCCAGAGCCTTTCTAGGAGCCTGGGGAGGGCAAAACCGGCTTTTTCCCCCTCTCAGAGGCCCTCTGGAGGCTGGAAACAGTGTGTTTCCTGACTTCTGCTGGGCCCGAAAGGCCTGAAAATCAGCTGGCTGGCGCACGCATGCGTGCCAGAGCTGAGCTCGCGTGCCCACCGATATGGCTCCACGTGCCACCTGTGGCACCCGTGCCATAGGTTCGCCATCACGGATTTAGTTCATACCTGAGTGGCCTAGTGCTTTGCCCTACTTTCTTCAATTTAAGTCTAAATTTTGCAATGAGAAGCTCATGATCTGAGCCACAATCAGCTCCTGGTCTTGTTTTTTCTGACTGTATAGAGCCATGATAGCGAACCTATGGCACGGGTGCCACAGGTGGCACGCGGAGCCATATCTGTGGGCACGCGAGCATTGCCCTAGCTCAGCTCCAGCACGCATACATGCACCTGCCAGATGATTTTCAGGCCTTCCAGGCCCACCAGAAGTCAGGAAATGGGCTATTTCTGGCCTCCAGGGAGCCTCCAGGGGGACGGGAAAGCCTCTGGAGCCTGGGGAGGGTGAAAAACAGGCCTACCGGGCCCACTGGTAACCTTTTTTGTCGTTGTGTGCCAAAAGCGGGGGGAGTGCGCATGCATGGGGGCGGGGAGGCATTAAATGGTGTGGGCACGCGAGTGCGCAACCGCCCCCCGCTTCCCCCGCTTTTGGCACGCAACGGCAAAAAGGTTAGCCATCACTGGTATAGAGCTTCTCCATCTTTGGCTACAGAGCACATAGTCCGATTTCTGTGTTGACCGTCTGGTGATGTCTATGTGTAGAGTCGTCTCTTGGGTTGTTGGAAAAGAGTGTTTGCTATACCATCGCATTCTCTTGACAAAATTCTATCAGCCTGTGCCCTGCTTCATTTTGTACTCCAAGGCCAAACTTGCCTTTTATTCGGGTTATCTTTTGGCTTCCTCCTTTAGTATTCCAATCCCCCATAAGTTTTTGGTGTTAATTCTATAAGGTGCTGTAGGGCTTCATAGAACCGGTCAATTTCATCCTCTTCAGCACCAGTGATTGGGGCATGGACTTAGGCTACTGTGATATTGAATGGTTTGCCTTGGATTCAAACTGAGATCATTCTGTCATTTTGGGGATTGTATCCCAGTATTGCTTTTCCTACTCTTTTATTGACTATGAAGGCTACTCCATTTCTTCCGAGGGATTCTTGCCCACAGTAGTATACCTGATGGTCATTTGAATTAAATTCACCCATTCCTGTCCATTTTAGTTCTCTGATTCCTAAGATGTTGATGTTCAGTCTTGTCGTTTCGTTTGACCACATCCAACTTGTCTTGATTCATGGATCTTACATTCCAGGTTCCTATGGAGAATAGATCTTTACAGCATCGGACTTTCCTTTCACCACCAGATACATCCACAGCTGAGTGTCCTTTTGGCTTTGGCCCAGTCGCTTCACTCTTTCTGGCACTACTAGTACTAGCCCTCTGCTCTTCCCCAGTAGCATATTGGACACCTTCCGACTTGAAGGGCTCATCTTCCGGCATCATATCTTTTTTTCCTTTTGGTACTGTCCATGGGGCTTTCATGGGAAAGATACTGGAATGGGTTCACTCCAGTGGATCACGTTTTGTCAGAACTCTCTGCTATGATCTGTCTGTCTTGGGTGGGCCTGCACGGCATAGCTCATAGTTTCATTGAGCTACGCAATCCCCTTCATCATGACAAGACAGTAATCCATGAAGGGATAGGGTTAGGGTTAGGGTCAGTAGCTTTAAATACCACTAATCACAGTATTCTTCTGGAGTGCCTGTAGAAATGGGGGGGGGGCACTTTGGTGGTGGTTATTCTCTTCCTTAGGAAAGAGACCGAGTCTGGATACCTACAGAAGTAAAGCACTCTTCCCCTCACTTTCTTTTTTTTTTATAACAAACTTTATTAAATTTACAAACATACATTAAAAACAAATAAAACCATAATAAAAATGTTCATATACATAAAGCGTATCTTATGTTTAAATATTCATTCCTATTCTATTACATTTCTATATATATTCCTTATCTATACGTTATGTATATGCTAAGTTAATCACACCTTCATCCATCTGGCGGTGAAGTCCTTGTTGGTATTTATATGATTCAAGTACATAAATATACAGTAACTTCTCATTTCTTAATTTGAAATTCCCTATAAAAAGGAAATAAGAACAAGGTATGTTTCAGTAGCCATCAGTATTGTTTTAAATATTTCCTTAACCGTTTTCTTTTTGCTTGACCCAATTATACCACTTATCCCATACCTTGAAATATTTTGAGCTTTCTTTATCTTTTAACTTCAATGTTAATTGGTCAGATTCCGCACATGCATATATTTTTTGAAATACCTGTTGATCAGTTGGCAAGTAGTCCATTTTCCAGACTTGAGCAATCGCTATTCTGACGGCTGTGATTATATGGTGTATCAGATATACCGTTTCCTTTCTAATATTTAATTTATACATTCCTAGTAGGAAGATCTCTGGTTCTAATTCTAGATCTTCTCCTGTGATTTGTGAAATCCAAGATTTAATTTTTCCCCAATATACCTTAATTTTGGGACATAACCACCAAACATGACAAAAAGTACCTCGGGCCTGTCTACACTTCCAACAATTCGGATCTAGGTTGGGATGCATTTGTGCTAGCCTCGAAGGGGCGAGGTACCACCTGTACCACATTTTGAATTGATTTTCCTTATACGTTGCCGATTTCGTTATTTTGATATTGTTTTCCCAGATCCTTTCCCATTCTTCTAGTTGGATATTTTTGCCTATATTTCTAGCCCAGGCAATCATTTGTCCTTTGATTATGTTCTCCCCTAGGTCAAGTTCTAATAAGTATTTATATATTTTAGATAATAGTTTCTCTTCCTTCCCTTCCAAGAGTTTATCCAGCCTATTTGGTCTTACGTCAATTCCTCCTCCTTCCCTATCTTTCCTATATCTATTTTGTGCTTGTAGGTAGGGCCACCAATCCAATTCTATTCCAGTATCTCTAAGTTCCTGGCGTATTTTTAGTTGTCCAATTGGGTTTAGAATATCCCTATACCTTATACTTCTGTGGGGGGATATAGTATTAGGGTGCATAGATGCCTCCACTGTGGACAGCCACCCGGGAACCTTCATATAACATTTTTTCTTTATTTTTAACTAAATGTCTATTAAGGCTCTCCTAATTATACGGTTATTGAAATGTTGGTATATTTTGTTCCCGTTGCTCCACAGAGAGGCATGCCACCCCATCATTAAATCATGGCCTTCCAGTTTTAATAGCCGTTGGTTATCCAAGTTGACCCACTCTTTTATCCATGTCAGGGCGGCTGCTCTATAATATTTCTCCCAGGCCGGGGAGCCAAAGCCTCCTCTAAATTTATCATCCTGAACCGTATTCAAGCTTATTCTAGGTTTTTTGCCCTCCCATAGAAATTTCGAGGTTGTTTTGTTCAAATTGATAAAAAATTTACTCTCCAACTTCACTGGTATATTTTGAAATAGGTAGAGGAGCCTCGGCAAGATATTCATCTTCAGAACCGCTATTCTTCCTAAAAATGATATGTTTAAATTTCCCCAATTTTCTAGATCTTTTTCCATTTGATGTATCAGTCCATCGTAGTTGTTTTTCTTTATATCCATGTTCTTATTTGTCAAATTTATACCTAAATATTTTATTTTCTTAACTACTTTTAGTCTGGATTGTTTCTCTAATTCCTCTATCTGTTTTATTGTTAAATTTTTGGTTAATATTTTGGTCTTATCCTTATTTATTTTCAACCCTGCAACTTTTCCAAATTTTTCAATTTCCTTCATCAGTTTGGGTTCTGTTATTACTGGGTCTTCTAAGAAGAACACAAGGTCATCCGCGAAGGCTTGGACCTTGTATTCCTCTCCTTTTATTTTAAGCCCTCTTATGTCGCCATTTGCTCTAATTCTTTGAAGTAAATTTTCTAAAGTTAAAATAAATAGTAGTGGCGAGAGAGGGCACCCTTGCCTTACTCCTCTGCCTATTTCAAAAAAATTGTTGTTTCTCCATTCATTAATATTTTTCTGCTTTTTGTTTGGTATAAATCGACGCGATTAGTTCTCCAAATTTCTCACCGAATCTCATGATTTTTATTTGTTGGGTCATAAAATCCCAATTAACTCGGTCAAATGCCTTCTGTGCGTCTAAAAAGATTAGGGCTACCTGTTTTTCAGGCTGTCTTTCATAATATTCAGTAACATTTATGACTGTCCTTAAATTATATTTTGTTTGCCAGCCTGGTAGAAATCCGTTTTGATCTGCATGTATTTTCTGATTCAATATTGTTTTAATTCTATTGGCCAATAGATTCATAAAAATTTTGTAATCCGAATTTAATAACGAGATTGGTCTATAATTTTTGATCTGGGTGGTATCTGCCTCTTCTTTTGGAATTAATGAGATATAAGCTTCTCTCCATGTATCTGGTATTTTTGCATCTTTTAGGGCCTCATTGTAAACATCCAGGAGGATTGGGTTCAAAATTTGACCTAAATTTTAATATAGTTCTACAGGAATCCCGTCCGTTCCTGGTGTCTTATTGTTTTTCTGTCTATTAATTACCTCCTGTAGTTCCTCCTTGGTTATCTCTCTATTTAACATCTCTCTGTCCTCTTCCGTAATTACTGGGAGTCCTTCTTCTTCCAAATATTGTTTTATTTCCCCCTTTAGTACCTCTTCTTGGCTATATAGTTCCTGGAAGTAATGAATTGCTATTTCTTTTTTCTTTTCAGAACCTTTTTGTAAGTTGCCCTGTTTGTCTTGTAATTGATGTATACTCCTTTTCTCTCTTTCTCTCCTTAACTTATACGCTAACCACCTTCCTGGCTTATTCGCTTGTTCAAAGTAATTTTGTCTTATGTATTTCAAGGAATTAATAGTCTTTTCCTGATCGAGCAGGTTCAATTTATGTTTGGCTGCCATCCAATTAGTTATTATTTTGTCGTCTCCTGGGTGGGTACTTAATTTTTCTTCCCAATTTTTAATTCCATCTTGTGTGATCTTATATTCCCTTTCCTTTTCTTTTTTCCTTTTGCTATTATAGGCAATGGTTAACCCCCTAATATAGGCCTTTGTAGTGTCCCATAGATTTTGTAGGGATGTTTGGTCCTTATTATTGTCTTTGAAGAACCTTTCAAGTTCCTTTTCTAATCTTCCAGTATAATCCTTCTCTTTTATTATTTGTGGATTCATCATCCATCTACCCCTTTTTAATATTTGCCCTTTCCATTCTATTGTTATCGGGTTATGTTCCACCCACTCATTGATTCCAATATCTAACTCTTCAACTTCCTGGACTAAAATCTTCGAGATCCATATCATATCAATCCTTGACCAGGACTTGTGTGGGCTAGAATAATAGGTAAATTTCTGCTCTTTTGGATTCTGAAACCTCCAGATATCTATCAAGTTTAGTTCTTCTGTTAAGGTGGAAAATGTCTTAGGTAGTAAATTTCTCTTCCTTTTATTATTGTGGTTACTTTTATAATCTTTTTTCAGGTCCGCTATTGCATTTAAATCTCCCAATAAGCAGATAAAATCAGTATTTTGTTCAATTATTTTCTCGTGGACTTTTTGAAAAAATTCTGTTTGTCCATTACTTGGTGCATATGGAACTACCAACAATACTTTTTTATTCTTAATATTTATTTCTATTAACAACATTCTTCCATCCGAATCAGCATATATAAATTTACTTTCTACTTTCTCCTTAACATACACTACTACTCCTCGTTTCTTTTCCTCGGCCAATGATGTGTATTCCTTTCCTAGTTTTTTGCATATCAAATACCTTTCAGCTTGCTTTCTAATGTGTGTTTCTTGTATGCATACTATATCTAATTTTAGTCTGATTAGTTTCTTGAATATCTGGTGTCTTTTAATTGTTGAGTTAAGTCCATTAACATTTAGTGAGGTGATTTTTACATTCGATTCCATACCTTGTCAGTGTGTATTTTCTATTACTTCTTGTCTTTCTTCTTCGCTTCATTCATTGCTCTTGTTGTTACTTCTTCTTCTTCCAGTTTTTCACTTTCTTCCTGAGTCTCTTTTCTAATATTTCTCCCCTCAGAAGGTCGATCTTGCTGTTCTGTAGCTTGTCTGGGTCTCGCTCTCTCTTCTGTTTCTTCTCTTCTGCCATTACTTCTTTCTACCTCCATCACTTGGTCATGTAAGTTTCGCGCCTTCTCTATGGTATCCACCTTAATCTTTTTCCCCTGCCACGTTACTATCATCCCTTCTGGTATAATCCATCTAAACAAGATTTGTTTTTTATTTAAGATTGATGTGAGGAATCCATACTCTCTTCTCCATTCTCTGATGCGTCTCGGTATCTGTTTCAACGTAATTATTTCTTTTTGTTTATAATATATCTGTTCATCTTTTGTTATTTTGTATATTGTGTCCCTCACTCTTTTTTTTGCAAATCTTACGTGGACCTCTCGGGGGAGCTTATGTTGTCTGGCATAGTTGGTGTGGACACGGTACACCTCTTCGAGTTCCTTGATTATTTCGTCTTTATCCCCTTGCAGTACATTTGCAAATATTTCTGCCATTACTTCAAATAGATCTTTTTTTTTTTTTAAATTGATTTATATGCTGCCCTTCTCCGGAGACTCAGGGCGGCTTACAATGCGCTAAGCAATAGCCTTCATACTTTTTGTATATTTATACAAAGTCAGCTTATTGCCCCCACAATCTGGGTCCTCATTTCACCTACCTTAGAAAGGATGGAAGGCTGAGTCAACCTTGAGCCTTGGTGAGATTCGAACCTGCAATAATTGCAGACAGCTGATGTTAATAACAGGGCTTTAGACCACTATACTATCCAAGGCTCTTTTACCTTCGTCTCTCTCCTCTTTAATATTCTGGAACCTCAAATATAGGTCTGCTTTTTCCATTTCAAGCTGTGCCACTGTACTTTCCAATTCTTTATTGAGACAATTCATTTTTCCATCTAGCAATTCTATTTTCTCATTAACCTGTTCTGTTTTCCCTTCTATCGCTGTTATCCGTTGTTCATTTTTTAAAATAAATTCTTGAAATAAATCCACTTTTCCGTCCAATTTTTGGATGTCGTCCTTGACGGCATTTTTAATGTCATCTAAATCCCTTCTGGTTTGTTCATAGTTCTTTGCCATGCATTCCTGCATTTTTAACATTGTTTCCTGTATGGATGATAAGGTTGTCTGCACGGTCTGCATTGTCAATGTGGGAGTTTGTTTTTCTGTTGAGAACATGGTGTCTAAAGTTTTTTGTGCTATTGGGGAAGCTGTCATTCCACCTGGTATTGTAGTTATTCTTTTTCCAGTTTTCCCTGTTGTTGTTATGGTTGATGTCATCTCTTTCAGTAATTTCTGTTGTTTTTCTAATATATTATCTATTCTTCCCCAGATCATCATCCACTATTAATGTCTATTGTTTAGTGTGTGTATCTATCAATTTTACTTCAATTCAATGTAGTGTAAGCAAATTTGTTATTGGTTATAATCTTTGTGGTCTTTGTTTTACTCTAATCTTTATAGTTTCCCCCTTTTTTTAATCAAAAATGTAAATATAAATCAAAGATATAGATATAAATATAAATATAAATTATGTATAAGTATATAAATATAAATATGGGTTATAGGTTCTAAGTATTAATTCACAATCTAATCCTAACCAATCAAATAATCTTAATAATTAATTAATCAACGACTATTAAGATTTAAGGAATCCACTAAGATTTAAATAACACAATTAATTAATACAGTGGCTAGCGGAAAAGTTAAGAAGAAGGGAGAACAAAAGAGCAATGAAATCTAATCAATACTTAGCTCATTATTAGAAAGTTCATATTATTAATCTTTTCTAATTATTCTAGACTTATAAATAAAAAAATAAAAATTTGTGAGGTTATACAGTTATTAAATATTATACTCTTAATATTATCTATATTTCAAATAGTTATCTCCAAATCCAGTCAGCTATATCCAGTCAAGTATCAAGATCTGATCTTAACTTACTAAAATTTGCTCCTTATATTCTTAATACTTTAAAACAGTTTTAAAAGGAAGGAGCTTTTGTATTTCCAATGGTCCAAGATGGCTGCCACAGTCTCAATATCTCAATGTCTGTTTCTTCTTGTCTATCTCTCTTTACTTCAATTTGCTTTGCCCCAATAGTCTTTTCCTTCAGCGCAGTTTTCGTTTTGCTCAACTTTGTCAAATTAGCTCTCAATCCTAAATTCTTTTCTCTTCCAATGATTAGCTTTAAGTTTGCTGTTTCAAGTCTTGCGCTGAGTCACTCTGGCGAATCCGAATTTCTTTGCCGCTTCTCCCCTCGTTACACCACCTCTTCTTTCCGCTGCGCTTCGGGATTCTTTAAACCTGTATTCTTTTGTCGGTTCCTTATTGTAAAAAAGAAGTTTCCAACGCTCAATCTCTGCTCTCGCCGCCGCTTTACACCGCTCTCACTTCCTCGCCTTCCTGCTCTTGTATGCTCGGGACATCAGGTCTCTGGATCCGCCGATTCGGCCTCTTTCTTCTGTGCCCGAAATAAGGGCTCGCCTTGGCTCACTGGGGGATCGCACTTCCCCACAATGCGCCTCCGAAGTCGCCCTCTTTCTCCCGGTCCTCACCCGGACTGATTGCCCCTTTTACAGGCTCCGGTGCACAGAAAATCGCCACGAGAAAGCAGAGCTTGTCTTTCTCAGACTTGGGTTCAGCCTTAGCAAAAGTGTCTGTGGATCAAATCTGTGGACTTCTGGGGAGGAAACAGTGGGTTGAAGTTGATTCCACAAGAAGTAGACCGACAATCGTGACAGACTATAAAGCCAGTGAGTAGATTGTCTCTTTCATAATTCCTCTCCAGACAAGGGGAGGACTTGAGATCACCATAGGTGCTCCGGACAGCTGCTCCTCATGAGGAGACACCAGGTCCAGGAAGCCTCCATGCTTCCAAGTTGGATTCCAGGTTGCATCCAAGGGAAGCTCCCCCTTGGATGTAACATGGTTGTCTTCCTAGACTCTCACTGCTGCTTATAGAGAGCAAAGATGACCTTGATGGACTTATGCAGAAGCTGCTGCCTATCCAAACAAGGCTGAAATGTTCTGTTTTTTTAAAATCCAGGATAACAGTTAATTGAAAAGCAGTTTGGGCAGAGGCCTCCCTAATTCAGCATAAGATGTATAAGGAGTAGGGCAGTCAGTCTTGCTAGATTCTGCTATTATAGCCAATTCCAATAGAAAATAGTTTTTAAATTTAACTTACTATGTTTCAAAGATAAAATACCAAACAACAGAAAAGGAAAAATTGGGGAGGGTGGGAGATTAAAAAATGGAGAAAATATTGAGCAAAAAAGGAAAATGTTGATGCCTGACTTGCTTTAGTATAGATACAAAAACAAAAATAATCATACAGTATATACAAATTAAAGTCAAAATAACAGTAGAATTGTGTAACAGGATAACTTCTCACTCTAAGCTTAATCATAAAAATATACAGCATACAAATCTAATAAAAACATATTTTTATAATCATAACACATCTAATCATCTCATCCTAAAATCAAAACTTTTTATCTTTCTCAAGAAGTCTAAAAGTGGTTTCCATGTGGAAACAAAGGTTTTGTCTTTCATCAAAGTAATCAGTTTTGCCATCTCTGAAATTCAATCAACATGGCTTTACCTGTTATTTCCTGGCCAGGATGACTTAGTGAAGCTGAAATGTTTGAAAAGTAGATGGCAGCTGTGCCAGGAGGGGCTCTGACTCAACACTTAACACTTAAGCTCTGACTCAACACTTTTGAGATGGATTGATAATCAGCTGAGATATGAGTAGGAAAAGGCACTTCACAAAATTGGGAAGAATTGTTCTAGTGTTATGTTTTAATGGATGAAGGTGAAGAATGGGGGAAATGGTAAGGGGAGGGGATTTTATAGCTCTCTTGACCCTTGACCCCCTTCCTAGTAGCCTCCTGTCCTCTGCAGACCCACCCCTTTCTTTCTATGGTGGAGCCTTGAAGTTCAGGTAGTCCTCACCAGCCATTCAAAGTTAAGGTGGCACGGAATCCCCAAAGTCACGGCAGCATCCCCACTGTCGTGATCAAAATTTGAGTGCTTAGCAGCCAGCCTGCACTTACAACCACAGGGGTGCTTCAACTGCCCCCCCCCCCCCATCTCCACATCTATACCGTTTTGGTCCACCCCAGCTGACCTAGGCTGCCACCTTTCTCCCACTTGCTACCTCAAAATTACAGGGTTTTATCTGACATTTTTGTCGAAAATGAGTTAAGAGTGTGACAAGGTTCTATCTACCATGACTTCATTTTTTAACAACTTATTTAGTAAAATTTCTAAATAGATTTGCCACAAATAACAAATTTGCCTGGTCAATTCTCACCAGGCTCAAGGTTGACTCAGCCTTCCATCCTTTCTAAGGTAGGTAAAATGAGGACCCGGTTTGTGGGGGCAATAAGCTGACTTTGTATAAAATATACAAAAGTATGAAGGCTATTGCTTAACGCATTGTAAGCCGCCCTGAGTCTCCAGAGAAGGGCGGCATATAAATTTAAAAAAAAAAAAAGCAAAATTACATGGTTCTATCTATACTATCACATGAAAACTCAGAACTACAGGGTTCTATTTGCAGCAGCCAATTGTCATGCTTGGCTGCTCCCATGTGACGGAGCAAGGATCTGAATATGTTCCAGAAATTGAAGATGACCAATCGGATATGGAACTTTTAATTGAAAACAAGTGAGTATTCTGTGCTTTAAGTCTATACCATTTACTAACGTTATTGCAGTGCAGGCCCAGAATTTTGATCCTAGTAATAATTGTGGCTATGAGTCACACTTGAATATACATATTTTAGGGCACTGAATTCTGAATTCAGTGAATCAGGGCAATTCGTGCAAGGATTTTTATCTAGGAACACTAGCAATCAGTCAAAAGCATACAGTACAATTACCATAGCCAGAAAGATTTAGTAACAGATACCCCACCTACAGACAAGAGGGGGAAACACCCTCATAAGGAATTATTTGCTACAGCCAGACAAACAGTAATTGACCATATTAATTCATTTCCGAGGGTGGAGTCGCATTATTGTCGTGCTAGAACTAAAACAGAGTACCTCAAATCTTAATTGAATGTAAGCATCATGTACGAGCTGTATAAAGAAAAAAGCAACAAAATAGGAACTGAACCAGTCAAACTCTTACTATTAAACTGTATTCAACAATGAATTTAACCTGGCATTCCACATGCCTAAAAAAGATGGCTGCGAGGAACATAAAATTGCAACTCCATGTATTCAAAGCAGATTCAGTACAGTAATGTGCCGTATGCTAAAGTTTCACAACTAAAATTCACCCAGACCCATTCAACAATAAGGTTCAAGACAACCTTTGCTGTGGAAAATTGGAACACAGTCACCATCCATGCCTTTGAAAAGAAGATGAGGAGTGTTCATGGGAAATCTGCTTCACCAATACCACCTGCCACATCTGTTACATTGTGCCTGTGCCTAAGACAGAGTTACAGGTACACACACTATCCAAAGCAAAACAAGATGACATAGAAAGTATGCTCAAATGGATGCCTAAAGTCAGGTGTGAAATGCTACTGATATAGACCGGTTCAGGAGTACTGGTAACGGAGATTGGGACTGGTCTGCCGAACTGGTGGCAATCGCTGGCTGGCCACACTCTCAAACCGGTCCACAGCCCACAGCCCTGCCATGTTTCCCTGCCTTCCACACAGCCTTCCCGTGGCCAGCTTGTGAAGGCAGGCAAGCAGAAAGCCACATGGAAGGCAGGCAAGCATGGAAGGGCTGCAGGGAAGCTAGCAGCCAACTCCTTTCCCCGCAGCCCTGCCATGCTTGTCTGCTCTCGGCCTGTCGGCCCGCCTGAGCTTGCTGTGAAAGAAACGACTCCACACCTTGAGAAGGAGTAGCCAGAACTCTTTACAGGAACACACAAGCAACAAGGCAAAGTAACGAACAAGCTGGAAAAATGAATAAAGTCAGTGCTACAGGAGGCAGCCAGGTGGCGCTATATATAGGAACTTGGCATAAAGCAAACCCAACATCTGGCAAATAAAAGAACCTCGGGACCTTCCCCTCCCTCCACAGCTGTTTGGCAGTACTGCGCCTCTGTTCACGTCACAGAAGCGCGTTTAGGAAAACATTAACAGCCACACCTCCCTGCCGTTGTCTCCGCCACTGCTGGCTTTGTTTGTAGCTGCCTCCTGCTGTGAAGTGCTGCTGTGAGTGTCGCTGTAAATCTGTAAGTCCGACAGCTCTGGCTGCGTTCTGCCTCTTCTAACCTCCGTCCCCCCCCCCCCCCCCCCGTAAGTGATGGCGGGCCTGTTCGCGGCTCGACACCTGCCTTCCACACTGCCAAACTCATTGCTGGGAGGTTCTAAGGAAACATGTTCCAGCTCTTCAAGATCGACTTTAAGAGTGCCGAGAAGCCGACAGCAAAAGTAGCGGCAGCAGGGGTAACGGGCATGTGTGTGTGTGAATATGTGTCCCTCCGTGGTCCTCCTCTCCCTTGTCACCAGGGCTTCGCCGCCTCTTTTCCTCAGAGGGGAGGTGTCTGCCTCCAAGTCCTTGCGAAGGGAAATACGCACATGCCCCTGTCGCCCCTGCTGCCACTACTTTTGCTGTCTGCTTCTTAGTGCTCTTAAAGTCAATCTTGAAGAGCTGGAACACATTTCCTTAGATCGCCAGCAAACTCATTGTTGGGAGCATCAGCGATCTAAGGAAACGTGTTCCAGCTCTTCAAGATTGACTTTAAGAGTGCCGAGAAGCCGACAGCAAGAGTAGCTATGTGATGTGTCCCTCCATGGTTCTCTCCCGGGTGACAGGGCTTCGCTGCCACCTCTTTTCCTCACGCACATACACACACACCCATCACACCATGGCCACACAGGAGAACTTCTGGTGCAGCGCAATTCCAGGATGGCAGGAGAGCCCAGCAAGCTCTACCCCCACCGCCGCCACTGCTGTCTGCCTTCACCAGGCTCAGCCGTGCCACTGCGGAACCCGCGGCGCTTTCCCTTCAGCCTGGGCGGCGGCACGGGCAAATGCAGCTCCAACTGAGGCTGCCCTGGGCAAGCAATCGCTGTGCCTCCGCAGCAACAGGCGTTCCGGGGTCGCCTTGCCCGCCTTTGTCGCTTCCATGCACTGCACGTGGAAGGGGCCATCGCCGCCGCTCTCACCACCTTCTCATCCCGCCTGGCTGCAGAGTGCATACATCCGCTTGCCCAAAGCAACCCCACCGCCGTTCGCTTTCATTTCGCGGTGGGAGAAGGAAGAAAGCGAAAGGCGGTGGCATTCTAACCCTAACCCCTAATCCCTGCCTAAAATCGATAATGAATTATTACTGCACCATTTTGAATAAACCATTATGCAAAACTGGGGTTAAAAAGTAATTCTCAATATTAAGACATGCATTTACATTCTTACATTTAATGCTGAACCTTCAAATAGTAATTTACAAGCATTTTATGGTCACAAAAATTCAAGTTAATATCAAGTTGAATTCAGAACTTTTAAAAAAGATTTTTTAATTAAACTTTGTAATTCTCATTTTTATGGTGTAACTTAGTGTGACAAGGTTCTATCTGATATTTGGAGCCTCCAGTATGACCCCAAGTTGAATCACAATCGGCCTCATTTTTTTTTCTTGCATGCACTATTTGCTGGTAAGCTCACATACCAAAATGTTTCCTTCTACGTATAATGGGGTAACCAGTACAATTTTTCAAATGTTTAAAGCTCCTTTCCCAAAAAATAGTCATGACACACATAGAACCCTGTAATTCTGAGGTAGCACACTGTTTATTAGAGATTAGAGATTTGATGTAGCTTTCTGCCATGTGTCTGCCTTCTGCCTGGTTGTCCCAAATGCTGGCCTTTTCCTCTTTATGAAGTAAATTAAGCCAGTCATGTTTGATCTCCAAATGCTGGCTTGTATGAAGATTCATTCTGAAATTCTCATCCAAGTCCCATCCCTGTAAACCTCAGAATGAAGGGCCCTCTGGACTTCCTGCCCTGGTAAATTCTCCATTTCAGACCATCATGCAATGGGAAGAGAGGACTTTGCAGCTCCATTGAACCTGCCAGCCATAATAATGTGACATCGTGCTTAACAATTGCAGATGGAACTGATGTAAGTCAGGCACTCATCCAACATTTCACTTGTTGATAAGTGACAGAGTTGCAGGTCTCAATTGTGGTCAGTAAGTGTACTACCTGCCCTGTTGACCTCAAGAAGTCAGGAAGGTCCTGCCCACTTAGTTTACCTGATGGTTTCTCAGTATTTTCTTCAAGGCCACCTTCCCGAAGCTGTACAAGCAGCCTTCTGATTAGGCACTCCAGGGGCATTATTTATTTATTTATTTATTTATTAGATTTGTATACCACCCTACTCCCGAAGGACTCAGGGCGGTGAACAGTTAAACAATAAATACAGACTATAAATATTTAGAAACTGATTAAAAATACAATTGAATAGATTGATATAGAATGGAATTAAATTAAAACATTCTCAAATTTATAGGGTAGATCCAAATTTAAAGAATTTAATGGTTTGAAGGGAGGTTAGGCCAGGCCGGCTTGCATGAATAAGAATGTTTTGAGGGCCTGGCGGAAAGCCCGGAGATCTGGGATTAATTGTATCTCCGAGGGCAGCTCATTCCAAATTGTGCGTCCTCCCACAGAGAAGGCTCTCCTCCTGGGGGCTGCCAGTCGACATTGTTTGGCTGATGGCACCCTGAGAAGTCCCTCTCTATGGGAGTGTACTGGTAGGTGGGAGGTTATTGGTGGCAGAAGGCAGTCTCGAAGATATCCCGGTCCTAAGCCATGGAGCGCTTTAAAGATGGTAACCGAAACCTTGAAGCATACCTGGAAGACCACAGGGAGCCAGTGCAGCTCGCGCAGAAGGGGAGCCACATGGGAGTGCCACATCGCTCCCATAACTACCCGCGTGGCTGCATTCTGGACCAACTGGAGCCTCTGGGTGCTCCTCAAGGGGAGCCCCATGTAGAGAGCATTGCAGTAGTCCATGCGGGAAGTGACGAGGGCATGAGTGACTGTATTTAACGAGTCCCGATCTAGAAAGGGACGCAACTGGTGTACCAGGCGAACCTGATAAAAAGCTCTTCTGGCCACAGCCATCAAGTGTTCTTCTAAAGACAGCCGTGAGTCCAGGAGGACACCTAGGTTGTGAGCCCTCTCTGTGGGGGGTAAAGATTCGTCCCCAATAGTCAGTGATGGTATCAATTGACTATAACGGGATGACGGAAACCACAGCCACTCGGTCTTGGATGGGTTTAGCTTGAGTCTGTTCCTCCCCATCCAGATCCGTACAGCCTCCAAGCACCGGGACATCACTTCAAGGGCATCATTGGGTTGGTTCGGGGTGGAGATGTACAGCTGGGTGTCATCAGTGTACTGGTGGTACTTCACCCCAAAACCACAGATGATCTCACCCAGTGGCTTCACATAAATGTTGAACAGGAGGGGTGAGAGAACCGACCCCTGTGGCACTCCACATACAAGGGATCTCGGGGTTGATCTCTGTCCTCCTGTTAACACAGTCTGCGACCGATCAGAGAGAAAGGAAGAGAACCACCGTAATACGGTGCCCCCCACTCACAACCCCTCCAATCGGTGCAGCATGATACCATGATCGATGGTATCAAAAGCCGCTGAGAGGTCTAATAGGACTAGGATGGAGGAACAACCTCTGTCCCGAACTCTCCAGAGATCATCAACCAATGCAACCTGTTAGAGCAGGGAAAGAAGACGAGACCAGCGGGGTCTGTTCAACAAGTTTTATTCAGCTCTCAACTAAGTCAGAACAGACGAATGGCTGTGCTGCCGGAGCTCTTTTATAGCGCTCCGGCAGACCAGCCGTCCAATGACAGCATTTCAAATTTCCCGCCCGGAGGATTATCCAATCCCCGGGCGGATGTCCTTATAAGGACATAACACAACCAATGCCGTTTCTGTGCTGTATCCAGGCCTGAAGCCCAACTGGAACGGATCCAGATAAGCTAAATAAATAAATATATATATTTAATAAATATATAAATATAAATAAATAGATAATGATAAGATAATCATTAGATCTTCCCAAGAAGTGTCTATGAGATCTCCAGCAGTGGCTCAGCAGTAGTCCTCCCAAAGATTAAGGATCTACAGCTCGATTGCGTTGCACTTTTTGCCTTTGTGGAATCATGGTGGGAGTGGCCTGTGCATGATGCATCCGGCCTGCGGGTCGCCAGTTTGACACCCCTGATCTACAGCCTCCTCTCCTCCTCCAAACCACAATGCAGCTGACTTCTCCTGTAGTGGTGGCTTCTCCAGTAGTTCTCAATTGCTCCTGCTAACAATGGCAGCAGTTGAACTCACCTCTGTCCAATGCTGCTATCTGTCACACAGAGTGACATCTCCATAGAGGACATAGCTCAAAAGTTCCCCTTCAACTTGTCTGCTCTTGGAACCAGCTGCTGTTCTGGATGAACACGACCTTTCCAGTTTTTCCCTCCCTCTGGTCTAACTCCACATGCCTTGAAAGGTTTTTGCACACAGAATGCTCAGAAAGTAGCAGCTTCTGAATTCACAAGCTGTGTCCTGGTCAAGCTGTGCAGCAGCTTGTTATTGGTCAAAAGACACCTTAAAGGTCATCCATTTGTGTTGAAACAAGTCAAGCAACATCAAACAAATGTTGGAAGTCCTCCAGAAAGAACTTACCACTTCATCTGGTTTGATGCCACTGGTGGAGAGGTCACCACCCGGAATTCCTTAGGCTTTACCTTTATTTCCCTCCGGTTTCACCTCATTGGGTTTAGTGCTCTCTTCCAAGGCAAGAGAACTGGTTCTGGTCCTCCTCCATAACGTGATTCTTTAGATGCACAAAGGCTTATCACCTCCCCTAAGCAGACTTTACAGTTCCTCCCAGGACTTTAATTCCAACTTCTTCTCCATTTTAGAAGGAGTCTTTGATTGCACTTTTCAGATCATCATGTTTTAAAGGCACAATTATTTCAAGAGCCTTGGCAGTGGACTGAACTACTGCTGTTAAAGTAGCACTTAGCTGCCAGCTGCCTGCAATTATTGTGAGTTCGAATCTCACCAGGCTCAAGGTTGACTCAGCCTTCCATCCTTCCGAGGTAGGTAAAATGAGGACCTTATTTGTGAGGGCTATAAGCTGACTTTGTATAAAATAGAACACTGCTGGGGGGGGGGGGGGGGAAAAAGCCCTACTAAGCAGGTATATACAAAAGTATGAAGGCTATTGCTTAATGCATTGTAAGCCGTCCTGAGTCTCCGGAGAAGGGTGGCATATATAAATCGAACTAATAAATAAATAATAAATAAATGACATTTTTTGATTCACTATGTTGTACAAAGTCATTAAGTGAAATGAGCAGCTATATAAATGTTGCAGATTTCCCAATCTGGGAGCGACATTAAGAGATTTATAGGATAGCATGGTGAATTTTTCACATAAACATTTTTTTTCTGGGTTTTGGGTTGTTGAGAGCCAGAGGAAACAGAATTAGTGACATAATGTCAGGAAAGAGTGAAATGAGATTTGTGGCCTTCTAAAAAAATAGCTATAAACACAATGTAGGAATTGAGAGAAACCTTAGAGACCCCCCTGCTCACTGTAGGAATCCACTACAGCCTCCCTGACTGATGAACACCCACTCTTTGTTTAAATACCAGGGCACAAAAGTCCACCACTTCCCAAGAGAGTCTGTACCACTATGGAACAGCTCATGCCATTAGTACTTCTTCCTGACATCAACCCAAAGCTTCTTCCTGTCATTTAAATGTACTGTTCCTTCTTTTACCTTATTTATTTAGGTACTACATTTATATGCCACCCATCTCACCAAGATGTCTTCTGCACTCATCTGCCCTTTTTCCAGTTCCTGGAAACCTTTTATGGGCTTTTTGCTGAAAATGGGGAAAAAATTGAAATGGTAATTTCTGGATTAGATGATTGAAAAAATAACAGGTTGAAGAGATTGTAAAGTTAAATTTTATTGTAAAGTTAAAAGGGGACGGGGAATAACGAATTCGTTTCTGTGAAGAAAGGTAGAAGACGGTCCTTTAACCAACCCCCCCCCATGCCGTTTTCTTCTTTCTTTTATTCATTCGCTTCTGCATTTCTCTTTTGAACGTGGACACCTTTGAAGCAGCTGCCCTTCAGCAGAAGTAGCCAGCCAGAGGACGGATGCAGCTCTTGTTCTCCGGGCTCGGAAGCGCCTGGCAACGGATCCGCCTCCGTGCCAGGCAGCACCCGAGAGGCAGGAGCAGGGGTGAAATGCTCCTGGTTTGGACCGGATCGCCTGATCCGGTAGCGATGGTGGCAGGTGGTTTGGAGAACCGGTAGCAAAAATCCCTGTGCCCCCCCCCATGCCCAGCTGAGCCGCAGGATCATCAGAGGCTTTTTTTTTTTACTTTTAAAAGCATTTTTTCTACAACCTCTTCCGAGGAAAAATGCTTTTAAAAGAAAAAAAAGCGGCTCAGCTGGGATCCTCAGAGGCTTTTCAAAGCATTGTTTTCTGCAACCTCTTGGCCAAAGAGGTGGTAAAAAAAATGCTTTGAAAAGTCTGACGATCCCAGCTGAGTTGCCTGATCCTTAAAAAAAAGTTGGCCACGCCCACCCAGTCATATTACCCCCACCCACCAAGCCACGCCCACAGAACCGGTAGTAACTAATTTTACACTTCGCCCCGGGCAGGAGCCGCGGTTGCAGCTAAGGGGGAGCGGACCCCGACCTGCCCTTTCCCCGTTCGATGGAGCATGCAAAGCCTCCAATTCATGGCATAGTTTATAGACTTCTTCGGTCTCCCTCTGTCCCCCGCTTTGCCTTCGGACGTGCGCTCCCCGGGCTCAAGGGCCGCCAGGTGGGCGTCGGCGTCAATTCGGGACCTCAAGGAACATAAAGGCCACCTCTCCCGCCCCTCCGCATGCGCCCGGAAAGGCAGACCCGAGGCCCCCCGCTCCCTCCTGTGTGCCCTCGGTCCCGTTCCGGCTAGGCGGCTGAGGGGGCCTCGAGGGTTCCGCTCCGGGATTCGGTCTGCGGCCGAGGCGGCCCCGCTCCCCAGTCGGAGTCTCCCCCCCACCTTCCTTCCCCCATTTCCCCCCCACGCCAGAGCGGCTGCGCGAACCCGAGAGCCACGGGAGGCGGGCGGGGGCGCGCTGAATCGTCGCCCGGCGACGAGGGAAGCCCCGCCCTGGCCGAGACGCTCGGGCCAATGGGCGGGTGCCACACGGTGGATCCGGCCCGTCTGCGCAGGGGGCGGGCCTTCCGCTTCCTCTTTAGCCCCGCGCTGAGGCGATCGCCGGGGAAAGCGAAAGCCGCCGCCGTCTTGGTTTCCGTCCGTCCTCTCCGTTGGGCCTCATGGCGACGCTGCTCCTCGCGCTGCTTCTCGCCGCGACGGCCTGGCCTGGCCGCGCTTCCGACGTGCTGGAGCTGAGCGATGATGACTTCGACAGCGGCCTAGGCGACCGCAACGTCGCCCTCGTGGAGTTCTACGCGCCTTGGTGGGTCGGGACGGGCGCGCGGCGTTCCCTGGTCCGCCGAGGCGCTCCGGCAGAGGGAAGTGCGGGGGGGGGGGTCGCCCGGCGGGGTCCTCGCGGCGGGCCTGGCGCTGCGGTTGCAGCCCGTGCACCAAGGGGCGGGGCGTCGTTGCCGTGGCCTCTCCTGAGTGGCTGCCGCGGCGCGCGGGCGCCAGCGGATTGGCTGCCGCTGGGCCCGGGCGGGCGGCAGGGGGGAAGGCGCGGACTGACCAGCTGCGTCGCCTTGCAGGTGCGGCCATTGCAAGCGCCTGGCGCCCGAGTACGAGGCGGCGGCCACGCGGCTAAAGGGCATCGTCCCCCTGGTGAAGGTGGGTCGGCGCGGGGGCTGGGGGTCGGCGCGGCTCGGGAGCTGAGCCCGGGCGGGCGGAGGCCCTGGCTGAGACGTCAACGCGCTCCCCTCGCCTCCCCTCCCAGGTCGACTGCACGGCCAATTCGGAGACCTGCAACAAGTACGGGGTGAGCGGCTACCCGACGCTGAAGATCTTCCGCAACGGGGAGGAGTCTGGCACTTACGACGGGCCCAGAACAGCCGGTGAGCGACCCCCGAGGAGGCTGTTCGAGCCCTCGTGACATAGCAAGACCCGGAGGTGGGGTCGGGGCTCCGGCTTCGGGTTGCGGGAAGCCTGCCCAAAGTCCCGGTGCAGGCTTTCCTGTGTGTCCATTGCCAGTATAGAAGGCGGTGGCAGCCCTTCCCCTTTGGCTGCCGCCTGGCAGACGGCCCTGTCCTGGACCCTCTTGAGCAGCCCATGGAGGGGTGGGGGCTGCTGCAGATTTAAATTGTGCCCACCTGTTGCAACTTTGGGATCTGGACTCTTAACTTGCAGCTAGATTATCACAATGCGATTGGTGTTGAAAACTGGCCTATAAGTACAAGTAATCTTTGATTTTCGACCATAATTGAGCCCAAAATTTCTGTTAAGTGAGTTTGCCTTTCCACAATTGTTAAGTGAAACACTGCAGTTGTTTAATTAATAACATAGTTGTTAAGTGGAACTGGCTTCCCCATTGACTTTGCTTGTCAAAAGATTGCAAAAGGAGATCATTTGTCTCAAGGACACTGCAACCATCATTAGTAAGCTGCCAAACATCTGAATTTTGATCAGGGGGATGCTGAGTGTGAAAGTGTGCCATAAGTCAGTTTTTTCAGTGCTGTTTTAACTTTGGTCATTAAATGAACTGTTGTAAGTCAAGGACTACTTGTAGATGTGGGAATAAGAGATTTGCCTATATTAACATAACAAATATGGGATTGAAACAAGTGATTGATGTACAGCACCCTGCAGCCTGTTCTTTGGGGGCTTTTGTACCATGCCAATGTGAGTCTCTAAAGAAGGTTGGGCTTTATTTATACATATATATATATATATATATATATATATATATATATATATATATATTTTTTTTTTTTTTTTTTTTTCTAAGATGGAATTGTGAGTCATCTAAAGAAACAGGCCGGGCCTGCCTCAGTCCCTCTTTCTCCTGAGGGCTTTGAGAAGTTCATCAGTGAAAAGGATGCTGCTGTGGTGGGTAAGTAGTTTGTGGGGCAGGAGATCGCAGTACAGATCAGTGCTTACCTTAATTAGTGATATTTTGGATTCTTGTTTCTGTGGAGGATTTGGTTTATGGACCAATGGATTAGATAAAGCTAGGATGGGATAATCTGCTAATCAAATTAAGTATGTTGTGTTTAAAAAAATATTGACTTGATTTCCAGTTGTTTTGCCTTCTGTCTTCCTGTTGAAAGTGCTGTTTACTTCATATGACTTCATCTTTCAGATGAGAATCTGTCTTGGCAAGGCACGCTCCCCAATAAAAACACCAAAGGCATGGGTTGGTTGTGTTGGGTGGGATTTGAAGGCTGGGACAATTTTTGAGTATGACTCGTTCTTTATGGATTAAGTCATAAGGATAATCCCTTGTGAAATACACATGGACCTGAAACCCAGAAAATGATACCATCAAAATTCAGCAATAAAATGCTAACTTTTGGTTTTACAAGATACTTCTCATCTATAACATCAATAGCTAACAAAAGGTTTAACAGTGAGGGATGTTAAAACTATGATAGGCTTGAAATTCTTGTTTTGTCATTTTAAAGAACAGTCATGCATTGTGTTCTCCTCCCCCCCCCCCCCAAAAAAACCAAGGAAATATTTGCTTTTCCTCCCATGTCATCAATCTAGTTTCTTAAAGGCAGAGCTAAATTATTTATCTTGGACCTCTTTTACATAGTTATTTATTTCTTATGAATTACAGGATTCTTCAGGGAGCTGTTTGGCGATGCACATTCAGAATACATGAAAGCAGCAAGCAATTTGCGGGACCATTACCGCTTTGGGCATGTCAGTGATGAGGACCTCATTAAGAAATATGAACCAGATGGCGAGTAAGTGTTCAGTGGTTGGCCTTGTATTTTCCAGATTTGGCTTAAAAGGTTTATAGAGGTTATGAGGTTTGTTCTTGTTTTTGTATGCCTTGCCAACCAAGCAACTTTAGAAGTTGCTCGGTTGGCAAGGCGTACAAAGTTGCCTTAGAAGTTGCTCATATTTTCAAAATATAAAGGGCAGAACTTTACAGTATTGTTAACTTATGTGAATGAGTTTTTACTATTGTCTTTGGTCCTGGAAGGATCACATATATGTCACGGTTCTTTAGAATGCTTAAGCCTTGCTCTGAGTAGCCACCTGTAAAAAATGGGGTGTCACATTTATACAGTGGCACAAATTGCCAAGTCCCTTCTGGGCTGGTACTTGTTTATCTACCTGTAGGTGCAGGCAAGTCAGAACTTGATGTGCTTGCTGGCTTTGTGTTAGCTTCTCCCTGTGGAATTGGCTTAAGCAGCTGAGACTTGCTCAGGGACTGGGGCCCTATCCTGGCGTCATCTGTAGGGGATGGTTCAGTGAAACCTGCAGTGTGAATGGGATTGCACTTGGTCTCCTTCTGACTTGAACCAAAGGGATGTTTGACTGTCAAAATGCACCAGTCTCCTTTTCACAGGGGCATCGTCCTGTTCCGTCCCCAACACCTTGCAAACAAGTTTGAGGACAATTCTGTGCGATATACAGAAGAAAAGATCACAACTGGCAAGATCAAGAAATTTCTTCAAGAGAACATGTGAGCATAGTAGTTTCTTTCCTATAGCAAGTATGTTTGTCTGAATGGGATTCATGTACCGTATATTCCGGCATATAAGACGACTGGGCGTATAAGACGACCCCCGACTTTTCCTGTTAAAATATAGGGTTTGGGCTATACTCTCCGTATAAGACTACCCCTCTTCCAACGCACACCAAATAAAAATTAAAAAACATCAGATTTGATTTCAATGTGGTAATTTTAATTCAAATGCTTATTGCACACAACACAACAGGCTCACCCACAGTGTAAAAGCAGCTGTGCTAGACCCAAAATGGCCCCTGCAACAAGCAGGAACCTCACACAGCCACAAAAAGCCCAAAAACCCAACTTTCACACTTTACACACGCAGTATAAAAAATATAATAATAAAATTCCACATACAGCTTTGTGAGATTTTGTGTGTTTGTGTAGTTAGAGTGAAACACTACAGAAACACACTAAATCTCAGAAAGCTGCACAAATATTATTTTATTTTAATTTATTTTTATTTTTATATGAAAGCAGCTAAATTTAAAACTTCCTAAACTTTAAATGGCTAGGTCTAAAAAAAGAACAACTAAAAAAACCCCCAATTAACTATTTTTTTAAAGCTCCCAAAGAGGAAAACTTACCCAATAGAACAGGAGTCTCCAACCTTGGCAACTTTAAGACTTGTAGACTTCAACTCCCAGAATTCCTCAGCCAGCTTTGCTTTGCTGGCTGAGGAATTCTGGGAGTTGAAGTCCACAACTCCCTGCCTGATTGCAGGCAGGGAGATTCAGTTGCTTGCTGATGCAATGGATTGCAGGCAAGCGAAGCAAGGCAAGCGTTGCAACTAGCAACTAAGGTAAGCAAGCTGGAGGGGGGGATTTTTGCTCCAATTAGCAGGCAACTCAACTGGGATGGTCAGAGTTTGGCTTGTCAGAGCCTTTAGGACTGGTCTGCCTGGTTACAGAAGAACGACACCCAGCGTACAAGACAACCCCCAACTTTTGAGAAGATTTTCATGTGTTAAAAAGTCAGCTTATATGGCGGAAAATACAGTACTAACAAAGGTGAATTTCTGTATTTCAGCTTTGGTTTATGCCCACACATGACTGAAGACAATAAAGAATTGATCCAAGGGAAAGATCTTTTAGTGGCTTATTATGATGTAGATTATGAAAAGAATCCCAAAGGCTCCAATTATTGGCGCAACAGGTAAGTTTCCATTTCTATGTCAAGGATTCTGGGGCAGATGAACCATTTTTATCATAGGTGAAATCTGACTATTGGATAAAACAGCAAACAAAATGAAAGTCATATCTGTGTGAGTTATGGTTCCCCTGCAACTAAGTTACAAAAGCCACTGAAAAAAGTCTTGTTAAAACATGGGCCTTCCCAAATTAAACTTTCTGTTGTGGGGAGTGAGGTAAAGAAGCAGTGATAGACGGGGGAGGGGGGGGACAGGAGGCAGAGAGAGTGCTTGCTGCTGAGTGGCTAAAGAAGAGCTGGGCAGTTACCTTTGAAGACCTATTGCCCATAGGGAGCTGGTCCCAGGATTTTCTTGCACTAGTATTTTAAAAAGCACTAAAGGCAGGATCATGAATAGGTGACCATTCCTCCTCCCCTTGGTTAGCAATATAAAGTTGGTTTCAGAGACCAGGAGTGATTAAGATGGCACACAAGCGATTGCAAAAAGAGAGGGCAGCCATGGTCTGTGCTTTGTAGACTTATCCTTTTTGTGTCTGAAGAATTGTTACTTCAAAAACAAGTTTCCTTAGAACATAACTCTGTAGTGCAGGGTGTTTCCCTGGAATAACTTTCACTTTTATAATCACTCTATTGGCAGTATCGCATTTCAACACTATTAGCTGTAAAACAGGTGTTCTAATTTTGTTTTCCACTTGGGTGAATCCATTAGTTTGTTTCTAACAGATATGATCTGGTATTGTAGAATTCAGTCCTCAGTTAACAAAACATTCACAATTCAGCAGATGTGGAGTTGAAACTGCATCGGGTTTACTTGTGGAGTTGGTTATATTTTTTGCCTTCAGATCTTAGGGTGGCCATTCGATTATCTTGAGCTGACAATAACAGGACAATTGCCTTGTTTCTGCAGAGTGATGAAGGTTGCTCGGAGTTTCCTGGATGCTGGACACAAGCTTAATTTTGCTGTTGCAAGTCGAAAGACTTTTGGCCATGAACTCACAGAGTTTGGGCTGGATGGTTCTACCAGTGATGTCCCTCTTGTTGCTATCAGAACAGCCAAAGGAGAGAAATTTGCCATGCAGGAGGAATTTTCGTAAGTTCATGTTTCTGTTCCTTTGTTGGGAGTAAATAGCTTCTACTTGGAAGTTTCCCTTCTTTCGAAATGGAAATAGTTCCTGCAGGGCAGAGTTTCCATTGGATTGTTCTGGGAAGAGCTTTGAAGGAGGAGAGTCCTGTGTGATTTCCTCAGTGGCTCTTAAGGGTAGTACCTTAATGGGGGTACAAATGGGTCTATGCTGGCTGAAGCAATTCTTACTCTATTTGCAGCCGTGATGGTAAAGCCTTGGAGAGATTCCTTCAGGATTATTTTGATGGCAAGCTGAAAAGGTACCTGAAATCAGAGCCCATTCCAGAGAACAATGATGGTCCGGTGAAGGTGAGAGCAGGGCTAGCTTTCCTTTAACCCTATAGTAACTGGGGAAGAGATTTTATATGGTGTTCTAATGTTTCTGAAATAATAGGGGAAGCAGAGCCTTTTGTACAGTTTCCTGAATCCCTCAGGAAAAAAGTGCACCGTAACAAAAAATAAACATTTTGCTCTCGAAACACAGTGCTTAATTCAGCACAGTAATGGCTCTCCTTGTTTCAATATGTTAACTAAACTAAACTAACATAGGAGGAATGTTAGGGGAATGTGAAATTTTACAGTACTTATATGCTAGCATAAACAGTTGTCTGAAACTGGGCCAAGTTCACCTCGATATGAGCAAACAGGTGACTTGAACTGGTAATGTTACTCCACCATTGTACAAATGTGAGCTTGAACACTACTTTCTACATTGCAAGGAAAGAACAGGTATGCTTGCACCTGGAGAAAGCAGCTGTTCTTTTCACCATGAGGTGTTTTGGTTCTTTCTATACAATTCTGGCCTGTTTATTTAAACCTTCTTGTCTCTCTCAGGTAGTTGTGGCTGAAAATTTTGATGAAATCGTAAACACGGAGAGTAAGGATGTGCTTATAGAGTTCTATGCCCCGTGGTGTGGCCACTGCAAGAATCTTGAACCCAAATACAAGGAGCTGGGGGAGAAGGTAGGGGAAAAGGAAGGGTTGCTTCAACTTGGAAGTCTCTTGGGAGAAGTTACTTTATCTGTGAAGTGACTGGTGGGAGTTCCTTTCTGGGTACCCAAGAATAGGAAATATTGATGGTTCCTTCTTCTGCTAAAACATAATGTGTCCTGTTTGCTTTTGACTTCACATACATCTGATCTCAGTTACCATTTTCTCAGGGGGCTGAGAGTTTTGTCCTCCCTAATTACTGGCTTATTTTTTTTTCAGCTTAACAAAGACCCCCACATTGTTATAGCTAAGATGGATGCCACAGCCAATGATGTGCCTTTACCATATGAAGTCAAAGGGTAAGGAAGCCCAGGAATGGCGTTGGCTTTTCCTGGTGAGCTACATCTGCTACTAGCAGAAGAGCTTTCCTAGAAATGCCTTTTGACCTGTTTACCAATCATGCAGAATAATGGGTTTATTGAGGTTTGAGGACCAGTTAAATTCATGTTTGCTGTTGCTACAAAAAAAGATTGAATATGTCTGACTGGATCTTTCTTTGTGCTGCAGCTTCCCCACAATTTACTTTGCTCCTGCCGGTAGCAAGCAAAGTCCAAAGAAATACGAGGTGAGCAGATCTTTTGCTGGCTTCTTTCTATCCGAAGGACTTCCTAGGTAAAGAGATGGGATATAAATTACAGCAGCAGTAATTTGGTCTGATTGGATTGGGCCTTGGAAGGGAAACCACCCTGAAATACCAGAGCAAGAGGCTAGATTAGAATCTTTTAAAAGCATTCCAAAAAAGTTGATGGCAACTCCGCCTTGGCACCAAGGAGAAGAGGAGTGTGACTGAGACGGTTTGGAATTGAGCTGGGCTTCCTAGCCTACGGGTAAAAGAGGGGGACTATTGTGGATGGTGTAAACAGTGGGCAGGGGGTGGCCTGCATCTCGCTAGCTTCTCTTCCTCTTGGCCTCACTTCTCTCTCCTTGCCAGGGGGGGCGTGAGGTGAGCGACTTTGTCAGCTATTTGAAGAGGGAGGCCACGTATCCACCAATTCTACAAGAAGATGAAAAGCCTAAGAAGAAGAAGAAGGTGCCGAAAGAGGATTTGTGAGAGCCTTGGCTGCCGCCTTGTTCAGAGAGGAGCCTGGCGGCTGCTCTGAGGAGAAGGCCAGGGCTCCGTGGTGCAGCTTCGTTGCTGGAAAGCAAAACCCTTCAGGCAGAGGAGAGCCGGTGGCTGCTGTCCTACTACTTTACCTGCCCCTTGTGTCTTAGCTGCACTTGCCATGGATGCCCTGGACTGGAGGGGGGGTGGTTTGTTTTCTAATTTTTTTTGTACATTTGGAGGAATGAACGAATAAATGAACCCTTTGCCCCCCCCACCCCAGTTCCCGTGTAATGGTGGGACCAGGGAGCCAGTGTTGCTAGCTTTGTCTTTAAGAGGGACTACTGAGAGCTGCCTCTGTCGGAGCCTTCTTTGGAGATAGCTGCCCAGAACAGTCCTGGGCTGTGTGAGTGAAGTCAGAGTGGAAGCAACCACTTCTGATTACTCCTTTTGCTGAGGAATGGGCACGTAGCCTATAACTACTGCATGGAGTCAAAACGGGTAGATACTGTTGTGTGGAGTTCTGTCCTGAAAACTTGAATCTATCTCAAAGCTGAAAGCACACCATTATTTTGCAGAATAGAATAGAATATTGGAATGGAATAAGAATAAGAATACTGTGTTTCCCCCAAAATAAGACAGGGTCTTATTTTCTTTAGACCCCCCCCCCCACCCCCAATAAGGGCTTGGCCTTATCGGGGGGGTGTCTTATTATTTTGGGGGTGCAGGCGAGCATGGGACTGGATGTCCCATCACTGTTGTTGCCTGCCTCCCTGTTCATCGCGCCGGCTGCTGCCCTGATGTATCCCGCTGCCACCACTTCCTTGTGGAGCAGGACTCTGCAAGGTTTGTGCCATTGCATGCATGTACAGCAGCACCGCCGCGAACTTCATCATACCAGCACAGCTAGCGTCCTGCCCCTTGCAGCTGTGCCAGTATGCCAAACCTTGCGGCGATGCTGCCGTTCCTGCATGTAACAGCACAAGCCTCGCAGAGTCCTCTACGAGGAAGTGGCGGTGGCAGTGCGACGAGTCTCACAAAGACTCTTTTTTTAAAATTTATTTATTTATATGCCGCCCTTCTCCGGAGACTCAGGGTGGCTTACAATGCATTAAGCAATAGCCTTCATACTTTTGTATATTTATACAAAGTCAGCTTATTGCCCCCATAATCTGGGTCCTCATTTCACCTACCTTAGAAAGGATGGAAGGCTGAGTCAACCTTGAGCCTGGTGGCAGTAATTGCAGTAATTTCTGGCAGGTGGGGCGGGAGAGAAGCGAGACGTGGAGCTCCCCTTGCAGTCGCTTCTCTCTTCCCCCCCCCCTCCCACGGTAAAAGAAAACTCATGACATCTCGCTCCACGCGTCTTGCTTCTCCCCCACCCCACCTGCCAGAAACGAGTCTTTGTGAGACTCAAAACAAATGAGACAGAATGGGGAGAAAGAAAGGAAAGGATGAGAGGAATAAGAACAGGGAGAGAGAAAGGAAAGGAGATGGGGGGAGTATGAGGGAAAAAAGAGAAACAAATGAGAAGAAGGGAGGGAAAGAGAGATCCACTTCCCATACAGGGAAACCACAATCACAAACCCTAAACCCACACATACATGGAAACCACAATACTCATGTAAGGTACAACAATAAATTTATTAAAATTCAACAATTTAACGTATTCAAAATCAACAATATTCTAAAGTTCAACATTTTTTTCAAACTGAACAATTTATTTCAATATGGTAGTTATATCATCATCTTCCACACCCTCGAAACTGTCCACATCCTGAATTTCATCCTGGTTTTCACTTAATGTTAAGTCCATTTGGCTCAACAACATAGGTCCCAGTCTTTCATGCTTGGCAATAGAGGTATCCTTAAAGGAATATCTCTTGTCCATATATCCTCTGATTGCATTCGCAACACATTCCTCAGTTATTTTTCCCCAGGCTTTTTTCACCCAGTTGACAAGTTCCAGCAGCTCAGGCTTCACAAAATTACTGTTCTTGTTCCATATCATTCAGTGTTCTATATATTAATTTCCAAGTTGAGATGATCTTTAAATGGCTTATTTGTACCAATATCCAATGTCTGCAGGTAGCCAGTCATTCCCGCAGGAATCATTATTTGATCGATTCTGCATTGAGCCAGCAATTTTTTCATGTCCTTGGCGCAGTGAGTGGCTGGCTGAATCCCACACCACCATGCCCCTTTGACCACCTCACAGAACAAGTGGGAGCATTAGCTCCACCCACTTCCTGTTAGCTGTTTGGGTGCACCAGATCTTTTCAGTTTCAAGGACGTAAATCCAAGAAACCCTTTTGATTTTGTCCTTTCCCTTGCTTATTATTAGCGGTGTCACTTTGGTTCCATCCATCCGTATAGCCAATATGCACATCACACGTGCTTTCATATCCCATTGAGGGATGTGGCACCCATTGGGGGAATATAAATCGATGTAGGCAATGGTGGTTTGAGCCTCTTGGCCCATAAAGACTGCTGTTTCATCCATAGCGATAATGTTCGATAACTGGTACTTGGCAAAGTCAACGTCATTAACAAACAACTTGAATGTAAATGCCCGTTTGACAATTTCACCATCTAGCTTGAACAGCGAGGTGGATCTTAGAGACGGTTCATGTCGCTGAAGGAAGCTATCCAGCCAGTGTTGAGAGGCTTTGAATTGTTCCTGGGTAATTTCCTTTTTTTAAAAATTTATTTTATTTATTAAATTTATATACCGCCCTTCTACTGGACTCAGGGTGGTGCACAGCCAAGTAAAAAACATACCAATACAAAATTTAAAAGAAATTTAAAAGAATTATACACTTTGGCCGAAAATGTTTAAGATCTTCCAATTAAAACCCATTATACAATTAAAAGTCTAATATCTCAAAAAAGGGGGGGGGGTTTACGTCAGCCCTGCTTGTTGGAAAAGAAAAGTTTTTAGGGGACGGCGTAAGGCCTGGAGATCTGATATCCTTCGAATCTCCGGGGGCAAGTTGTTCCAGAGGGCAGGTGCTGCCACAGAGAAGGCCCTCCCCTTTAAAAAAAATTTTAAAAACAAATTTTATTGAATTTAAAAATATTATAAAATATACAAATTTTCTTAATCATAAAATTACATAAACAATAGACAACACAACATGTAATCCAAATACATGTAACGATATATACATATATATACAAACAGTGACTTATTACCTATTTTATCTATCTGTCGGTGTTTCTTTATTACATTGATTTTCATTATATTTCATCTTTACCCTTTTTTCTTTTGATTTATCCACTTATACCATCTATTCCATACTTTAAAATATTTTGAGTCTTCCTTGTCTCTTAGTTCTAAAGTTAAATTATCCATTTCTGTGCATGTATAAATTTTTTGAATTACTTCCTGGTCTGTTGGCAAGCGATCTGTTTTCCACACTTGTGTCTAGCTGCCGTGATTATATGCAGTGTTAAATATTTTATGTCTTTTCTATTTTTTTTTAAATTTCTTTATTAAAGCGTTTATTATTTACAAAACAGAAAACAGAAAAAAGACAAAACCACACTGACAGACAAATACAACAAACAAAATAAATTTTTTTTCATATATATCAATTCAACGTTTCCAGCTCTGAGGTGTCATTGTATATAAATCATATTTACTTTATATATTTACATTAATCTTCATATAAGATTAGCAATTGTGCTAAGACAGTGCTAACTATAAGTTGTTTCATACGTCTATTCATCCTTTTAGCAATATACAGTATAATATACAGTATCCTAGTTCTCTTATCTAGTTCTCGCATTTGCGAGTCTTACTTAGATTTCTATTTCTTAACCATTCATACCATAAATCCCATGCATTATAATATTCTGATTCCTCTCTGTCATTTATCTCTAGAGTTAACTTATCCAGTTCAGCACACTCTAATATCTTCCTAATGATATGGTCTTCGGGGGGTAACTTATTCTCCTTCCAATATTGGGCAAAAGTAATTCTTGCTGCCGTAATTATGTGTATCGCCAGGTATTTCTTCTTTCTTGAATATGACTTTTTAAGGATTCCCAGGAGGAATATTTTTGGATCTAGTTCCAAAGTGTCTCCCAAAATTTCTTTCAGCCAATTATTTATTGTCTTCCAAAAAATTTTTGTTTTAGGGCAGGTCCACCAACAGTGGTAATACGAACCCTGTTGGTGCCCACATTTCCAACATTTTGGGCTTGCTTTGGGGTATATTTTAGCGATCCTGGCCGGGGCCAGATGCCACCTATAAATCATTTTGTATTGATTCTCTTTAAATGTTATGGCTTTGGTCATTTTTAAATTGTTAATCCAAATTTGGTCCCATTCCTCTAATGTTATAATCTGTCCTATATTCCTGGCCCATGCCAACATAGTGTTCTTCACCGTTTCCTCTGTTAAATCGTAATCCACTAGATATTTATATATTTTTGCTAGTAGTTTATCATCTGTGCCCATCCAAATTTTATCTAGACCATTCATACTTATTTCTATTCCCGGGTCTTCTTTGTCTTTCTTATATCTTGATTTAATTTGGGCGTACGTCCACCATTCTAGGTTAATACCTTGTTCTTTTAGCTCTTCTATTGTCCTGATATTCCCTATCCCGTCTAGGATCTCTTTGTATCTGGCCGTCTTTCCCAATTCTAGGACATTTGGATATATGATTGCCTCCATTGTGGAGAGCCATCTGGGGATTTTGGTATAGTGCTTTTTCCTTACCTCTCTCCATGTTGCCATGAGGGTGTCTCTTATTTTATGTTTGTGAAAATATGTCTTTGTTTTTTGCCCTGTTTCCCAGAGATAGAAATGCCAGCCTTTTTGGAGATCGTATCCTTCCAATGTCAGTATCCTTTTATTAGTTAAAGTTGCCCAATCTTTTAGCCAAATTAGATTTGCAGCTTTATAATATGTCTCCCAGATTGGGAGTCCGAGTCCTCCCCTTTCCTTTTTATCTTGCATATCTCTAATTGCGATCCTCGGTTTTTTCCCTCCCCAGATAAATTTTCTAGTAATCAAATTAAGTTCTTGAAAAAATTTTTTATCCAATTTAATTGGCGCTGTTTGGAACAGATATAATATTTTAGGTAGGATACTCATTTTAATTGCTGAGATTCTCCCTAGAAAGGATATCTGCAGTTTCCCCCATTTTTCTAGGTCCTGTTTAATATTTTTAATCAGGGGTGTATAGTTATCTTCTTTGATGGCCGAATATCTTTTTGAAACCCAAACTCCCAAATATTTGATTTTCTTAACTACTTTAATTCCCATCAGTTCCTCTAAGGCTCTTATTTGAATTTTGGTCATATTTTTAGTTAGTATCTTCGTTTTCGCTTTATTAAGTTTGAGTCCCGCCACCTCTCCATATTTGCCAAATTCATCTAATATTTGTATGCCTGATTCCAATGGGTCTTCTATAATTAGAGCCACATCGTCCGCAAATGCTTGGATTTTATAGGTTTCCTTCCTAATTTTAAGACCCCTAATCTGGTTATTCCCTCTAATTTTTTGCAATAAGACTTCTAAAGCTAATATAAATAGTAATGGTGATAGTGGGCATCCCTGTCTCACCCCCTTCTCAATTAAAAATGACTTCGTAAGCTCTCCATTTACCAAGATGTTTGCCTTTTGCTTCTTATAGATAGTTGTTATTGCTTTTTCAAAATTCGGCCCAAATCCCATTTTACTTATTTGCTGTATCATGAATTCCCAATTTAGATTGTCAAAGGCCTTCTGGGCGTCTACAAAAATCAATGCCATTTCCTGGCCTGGGTGGTCCTCATAATATTCTATTACATCCAATATCGTCCTTATGTTATTTCTAATTTGTCTCCCTGGGAGGAATCCATTTTGATCATTATGTATTATTCTATTTAATATTATTTTTTCAACCTTTCTGCCAAAATGCTCATGAATAATTTGTAATCCGTGTTAAGTAAAGAAATTGGCCTGTAGTTTTTTATAGACTTTGTATCAGTTCCTTCTTTGGGGAGGAGTGTAATATACGCCTCCCTCCATGATTCTGGTATTACAGATTTTGTTAGGGCTTCGTTAAATATTTTTAACAGTTTTGGGAGCAAAACATCTTCTAGCTCTAAATTTTGGTATAATTCCCCTGGGAATCCGTCTGGACCTGGTGATTTATTTTTCTTAAGTTTAGCGGTTGCCATCTTTAACTCTTTCATTGTAATTTCCTTATTTAACAGCTCCTTTTCCTCTTCCTCAATTTGTGGAAGCCCTTCTTCTAATAAGTATCGTTCTATTTTCTCTTTGGATATTTCTTCCTCTTTGTACAATGTAGCATAATAATCGTAAATTAATTCTAATTTCTCCTTCTCCTTATTCACTATATGGCCTTCAGGGTCTTCCAATTGATATATTATCCCTTTTTCTTTTTCTTTCTTTAATCTATATGATAACCATCTCCCTGGTTTGTTGGCGTTTTCAAAATAGTATTGTTTGGTTTTCTTAATTTCATATGTTAAGTTTTCTTGGTCCATTAGATTTATTTTGTGGCGTGTAATCATCCATTTTTGCTTTGCCGATTCATTATCTGGGGCTTGTTGTATTTCTTTCTCTATTTCTCTCAGCTCCTCTAATATCGTTCTTTGACGTTCTCTTTTTTCCTTGTTTTTATGTGCACTATATGCAATAGCGAGACCTCTTAAAAAGGCCTTCATCGAATCCCATATTATCCCTCGTTCCGTCGGTTCTTTCTCATTTCTTTCAAAGAAGTCCTTTATTTCTTTCTTTATTTTTTCAACATTTTGTTTGTCTCGAAGGAATTGGGTATTCAACCTCCACCTTGTATTTCCCCTCCTATATTTCCTTTTCCATTTAAGTTCTAATGGGTTATGGTCTGCCCATATATTGGGTAGAATCTCAGCTGATAAAATATCCATTCCCAGGTTCCTACTCAGCCACATCATGTCAATTCTCGACCAAGTTTTTTTTGCATTCGAATAAAAGGTGTATTGTTTTTTATTTTATGTCTTTTCTAATATTCCCTTTAATCATGCCTAATAAGAAAACTTCTGGTTCTAATTCAATTTCTTGGTCTATTATTTCTACTATCCATATTTTTATTTTTTTCCCAATATTTCTTTATTTCTGGGCAAAGCCACCAAGCATGGAAGAAAGTACCCTGAGCTTGTTTCCATTTCCAACAAACAGGATTTACATTTGGGTACATTTTCGCTAGCCTCAAAGGAGCTAGATATCATCTATACCACATCTTGTAATGATTCTCCTTATATGCTACCGATTTTGTCATACTGTAGTTGTTTTCCCATGCCCTTTCCCATTCTAACTATATTGTGCCCGATGTTCCTTGCCCATGCTATCATCTGTCCTTTGACCAGTTCTTCTGCCAAGTCGAATTATAATAAATATTTGTAAATTTTTGAAATTAATTTACCTTCTTTTGATTCTAACAGTTTGTCTAATCTGTTTGGTTTTGGATCTATTCCTCCCTCTTCTTGATCCTTTTTATATCTAATTTTTATTTGTGAATAGGGCCTCCAATCTATTGATATTCCTTGTTCATTGAGTTCTTCCCTTGTTTTCAAAATTCCTTGTGAATCTAATATTTCTCTATATCTTAACGGTTTTTGTTTTGTTGATATGTTGGGGTATGCTATTGCTTCTGTTGTTGATAACCAACCGGGAGCTTTGATGTAGTGTTTGCTTTTTATCTCTTGCCATGTATTAATAAATGATTTCCTAATGATATTGTTGTTGAAATGTTTATATATTTTATTTCTAGGGCTCCATAAAAAGGCATGCCATCCCTTCATTAAATCGTGACCTTCTAAATTTAACAATCTTTGAGTGTTAAGCTTGAGGCTTTATAATATTTCTCCCATGCCAGAAGTCCGAATCCACCTCTAGTTTTGTCATCTTGTAATATACTTAATTTAATTCTTGATTTTTTTCCCTCCCACACAAACTTTGTAGTTATTTTGTCCAAATTACTAAAAAATTTCTTATCTAATCTTATTGGGATTGTTTAGAATAAATAAAGGAGTCGTGGCAATATATTTGATTTTATCACTGCGATTCTCCCCACAATGACAATTTTAATTTTCCCCATTTTTCCAAATCCTCTTTTATTTTTTGGACCAAAGGTTCATAATTGTTCTCTTTTATTATTATATTTCTGGCTGTCAATTTTATCCCTAGGTTTTCACTTTTTTGACTATCTGTAGTCCAGAGTCTTTTGCTAATTTCTCTTCTCGTTTTGCTATTATATTTTTCATTAATTTTAATTTTGGTCTTTTCCTTATTAATTTTTAAGCCAGCTACCTTTCCAAATTCCTCAATCTCCTTTATTAATTTGGGTGTTGTTTTTATTGGATCTTCTATAACGAAGACAAGGTCGTCCGCAAAGGCTTGGACCTTGTATTCTTTTTTTACCTTTAATCCCTTTATTTCTTTATTTGACCTAATTCTAATTAACAAGTTTTCCAGGGTCAAGTAGGGGTGACAATGGGCAGCCCTGCCTTACTCCTTTATTTATTCCAAAAAATTTTGTTGGGTCTCCATTTACCAATATGCTTGTCTTTTGATTTTTATATAGTGATGCTATCATTCTTGTAAATTTCTCTCCGAATTTCATATTTTGGATCTGCTGTATCATAAACTGCCAATTCACTTGGTCAAATGCTTTTTGTGCATCCAGAAATATCAGTGCTACCTGTCTTTCTGGATGCATCTCATAGTATTCTAGAACATTTATTACCATTCTTATATTGTTTTTTATTTGTCTTGTAGGCAAGAAACCATTTTGATCCTGATGTATTCTATTATTTAGTATTTTTTTCAACCTATTTGCAATTATACACGTGAAAATTTTATAATCGGTATTTAATAAGGAGATCGGTCTGTAGTTTTTCATTAATGTTGTATCTGCTCCTTCTTTTGGTATCAGAGAAATATATGCTTCCCTCCTTGTACTTGGTAACCTTGCCTCCGTCAATGCCTCATTGTATGTTTCTAATAATATTTCATTTAGTGAATCTCCTAAACTTTTATAAAACTCCACTGGTAGACCATCAGTCCCCGGCGTTTTATTATTTTTCTGTCTCTTCAATACTTCTTTTAACTCCCCTATCGTAATTTCCTTATCTAATAACTCTTTTTCTTCCTCTGTTAGTATTGGCATCCCCTCCCCACTTAAGTATTGTTCTATTTCCTCAACTGCTACTTTGTCTTCTTCATAAAGCTCCTGGTAGTATTGAATTGTTAATCTCCTTTTTCTTCTCTAAACTCTGTTGGATTATACCTTCTTTATCCTGTAATTTCTGAATTATTCTTTTTTCCCTCTCTTTCCTTAACCTATAAGCTAGCCACCTCCCAGGCTTGTTTGCTTGCTCGAAATAATTCTGCTTTATATATTTCAGTGTCATTGCGTATTTCCCCTGTTCTAATATGTTCAAATTGTGTTTCGCTGCCGTCCAATTTACTCTAATTTGTTCATCTCCCGGGTTTTCTTGTAGTTTTCTTTCCCATTTTTGAATTTGTTCTAATACTTTGTTATATTCCTTTTCCCTCTCTTTTCTCCGTTTTGCATTATAAGCTATCGTTAGCCCTCTTACATATGCCTTAGTTGTGTCCCATAAGTTTTGTAAAGAGGTATGCTGTTTTGTATTTTCCTTATAGAACAATTCTAATTCCTTCTCCATATACTTCTTATACTCCTTTTCTTTCAATAGCTGTGTATTCATTGTCCATCTACTTTTTTTCCTTCTCCATCCCTTCCATATCAACATTATTGGGTTGTGATCAGCCCAGTTATTAGACAGTATTTCTACTGTTTCTATTTCTGAGATCAACGTGTTAGTTACCCATGCCATATCTAACCTGGACCAGGATTTATGTGGGTTTGAATAATATGTAAAGTTTTTAACTTCCGGGTTATGAAATCTCCAACTGTCTACCATATTTAACTCTTCTACCAAATCTATAAAGATTCTAGGCTGTACATTTTTCTTATTTTTATTTCTCTGGTCACTCTTATAATCTTTCCTTAGATCCATAATCGCATTAAAGTCTCCAATTAAACATACATTTTCCATTTTCTGTTCTATTATTTTCTCATGCATATTTTTATAGAATTCTGATTTGGGGCGTATATGACCACCAATAAAATATTTTTACCATTAAGTTTTACCTCTATCATCACTGTTCTACCTGTTGTGTCTGCATATTTTAAGTTACTATCAATTCCTTCTTTAACATATACCACGACCCCTCTTTTTTCCTCCTCAGCCAATGCTGCATATACTTTGCCTAATTTTTTGTACTGTACATATTTTTCTTATGTGTACCTCCTGGAGGCACACAATATCTGGTTTTTGTTTTACAACTTTTCTTAAAATTTGGATGGTGAATTGAGGCCATTTACATTCAAAGATAAAATTTTTAGGTTTTGTTCCATTTCTTAGTGGTTTTCCTGTTGTTTCTTTTTTGTTTCTTTCTGTTCCTTCTTTTTGCCTCTTGTTTGTATTCCTTCTTCCTCCTGGATCTCCCCTTCTTCCTCTTTTTCTCCTTCCTTTAGCACTCTTTCATGCTCTTGTCTCTGTTTTCCTCTGGTGTTCCGTCCCAACTCCTCTTTGCTGCTGCTTGTTGTTTCGATACCCGTCACTTGATCATATAAGTCCCTTGCTTTACTTTGTGAGTCTACACTTATTTTCTTTCCCTGCCACGTTACCAGCATTCCTTCTGGTGTTATCCATCTAAAGGGTATATATCTCTTGTTCAGTAAGGTGGCCAGGAACCAATAATCTTTCCGCAGCTCTCTCATTCTTTGGGGAATTTGCTTCAGGGTAATTATTTCTTTATTCCTATAAAACATAGGGTCATCTTTTGTTATTCTGTATACAATGTCTCTAACTTTACTTCTCACAAATCTTACATGCACCTCCTGGGGTAGTTTGTTTTGTCGAGCGTAATTTGTATGGACTCTGTATACTTCGTCCAACTCGTTTATTATTTCGTCCTCTCTTTGGAGGGCTTCTGCTATCATCTCCGCCATTACTAGCGTTAGATCCTCCTCTGTGTCTTCAACCACGTTTTGAAAACGTTTTTGTTTTTTTGTTTTTTGTTTTTATTAAATTTATATACCGCCCTCCTCCCGAAGGACTCAGGGGGAGAGCCTTCTCTGTGGTGCACCTACGATCTGGAACGAGCTCCCCCCAGAGATACGGCCGATCCCGGATCTGCGCACCTTCCGTCGCACACTTAAGATTTTTCTATTTCATCAAGCTGGCTTGGCCTAAATCTTTTCCCCTGTTAAATGTAAATTTTAATTTGTTTTAAATTATTGGGTATTTTAAATTTGTCTCAGCCAAATTATTTAATTTGTTTTTATTCTATCTTAAATTTTTGTATGTATGTGTTTTTTATTCTGTGGTTGTTCACCGCCCTGAGTCCTTCAGGAGAAGGGCGGTATATAAATTTAATAAAAACAAAAACAAAACAAACTATATAAATACTAAACTTAGAATAGCGATATAAATACTTAAATAGTCAATACTTAATTGTATAATACTTAATTATGTAGGAGTTACCAATAATTACAATGATTAATTATATTTATGAAATTTAAAATTTAAATACTAAACGTTAGATAGCAGAATAAATACTTCTATAGTCAATACTTGTGGAGATGTTTGTTTATCTCAGCGGCTGGCAAACCATCGCTGGGGGATGTAAACATCAGCTTAATGATTCTTCCTTGATAAATAAGACCTAACTCTGTCACGTGTCTAGCAGCAAAGAAGCCATGAGACATCCACATGGATATCATGAACTGTTCACATGGGCAGCATGAGTTTTGTTAACCAATCAGGGCAAGTGAACTTTGATCAATGAATCAGCTTTTACCACGTTGCCTGTAAATTACAATAAAAGGGGGCTGCCAGAAGCTGTTCTGGGGTGCCTTCCCATGAACCTAATTCCTGCTTGTGGGTCTTTCTTCATCACAAACATCTGGTGACCCTGACGTGATTCTCTCCTACTCACCCAGCCGGACGAGCCTAGGTGCACCTCAGCGAAACTTCGCTTCCAAAAACTACGTGAGTATTGGGGGGGGGCTGTCAGCTCAGCAGAGGTCTCATGCAAAAGAGCTGCAGAAAATACTTAAAAGTCATGGAACAGCAGGAATTAGATTAAATGATTTAGAGCAGCTAATCAATGAAGTAGGTTGTCAATGCCCATGGTATCCTGAAGAGGGAACGTTACACATGCAAGATTGGATTAAAATTGGAATACATTTGCATTCTCCACCACAAGCACCAATACAACATTTGTTGCTGTGGCAAAAATGTAAGGAGGCAATTGAGGTTATGGGGACTCATAAACTTAAGGCACCATCACTATCTCTCTCTTTGCTTCCTAAGGAGGGGTCTGCTCCCCCTCCACCATATATTCAGCTGACTTTTCCGGCAACAACTACGTTGAAGCCAATGGAGTCGAGCTTCCCGACTGCCCCCTTACCAATCGCTCTTTCACAGGAGTCTTTTAGTGCGGTCAGAGCAGGTTTTAGGGAAGAGTACCAAAAAGGAACACTCACTGGGATAGAACTTGCAGAGGGTCTCCAGGCTTTTCCAGTTACACAGACAGTTAATCCACAAGGGTGTTGTGGCTCTGACCCCCGAGCCCTTCATATCGGAGGAAGAAGACTCCGAACATGAAGGAGAGGAGCCAGCCAGGCCTCCCTCTCCAGGCCCCTCCTCTCTGGCAATTCCTCAGGTGTCTGCCGAAGGAGAGGAGATTGGCCAGGAGCCAGGTGTCTCCGATCAGAGTGAGAACGAGGGTGATAAGTCGTGGCTGGATCCACGCCAGCGTCGGCGAGATAAATGTTCGCAGCAGATGAGGCGGCGTGCCAGGGATTAAGATGAGTCACTGGACCGCACCCCACAGGCTATAAAAGGGAGTGTGGTGGCCATTCAAACTCTGTGACGGACAAAGCTAATTTCTGCAAGTCACTTTGTGCAACGCCTAAATCTGTTGAATGCTTTTGAGCTGGACTGTTTCCAAATCGGTGTGTATTTCTGTATGTTATCTGGTGGAGGCACAACCCCTCCTTCTTGTAGTAAAGCACTTGGCAGTCTGTTCTCGTGCTGCTGCCAAGTACCTGATAACGGACATTGTTTGTTTGACCTATTCTTTAACCCATGGCTGACTGTTTGGGTGTGTGTGTGTGTGTGAGAGAGAGAGAGAGAGAGAGAGAGACAGGGACAGAACAAAGGGCACGCTCAATATCAGTGGAATCCCTTGCCTTATCAAATTTTGAGAGAGCTGAGAAAAGGTATCACAGAGACAGGTTTGCATTCTACTTATACTGTTGGAATGGTGGAAGGCATCTCTAATGGTTATAATTTGATTCCACAAGATTGGAAGGATTTGTTTCGCATGCTTCTCACACCAGCACAGTATGTTGTTTGGGATTGAGAATACCAAAGGGAAGCAATTCATGCAGGGAACAATTCAGGAGGCTTATATATCCCAGACCAACTGTACGGAGGTGGTGCTTTTACTACCATACAGCAGCAAGCCACTGGCACACCCCCACCAGCTTATTCTGTGATAGGGCGTTGTGTGCTCAAGGCATTTAAGAAAGTGCCAATTTCAGGCAAACCTAGTAAGTCTTTTGCAGCAACTCAGCAGAATGCTTGTGAAACATACTCTGATTTTATTGATAGATTGCAAGAAGTTATTCAGCGGCAAGTAGATAATGAGGAAGCTAGCGTAGAATTAATGAAAAGGCTAGCTTATGAACATGCTAATGCTGATTGCCGCCGTGCATTGCAATCTGTTGTTAATAGAGAGGATTACACCTTGGCTGATATGTTGAAAGCATGCGCTGATATAGGCACAAATGTTCATCAGATGGATGCCTTAGCAGCTGCCTTACAAAAAGGAAAATTTGGCAAGCCCAAAGGTAACTGTTTTAATTGTAATAAACCTGGACATTTTAAACAGCAATGCAGAGCCCCTGGTGGTGGAGCCCATAAAGGCAATGGGCCAGGAGGAGGTCAAGTAACTAGACCAAAAACTGTTTGCCCTAAATGTAAGAAAGGGTTTCACAAATTCCTCAACTAAGGATAGAGGATAAAGTTTCCTATGTTCAATTACAGCAACTTTTGGGTTCAATTAATTGGTTGCGACCATATGTAGTCCTTCCTATTAGTATGCTTAGTCCTTTGTTTGATGTATTAAAAAATAAGAAAGATCCATCTGAGTTGATAACACTTACTCAAATTCAAAAAGCTGTCTTTACAAGAATTAATGAAGCATTAAAATTGGTTTGGGTAGATAGATGCCAGGAAAACATTCCCTTAATAATGATTATCATTCCAACCGCAAAACAATCTACAGCAGTATTAGCTCAGGAAATACAACCACGTAGCAAGACTAAGCCTTCATTGTTAATAATTGAATGGCTTTATCTCTCACATAGCCCAAGTCATACTATTAGCGTGCCAGCACAAATGCATGCGGAGATAATTTTCAAAGGAAGAGAACGATGCAAGGTCAAGATCTTGTCAATATCATAGTCCCCTTGCCATTGAAAGATTGGTTAGCCTTTCCTCTTCTTTACAAGCAGCGCTGACTAATTATGTTGGGAAAATTTCTTACCATATTCCTGCAGACCCGCGCCTGCTTGCCTTTAATCAAGTAGAAATCATAGTTCAAAAGGGTATCTCATTAAAACCTTTGGTGAATGCCCTCACAGTCTTCACTGATGGGGGGTCAAAGTGGGACGCAACTGCCTGGCTTGAACATGGGAAATGGGTTACGAAGATTACATCTCCACAAAAGTCTGCTCAGCGTGCAGAGGTTGCAGCAGTAATTTTGGCCTTGCAAATTTTTCCAACTCAAGACCTCAATATTATTTCAGATAGTCAGTCAAATTGTCACCTCCCTCCCTGGTGCATATGTTACACCATCTTTGGTTGATGATCTTCTGTCCCTCTTTTTGACATTACAGCAAGTTTTGCAAATTAGAAAGAATCAAATTTACATTGCACATATTAGAAGTAATCAGTCTTTCCCAGGCATGTTGTCAGAAGGAAATGCTGTTGCAGATGCTGCAACGAAGCAGCATGTTCTGTCTGTTACTCCATGGGAAAGTCATTCTATGTTTCATCGAAATGCCAAGGCTCTTGCAAAACAATTTCACATTCCTCTAGATCATGCTAGAGCAGTCATACAACAATGCCCTCAATGTTCTCAGATCACCCCATCTCCCTCCATTGGAATGAACCCGAGAGGTCTTAAAGCGAATGAACTTTGGCAAATGGATGTAACCCAATACCCCTCTTTTGCCCCTTGGAAATATCTTCATGTCACTATTGATACTTTTTCTCATTTTATTTGGGCTACTCCTCAGAAAGGAGAAGCCACCAAACATGTTGTTAATCATTGCATTTGAACATTTGCTGTCATGGGCCTACCTTCTACATTAAAAACAGACAATGGCCCTCCATATTCTAGTCGCTCCTTTGCTGAATTTTGTGACAAATGGCAAATTAAACATCTTTTTGGCATACCTTACAGGACAGGCCATAGTGGAGCGAGCAAATTTTACATTAAAATCTGCTTTGGATAAACATAAACAAACAGGAGGGATTTCTATAGGTCTCCCTGGTAAACAGGAATGGTTGAATAAAGTTCTGTTTACTCTGAATCATCTTAATATCACAAATTTATCAACTCCAGTAGATAATCATTTTGGAAGTAGGATCCCCAACCACAGGTAATGTATAGATTATTGCCTAATCCCGAATGGCATGGACCTGTTCCCTTATTGACATGGGGACGGGGATATGTTGCTGTTCTTGCTCCTATAGGTCCGGGATGGATCCCTGCTCAGTGTGTGAAACCATGGAAAGATGGCGTGGATCCGGAACTTCTCACTCAGCCTGCAGAACCCTCAGCAGAATCGGGACCGAGCACCTCGTCAGGCACATCAAGTGACCTGGGGACAAATTAAGGCCCTTTCTGCTCAATCTACAAAATTGCTACAGGAAAAGGACATGCCACAGACACCAGAGAACTTTTTGGTGGCGGCATTTGCTTGTTTAAATGCTAATTCTATAGTTATTATAATGTATATTCTTTTTATGTGTATCTTTCCTCCTGGCATGGCTACAGTAACTTTGCAAGATGGAATTCCAGAGCAAGGACTTTGGGAATGAAATTCCTATTGCTATTTTAATTGTCATTGCTTTAATTTGCTGTTGCTGCTTCATACAATGTTTGCCTGGTTTGTTGACGATATTTCGTCCAAGAATTTGGCCCTCCAGATCTGAAGTTATGTATGCATACAAATTATTAAAAAATAAAGAATAAAATAAAAAGGAGGACATGTGGAGATGTTTGTTTAACTCAGCGGCTGGCAAACCATCGCTGGGGGATGTAAACATCAGCTTAATGATTCTTCCTTGATAAATAAGACCTAAACTCTGTCACGTAGGCAAAGCCATTGTCTAGCAGCAAAGAAGTCATGAGTCATCCACATAGATATCATGAACTGTTCACATGGGCAGCATGAGTTTTGTTAACCAATCAGGGCAAGTGAACTTTGATCAATGAATCAGCTTTTACCACATTGCCTGTAAATTACAATAAAAGGGAGCTGCCAGAAGCTGTTCTGGGGTGCCTTCCCATGAACCTAATTCCTGCTTGTGGGTCTTTCTTCATCACAAACAACAAATGCTTAATTATAAAAGAGTTAATATTAATTACAATAATTAATTGTATAATATCTAATAACAAGTTTAAATATTATATAAGGTTTAAATAATAATAAATTACTTCCAAAAAAAGGGTATATAAATATACATAACTAATGAGTTACTGTAAATATATAATTATGTCCAAGAGAGGAGGAGAAAGAAAAAAGAAAAAAGAAAAATAGTATATTATCTAAAGTTCACTGCGTCCAGGTTATTCTATGTTTTTAAGGTGTCCACTGTGATCTTTCCTTTTCTGATTTCCGTTCCGAAATAAAGTAATCCAATATGGCGATCCGTAATCTGCACAGTCACTCATAAACATTTCTTACTTTGCCAAACCCCCTCTTTCTTTCCATTGGGGCAGCTATAATGCAGATAAATGTAATGTCCAATTCTCTTCTTACCCCAGCAATCCAAACGGCTCACGTTCCACTTTCAATATTTTAAATATATTAATGTTTTAATTCAACAATCTGTTTTTTAATTTTTTTGCTGGTTCTATAGATCATCCTCTCTCGTTTTGCTCTCCTCGCCGTTTGCCGCCCATTTAAACTGAGTCTTTCTCTTACCTGCTGCCCCTCCGAAAGTTCACCTTCTCCCCTTCAGTTTTCTGCCAAAATCACCTGAATTCCAATTGCTCACCGTCTGCTCACATCACCTCTCTCCGCACCGTACTCACTCTTCTGCTTCCCTTGGTCTCGCTCGGGGCGTCGGGCCTCTGAGTCAGCCGCACCAGCTGCTTTCTTCTAGGCTTGGAATGAGGGTACTTCTTGGTATGGCGGGAGATCGCACCTCTCCTCGCCTCCTCCGAAGATTCCCCTCCTTGCTGCCGGTCCCTCCAGGACCGATCTTCGCCCAAAAGGGCACCAAAAACATAGAAATTTGGCACTTGGAATTGAGAGCTTCTTTTCTCGTGCCGCCACGACCCTACGTCACCGCTGGAAGTCAGTTCCTGGGTAATTTCCAACTGTGGTGCCATTTCAAGGGCAAATGTTTGAATATCAGCCCTGCTTACAACTAAAGCCCTTGCTCTCCTGTCAGTGATCCATTCACAGATAGTGTCTTCAAGTTCAGGAAATAATGGTTGCTGGCCTGATCCACACTTGCGCTTCTTGCCATTTCCCTCCTGCACCAGTTGACTGAGGTTATCAAACTCCATTTTTGGACCATGCGTAGATCCAACATCTTCTCTTTGCAGAAAGTTGCCAGATTCTTGCCCTAAGAATTCTCCACAATTCCTTTCTTGAATTCCACAGAGTAGCTCTTTCTTTTTGAACTCATCTTGTCTGGGGGTCAAAATAAAAGTCATTTTAGATAATTAAATCCATTAATCCAAAACCCTGGGGGTGTGGTGGTTGGGATTTGGCATTGTGGTTTCCCTGTGTGTGGGTTTAGGGTTTGTAATTGTGGTTTCCATGTATGTGTGGGAAATGGATCTCTCTTTCCCTCCTTCCCTCATTTCTGTTTCTCACTCTTTTTCACCGCTCATCCACTCTCCCCTCTTCTTTCCTTTCTCTTTTTCCTCTCTCTCATCCTCTCCCCCCTTTCTGTCTTCTTTCCTTTCTCTCTCTTTTTCCCCTCATCCTCTCCCCACCTCTCCTTTCCTTTCTCTCTACCCAATCTCTTTTTCCTCTCCCTTCCTTTCTTTTCCTCTCTTTCTTTCCTTTCTCTCTCCCCATTCTCTTTTTCCCCTCACTCTTCCTTTCTTTTCCTCTTTCTTTCCTTTCTCTCTCCCCATTCTTTTTCCCCTCTCATCCTCCCCCTCTCCTTTTCTTTGTCTCTCCCCATTCTCTTTTTTCCTCTCTCTTTTCTTTCTTTTCCTCTCTCTTTCTTTCCTTTCTCTCTACCCATTTCTCTCTTTTTCCCCTCTCATCCTCTCCCCTTTCCTTTCTCTCCCCATTCTCTTTTTTTACTCTCCCTCTTCCTTTCTTTTCCTTTCTGTCTTCTTTCCTTTCTCTCTCCCCATTCTCTCTCTCCTAGAGAGACTCTGGAGGCTGGGGACAGCAAAAAACGTCACTTTTTGTCCAACCAGGAGTTGGGAAATGGGCCATTTCAGGCCTCCAGAGGGCCTCCGAGGGGTTGGGGAAGGCTGTTTTTGCCCTCCACAGATGCATAGAGGATCTGGAGCCAGGTGAGAACGAAAAATGGGCTTACCGGGCCATCGCGTGCCAGGAGTGGGGGGGAAGTTGCATGTGCAGTGCGGGACGCATAGAATTATGGGTGGGCACGCATGCACGTGAACCCCCCCTTCTTTCCTGACCCCCCTTCCCTCCTTCCTTCCTTCCTGACCCACCCACCCCCTTCCTGACGCGATGGCAAAAAGGTTAGCTATCACTGGCCTAGTCTCTTCTTAAAAACATCCAGTGATGGAATGCCCACGATTTCTGGAGGCAAGATGGTTTATTGTCCTCACTGTTAGGAAGTTTCTTAATTCCAGGTTGCTTCAGGTTTGATTAGTTTCCAACCATTGTTTCTTGTCCTGCCCTCTGGTGGTATGTAGAATAATTTGACCCCCACTTGTGCATCCCAGCCCCAGATACAGAGCAAAGCCACAAGGGTGTGGACCAAGTTACAAAGAAGATTCAGCTTTTCAGTTGGACAGAGCAGTGTTGATTCCTAGGCTAACGAATTATCAAGGAAGTTAGGAAAGTTCTCTGCTTGGCTAGCTGCTGAAATTACCAGAGAACGGAATGGTGGAGAACTATCCCAACATAATGTTGCTGGATGAAGCCCACCAGTCTATAGCTGGCTGTACATGTCAATCCTCTGAAAATGGGAGATAGCTCTTTTCCGGTGCCTAGGTCAAAAGAATATGAATAAAAACAGGTTAATTCCAGGGCTATGTTAAAATCGGTGCCCAACCTTGCATCTCCCTGTTCTTAGATGTTTTTGTGCTTCCCTGCTGTCCCTTTAGGCCAGGGGTCCTGAAACTACAGCCCGCCAAAGCCATTAATCCAGCCTGCGCAGAACCACGAGGCTGCCCTGCCCACATCGCCCTGTCAGCCCCCACCCTTTGGCCGAGCACAGGACTTACCTTCCAGTTCCAGTCTGCGGGGCTCGTGAAGGTAAGGCCAACATTTTTGGCCTGCAGAATGCTTCTGGAGGCAGAGGTGAAAAATGGGGCGCACAGTCTCGTTTTTGGCATCCAGTAGCACTCTCACTCTACCTCCAGAAAATAGAGAAAAAGAGAGAGAGAAGAAAGAGAGAGAGAAGAAAGAGAGAGAGAAGAGAGACTTGTTGATTGTTAAGCTCCTTGCGGCTGAGAAGAATTGCTGCAAAACCAAGTTTCCTGAAGTGGACCACTAGACTCCTAAACAACTGAAAAAATGATCTAGTAAAAAGAAAAGTCAACCAAAAGAACAACATGCAAACAAAAGCAAATAAAACACCCCAGGAGCAAAACAAAGTTTAATTTGTGTGCATTGTTTAATGGACTGCTAAATTGACCATGTCCACCTTGTCACATGACCTAGCTGTTGTGTTCTGATACATTTTGGCGGGAATTTCGAATAAGGGCTTAATTCCTGATTGGCTGACAGCCCCTCCAAAACTGTATATAAGGAGGGCTGCAGCCCCAGTGCTTTTGTTGAAGTCTCACTGTAAATAAAAGAGCTGTTGTTACTTGCCTGCTTGTGCATTCATTAATTCCCAAGCCACCACATTGGCGACGAAGGTGGGATTGAATCACAAGAGGCGGCCAGTGAGACACGAGCTTCAGCTAGGCGACGAGGCAAACAAGAGGAGGCATACCGAACATGTCTGCCTACGTTCCGCCCAAGCCTTTTGACCCGGCCCGCGAAAAATGGGCTTCGTATATGACTCGGTTCGAGTGCTCGCTCGAAGCCAGTGATATGCAGGGGCTCTCTGCAAACCGAAAAAGAGCCCTCTTCCTGAGCCACTGCGGACCGGACGTGTTCGAGATGGCAGAGTCACTCAGCGAGCCAACGCCTGTCCAGACCGTCCCTTTGGGACACCCTGATGGCGACCCTTCGGGCTCACTACGCTCCCGTGCCCTCCAAGTTCGTGCAACGGTACCAGTTCTGACAGCGCATCCAGCGGGAGGGAGAGCCGGTCAGCGCCTATATGGCGAGCTTCCGCAAAGCCGCGACCCACTGTGATTACAGAGATCTAGATGATGCCTTGCTAGAGCAACTAATTTGTGGGGTTCGCGACACGAGACTACAGAGGCGGCTGCTCGCCAAACCGGACCTGACACTTTCAGGTGCCTTAGACGAGGCCAGGGCTCACAAAGCCTCCACGAAAGCCGCGGAAGCCCTGCAGCGCCCCTTGACCAGCAAGGACAGTTCCAAGTCCCTACCAGTCCACAGAGAGGATGCCCGATCCAGCTCGGAGGCTGATTCAGACGAGGACGTTTTCCGGACGGAAAAACAGAAAGACTCAAGCAGCCCCCGACGAAGCTGCAGGAGTTGCGGCGGAAACCATGAGAGACTGTCGTGCAAATTCAAAGAGGCCATTTGCAGACGTTGCAATAAGAAGGGACATTTGGCGCGAGTCTGTAGGGCCGCCATGCCCAGAAAAACCCAACCACGTGACAACCACAGCCAACCAGAATCGACGCGCCAAAGACAAGCAACCAAAGATGGCGGCGTGAAAAACCGGCGCAAAATTCAACCGCGAGACGGTTACAGCACGCACATTGACCAGGCCAGCACAGTGGTCGAGGACAAGGTCTCCACGATTGTTGAGATCAACGGCAGACCCTGCGAAATGGAAATTGACACCAGGTCGGCCCTTTCCATAATGTCGTGGGCGACCCTGAAGTCAATTCTACCATCGTTTCAAAAAGACCAGCTAGCAAGGCAAAGGCTGCGGATTCTCGACTACCAAGGCAACCGAGTTCCTGTCGAAGGTGTTGGCATGTTTCGAGTAACTTATGGCGACTACGAAAGAACCTTGCCACTGACCGTTGTGACCAGACAACTGCCCAGCCTTTTGGGCATGGGGTGGTTCCAAGCCCTTGGCATGGGTTTCACCAGCGTCCACAGCATGCTCAAGTCACCACTAAAGGACAGTCTCCTGACCGAGTTCCAGGACGTCTTTTTGGATTCCTTGGGCAAGTATGTGGGGACCCCTATTTCCTTAAATATAGACCCCAACGTGCCCCAAGTCAGACTAAAGGCTCGAAGAGTCCCCTTTGCATTACGGCCAAAGATAGACATTGAACTGGACAAATTGATTAAGCAGGGAGTGTTGGTCCCAGTTGACCACGCTAAATGGGAGACCCCCATAGTCACCCCAGTAAAGTCGGACGGGTTGGTCAGAATTTGCGCCGACTACAAGTGCACAATCAATAAGGCGTTGCAGCCGAGCGCCTATCCGGTGCCGATTGTGCATCATCTACTATACTCCCTGGGGCCAGGAAAAGTTTTTGCAAAATTAGACTTGGTGCAAGCCTATCAACAATTACCAGTTGACGATGCTACAGCTGAGGCCCAGACAATTGTGACACATAGGGAAGCGTTCAAATGCACCCGGCTCCAGTTCGGAGTTAGTGTTGCTCCTGGGCTATTCCAGAGCACTATGGAGCGTCTATTGCAAGGCCTTCTGGGGGTGGTGCCCTATTTCGACGACGTCTTGATTAGCGCCCAGACCGAACAGCAACTGGGAGACAGAGTTAGGAGCGTTCTGTCAAGATTCAGGGAAGCGGGACTAAAATTAAAGAAAAGCAAATGCATGATCACTGTCCCTTCCGCCGAGTTCCTAGGCTATAGGATCGATGGTGCAGGCATCCACCCCACAGAAAGTAAGGTTAGGGCTATCAGGAATGCGCCCACCCCAAAATCTAAAGCAGAGCTCCAAGCCTTCCTTGGACTGCTGAATTTCTATTCGATGTTCTTAAAGGACAAGGCCACCGCGGCTGACCCACTTCACAAACTTTTGAAAAAAAACGCACTGTGGGTTTGGGGAAAACCAGAGTCTGCCGCGTTTGAGGCTGTAAAGAGACTGCTGGCTGAAGACAGTTTCCTCATTCAATATAATGCTAAATTGCCACTCATTTTAGTGTGTGACGCCTCTCCGTTTGGAGTTGGCGCCGTATTGGGCCATAGACTGCCAAATGGCCTAGAGGCGCCCATAGCATACTACTCCCGCACTCTGTCTAGCGCGGAACGGAACTATAGCCAGCTAGACAGAGAGGCATTAGCCGCAATCGCGGGAGTGAAGAAATTCCACAAATATCTCTATGGCAGGACATTCGAGTTGGTTACTGACCATCGGCCACTACTAGGCCTATTGGCCGGAGACAAGCCCACTCCCGCTGCCCTCTCTCCGCATATGACCAGATGGACTATTTTCCTGTCTGCATATTCCTACAAGCTGGTTCACCGCCCTGGGCAAGCCCTGGGCCATGCAGACGCACTCAGCCATTGCCCCCTGCCCGAGCTGCTGGACAACCCGACACCGGAGGCCCCTGTCCTATTGCTGGACGTGCTGACTCTGGGTCCCATTTCATCTAGGGAAGTAGCCAGGGCCTCCGCAAGAGACCCTGTTTTGCGTACTGTCTGTGGTTGGGTGTTGAAGGGATGGCCGCCCAAGGTGGACGGAGGGGAGTTTCAAACGTTTGTCAATAAGCGTAATGAATTGTTTATGCAAGGGGGATGTTTACTGTGGGGTGATAGAGTTGTCGTGCCCTCCAAGCTGCGCACCAGGGTTCTGGAGTTACTTCACGAGGGACAACCAGGCATAGTTAGGATGAAGAGCCTAGCTAGGGGCTACGTCTGGTGGCCCAATATGGACCAGGACATATCTCAGTGGGTTGGGACATGCACGCCCTGCCAGCAATCTCGCCCCGATCCCCCGGTTGCCCCAATCTGAGAGTGGGAAAAGCCAAAAGGGCCATGGGGGAGGATTCACATCGACTTCGCTGGGCCATTCCATGGCCAAACATTTTTGATAGTAGTCGATGCATATTCTAAATGGCTCGAGATCATTCTCATGTCTTCAACCACATCTGAAGCGGTTATCAGGGCCCTTTGGAAATTATTTGTCACGCATGGCCTTCCAGATACTCTGGTATCCGACAACGGCCCTCAGTTTACGGCCACCCAATTCGAGGGTTACCTGGCCGAGCTGGGCATTCGCCATGCCCTCTCAGCTCCCTTCCACCCAGCTTCGAATGGCCTGGCTGAACGTTTCGTGAGGACGGCCAAGGAAGCCCTGTCCAGGCTAGATAATGGTGACTGGCAAGCCAGGATAGATCAATTTTTAGCGATTCAACACGCCTCACCATGCACAGCTACAGGGAGAAGCCCTGCAGAGCTACTTATGGGGAGGAAACTTCGGTGCATCTTAGACAGGCTCCACCCGAACTACTCCCATGATAGTTTTAAGGGAGAAGTCACCGGTCTGAGACAATTCCAAGTCGGGGACTTAGTCTACGCCCGAAACTATGCAAACGGCCCACTATGGGTTGCAGGAACAATTACTGGGGTAACGGGACCAAAGTCCTACACGGTAGACGTAGGGGTTGACAAAATATGGAAACGCCACATAGACCAGCTCAGGAGAAGGGTAATTAGCGAGATCGAGCACAACTCAGAAGTCACAGACCCTAACCACGACAACTTCTCTAAAACAGCTAACTCAAACCCATTGCCGAGGGAATACTTATCTGAGAAACCTTGGGTCCAGCGCTGCCCCAGCGAGCCGACACTCCCCACTGGGGATAACCACGCCCCGGATCAAATCCAGGAGGTTCCATTGGCGGAGCCGGGAGAGACAGAGGGTCCCTCCGACCGGCTCGACACCTCACCCAAGACTGATCTGCGCAGGTCAGCCCGGACGAGAACACGCCCAAGGCACCTGCGAGACTTTGTTTGTACATATGTAAATATTTGAGTGTAAGTGCTTTCTGGGAGGGGAGGGGTGTTGTGTTCTGATACATTTTGGCGGGAATTTCGAATAAGGGCTTAATTCCTGATTGGCTGACAGCCCCTCCAAAACTGTATATAAGGAGGGCTGTAGCCCCAGTGCTTTTGCTGAAGTCTCACTGTAAATAAAAGAGCTGTTGTTACTTGCCTGCTTGTGCATTCATTAATTCCCAAGCCACCACACTAGCCACCCGGCCTGCCCCCCCCAAAAGTCTGAGGGACCATGAATTGGCCCTCTGTTTAAGAAGTTTGAGGACCCCTGCTTTAGGCCCTTGTTGAGTGACAAGGTCCTAAATTAGTGGCCCAGCAAAATGAGGCGGACATAATAAACTTGGATTACAGTATGTCATTTGACAAGTTAGAGCACAACCTTAATCACCACCTTAATGTAATTACATTTACATGGAGGGAAGTAATCAGGGCCTCCAACAGTGGTTTTGTTTTAGGCCCAATAATCTTCAAAATCATAAACAATTGAAATCAGGGAATAGAAGGGGAACTCTTCGCATTTGTAGATGACACTATACAGTGTCCAATACCCCAGAAGATAAACTTAAGTTCCAGAAGGATCTGGACAGTCTTGAACATTGGACCTATCTAACAAAATGAAATTCAGCATAGAGAACTGTCTCCCCTAGTTATCTTCATTAGACTAGACATTGGACAACATGAAAGCACTAGGTATTAGATAGGCTAGCATTAGATAGTCTAATGCTATCTAATGCTAGCCTATCTAATACCTAGTGATAGCATTGTTCCAATATTTGAGGGCCTGCCACAAAGAAGGGGTCAATGTATTCTTCAGAGCGTCAGAAGGCAGGACAAGAAGCAATGGATGGAAGCTAAGCAAAGAGTGAAAGAGCCAATTTCTTAGAACTAAGAAATTTTCGGACAGAACAATTAACCAGTGAAATAGTTTGCCTTCAAAAGTTGTGGGTGCCCCATTGCTGGAGGCCTTTAAGAGACTGGACAGCCACTTGTCTGAAATGGAATAGGGTCTCCTGCTTGAGCAGGGTGTTGGATAGTGGTCACCAACTGGTGGTCCGCGAGAAAAGTTTCGTGGTCTGCAGAGAAATTTTCGTATTTTTGCATTTTTGCAGGTGGTGCAATATGGAAAAAGGAGTGCAGCCCTAGCCGTCAGGAATGAATGATGCTGTTGTGGTGATGGGGGAGGGGGCGGAGAGAGATGAGAGCTTGCAGGGGGCCGATCTGGCATCCACAATGGAAAGCAAAAATTTTTTCAAGCTTGCACTGGAATCTTTTTTTTTTCTTTTCTTTTTATTAGATTTATATACCGCCCTTCTCCCCGAGGGGACTCAGGGCGGTGAACAGGCAAAGATAAAAAACATAGATACAAAATTTAAAAAACCAATTAAAACCGAATTAAATAATTGCCCCAACAATTCAAAACCCGTTTTTTAAAAAATTTGAATTATAAAATTAAAGTTTAAAATTTTCTTACAAAAAGGGGAGAGATTATGCCAGGCCCGCCTGATGGAACAAGAAAGTTTTTAGCTCACGGCGGAAAGCACGAAGATCCGGGATCCGCTGAATCTCTGGGGGGAGGTCGTTCCAGATAGTGGGTGCCCCCACAGAAAAGGCTCTCCCCCTGGGGGCCGCCAGTCGACATTGTTTGGCCAATGGCACCCGGAGGAGCCCCTCTCTATGGGAGCGTACCGGTCGGTGGGAGGCTATTGGAGGTAGTAGGCGGTCCCGTAAGTACCAGGGTCCTAAGCCATGGAGCGCCTTAAAGGTGGTAATCAACACCTTGAAGCGCACCCGGAAGACCACCGGGAGCCAGTGCAGCTGGCGCAAGAGCGGTGTCACATGAGAGCGCCACATTGCTCCCATCACCACCCGCGTGGCCGCACTCTGCGCCAGTTGGAGCCTCCGGGTGCTCCTCAAGGGGAGCCCCATGTAGAGAGCATTACAGTAGTCCAGACGGGAGGTAACAAGGGCATGAGTGACTGTGAGTAAGGAGTCCCAATCCAGAAAGGGGCGCAACTGGCGAATCAGGCGAACCTGATGAAAAATCCTCCCGGTCACGGCTGTCAGATGCTTTTCTAAGGACAGCCGTGAATCCAGGAGGACGCCCAAATTGCACGCCCTCTCTGTGGGGGCCAATGATTCGCCCCCAATAGTCAGTGATGGTACCAGCTGACTATATCGGGACGTCGGAAACCACAGCCACTCGGTCTTGGATGGATTGAGTCTGAGCCTGTTCTTCCCCATCCAGATCCGCACGGCTTCCAGGCACCGGGACATCACTTCAAGGGCATTGTTGGGGTGGTCTGGGGTGGAGATGTACAGCTGGGTGTCGTCAGCGTACTGATGATATCTCACCCCAAAACCACGGATGATCTCACCCAGCGGCTTCACATAAATGTTGAACAGGAGGGGCGAGAGAACCGATCCCTGTGGCACCCCGCATATAAGGGGCCTAGGAGTCGATCTCTGCCCCCCTGCCAACACCGACTGCGACCGGTTGGAGAGAAAGGAGGAGAACCACCGTAACACAGTGCCTCCCACCCCCAATTCTACCAGCTGGTGCAGCATGATACCATGGTCGATGGTATCAAAAGCCACTGAGAGGTCTAACAGGACCAGGACAGAGGAGCACCCCCTATCCCGAGCCCTCCAGAGATCATCAACCAATGCGACCAATGCCATTTCCGTGCTGTACCCAGGTCTGAAGCCCGACTGGAATGGATCTAGATACGTCGTTTCCTCCAGGTGCTGGGAGAACTGTTGCGCAACCACACTCTCAACAACCTTCGCCAGAAAGCGAAGGTTGGAGACCGGACGATAATTTACCAACATTGCCGGGTCCAGGGTAGGCTTCTTGAGGAGAGGCCTCACCACCGCCTCTTTCAAGGCGGCGGGAAAGTCACCCTCACCCAACGAAGCATTTATAATCCCCTGGAGCCAGCCTCGCGACACCTCCTGGGAAGCCAGTACTAACCAGGAGGGACACGGGTCCAATAAACAAGTGGTCGCGTTCAGTCTACCCAGAATCCTGTCCACATCCTCAAGGGTCACAGGATCAAACTCAATCCAGATAACAGTCTCAAGACCTGCCCCGTTCCCTCCCTCTGGAACCACCCAGTCGGAGTCCAGATTTTCCCGAATCTGAGTGATTTTATCATGCAGATACTGAACAAAATCCTCAGCTCTCCCCTCCAAGGGGTCCTCCCGCGCTTCCTGATGGAGCAGGGAGCGTGTCACCCTGAAGAGGGCGGCTGGGCGGTTATCTGATGATGCAATAAGAGCAGCAAAATAGTCACATTTTGCTGCTTTTATTGCCACTAAGTAAGTCCTAATATGGGCTCTCACTAGTGTCCGGTCAGATTCAGAGCGACTAGCCCTCCAACTACTCTCTAGGCGTCTTTTGCGGCGCTTCAACTCTCTCAGCTCCTCGGAAAACCAAGGGGCCAGTTGAGATCGGCGCCGGGTCAGAGGCCGCAAAGGCACGACCCGATCGAGAGCTCTGGCGGCCGCCCTATCCCAGGCGGCCACTAGGTCTCCAGTCGAGGCGTGTGCCAGCGCCTCAGGAACTGGCCCAAGCTCCATCTGGAACCTATCAGGTTCCATCAGGCGCCTGGGGCGGAACCATCTTACCGGCTCCGCCTCCCTGCGGCGGGGTGCAGCGGTTTGAAAGTCAAGACAAAGGAGGGAGTGATCAGACCATGACAAGGGCTCAATGACTAAGTCCCCTATTTCAAGATCACTCTGCCACTGTCCAGACGAAAACCAAATCCAGCGTGTTTCCCCCCGTGTGGGTAGGGCCATGAATTAGTTGGGTCAGGCCCATGGCTGTCATGGAAGCCATGAACTCCCGAGCCACCTCCGACGTCCCACCCACAGATGGCAAGTTGAAATCCCCCATGACAATAAGTCTGTGGGTATCAACCACCACTGTGGCGATAACGTTGAGGAGCTCGGGCAGGGCTGCTGCCATGTGGCAGGGAGCCAGGTACGTGATCAGCAAGCCCGACTGAACCCCATGACTCCACTTCACAAGGAGGGACTCACAGCCGGTCGTCTGAGGAACAGTGGCCTCCTTCAGTCTCAGACCTTCATTTATAATAATCGCTACTCCCCCGCCCCTGCCCTGTACCCTTGGCCGATGGAATGCAAGGAAACCTGGTGGGCACATTTCAATGAGGGGAAACCCCCCCCCTTCTGGCCCAACCAGGTCTCCGTAATACCTGCCAGGTCCGCTCCCCCCTCAGAAAATCTTAACCTTTTCGTGTGATTCATTACCATCCTGCAATTTGTAGAAGATTAGAAAAGAATGGAATACTTTATTGGCTAGGTGTGATTAGACACACAAGGAATTTTGCTCTTGTATAGATTATTTTTGACAATTGGGTGAAAGAACTGAATTCAAAGAAATTCTACCACCTAAGAAAAAAGTGATGTCATTGCTGTAAGAATCTCAAGAAAATACCAAGACCATAAACATAAGTGGGATTATTACATTTAAATATGGATGTGGTCTGCCTATACAGAAATTGTGCAACTTGTTCAGCATATGTACAATATGTGCTAGATGGGAAGAAAGCCATTACTGTATACCAGGGGTATCAAACTCGATTTCATTGAGGGCCACATCAGGGTAGGGTTGTGTTTCACCTGTGGGGTGGGTGGACTTGGCCAGCTGAACATCACTCATGTTGGGGGCACCTATGGTGGCCAGGGCGGGCCTGGGTGGATCCATTGTCTCCAGTGGAGGAAGGGGAGACCAGGGAGAGCACCAAACCCTTGTCCTCCAGTCAGCCTTGCCATCTGCTGGTGGCCAAGGCTAAGCAGGAGTTTCTTTCCTTCCCTTTCCTTCATTCTTCATTTTTCTTCTTCCTTCCCCTCTTTCTTTTTTCCTTCCTTGCTCTCTTCTCATCTTTCCTTGTCTTCTTTCTCTTTCCTTTTCTTCTCTCTTGTCCCTTCTTTGATGCTCAAATGCAAAAGGGGAAACATTTATCCTTTTGTTTTGTTTTGCTTTTAGTTTGTTGTTAGCCCTCTGCAGCAAAAATGGAGCTGAGGGAGACTAGAGGAGGTAATTGGGCGGGGGGGGGGGGTCTAGCATCTAGCAATGACAGGAAAAGTTTCACCACACCTGAGAAAGACAGCCGCTTTTCTGCCACATGGCCCAACCTGTTCTCCTTTCCTACCCTGACATCTTGAGCTCTGGTGATCTTTGAAAGTGACCAACCAATGCTAGGGAGCTGATGCAAAGACCCAACAGATGTGGAACCGCAAGAAGTGGGAAATGGAGCATAAGATCTCTATGGTTTGGATGGCAGGAGGCAGATGGTCTAGTATCAATGATCTTCCCCACCTGAGGTATCCCATGTGCACTTAATGACTGTGCATTTGATTAAGGATTGCATGGGGACAGCAGGGATGGGGGTATATTCTCTTAACATGATTCAGTTAATGTCCTCCTTATGAGCTACGGTGGCGCAGTGGTTAGAGTGCAGTACTGCAGACTACTGCTGACTGCTGGCTGCCTGCAATTTGGCAGATCAAATCTCACCAGGCTCAAAGTTGACTCAGCCTTCCATTCTTCCCACAGGGGCAAAACACGTACCCTAATTGTTAGGGGAAATATGCAGACTCTGTACACTGCTTAGAGAGGGCTGTGAAGCACTGTGAAGCGGTATATAAGTCTAAGTGCTATTGTTATTATGACTGTCATGGGCAGGCTTCATTATGGTCATAACTCAAGGACTACCTGCAACTCATGCCAAGATGGCATGTTATACATATGTCCCAGCAGCCAGGTGCATAGCCCTACTTATGGTTGGCCTTACTAGTGCAGATGAATGTGGATTCCCACAATTTGCCATGCATAGCAGGGAGGAAAAAAGTGTTTATTGGTTTACAGGAAGAGAAAGCAATTCTGGTTGCCTAACATTACAAATCAAAATAAAACAAACAGAAAAGTAAACATAGTAAGTACAAATCAATCAGAACTGCTTTAACCTGGATTCTAGGTAGATGCAAGTGCCCAGGCTCAGTCTTGTGGTATCATCTGCAATGAGTTTAAGAAGTAGAGGGCGGTCTTGGTGCAGTTAGTTTAGCCACTAGCACTGATGTTACCTCTTCAAGAAAACAACCAAGCTCAGAGAGCACCAAGGACCCTAGCACCAACCATGAGCTACAAATATTTTCTTTTATTGGTAGCTTAGCCACTGTTTGTTAGCCCCAGCTCCTCCTCTATGGTTAAGTCAGCCAAGGTGATTTGCAGTTGGCTTCATGCTGTGATGATGGCCTCTTTGAGGTCATGTATTAACTTTAATTTAATTAAATTTATATGCCTTGTTATATAACTTGTTTCTAACAGTTCCTTTTCAGAGAAGGTTGTGGGAAAGGTGCTGCTTAGGACGCCCCAGCCTGACTCCACCCTCCATTAGCATCTCTATGTTGATATCTGCTGCTCGGAGGGTCATCACTACTGGCCTATCTTTCAAATGAGGCTTTAAGGCTCTGTCCAGCGCTTGGGGGCCCGACTGACGAGACCCTTCTTTCGCACCGAGGGCTCCGCTTGGCAAAGCCGCCCAGATCTGCGGTTCTTCCTCCTTCCTGCAGCCAGGGAGGCCTTTGCGCCGCCGCCGCTTCTTCAGGCGCGCCTTCCCGCCTGGCTGCTCCTCCAGACCCCGTCCTGCACCATCCTCGCTGCCCCGCCCCCCATCCCCGTCGCTGCCTCCGCCCCGCGCCAGCCGGAAGCGGTAGCTGCCTCCACCGGAAGTCACGTCCCGGCTTCCCTTTCCGAGCTCTGCGGTTGCCCGAGCGCGCCGTCCCGGAAGTGCGTCACTGCGGGGCCGGCAGGGTGATGGCGGCTGAGGGAGATGTGGAGCTGGAGCTGGAGTCCGAGCCCAACGGCTCCGCGGTCGGCGGGGATGGCGCCGGAGGGCGCCCAGCCGAGAAGCCTCGAAAACACGACAGCGGTGCGGCGGATCTGGAGCGCGTGACCGACTACGCGGAGGAGAAGGAGATCCAGAGCTCCAACCTGGAAACGGTGCGGGGCGGTGGGGAGGAGGAAAGGGTCCTAGCCCCGTCAGCCTTTCTTGCTGATTCCCAGAAGCGCCTCCCCCCCCCCCCACGCGACCGCTCAAGTCTAGGCAGCCGGCCTCACAGTTCCTTCTCTTTGAATGGCCCAGAGGCACCGGCCTACGCTCCATTTCTTTTTCTTGGGCTGCATTCATGTGGACTGGAAGATTACTTTCCCCCCAAATTAATTTCAAGTTCTGTCCATATTCCCATGCGCTAGAAGGTAACCATGTAACTATCTGTGCACAAACAGCGATGTAGACCAGGTTAATTCATATTTCTCGATACACAATATATCCCATAATTAAGCCTATACTTAATTCTCTACATCACCCCTGCATTCAAATTTATTTAATTTCTGTAATGCCTAACTCAACTAATTCTGGGTAGTTTACAATTCTAAAATTGTAAAACAATTTTAAAAATAAACATATTAACAAAATAAGCACAAACATCTATGCCCTTCTTTTTCTTTAATACATGGCCTTTGCCGTTCTCTTAAATTTAGAAACTTTTTACTGTTTTAGACAAACCTAAGTAATTTTTTCTAAATATGTAAATTTCAAGTCACAATATGCCATGGTTTTAGCCAGCTTAAATCTTTATAGCATATAAAGACTTATAAATAAATCTTTACAAATTTAAAACCTTACAAATTTTAATGTAAGAAATCTTTATTTGGTGTTTGGGATTTTACTACCTATACAAATCTGACCTAATTTATCTGAAAAATCATACTGTTTTTCTGGGGTACCATTTACACAAGAATTCTGCAGAATAAAATTATTTTATTCCCTCAGGTTTATTGGAACTCCTGCTGTTCATGGAGATTTCCATACTGCCGTTTCAAGTGGTTCCACAATGAAGAACCACTGAAAAGAAACAGGAAGAGTTCAAAGCAATTTTAAAACTTTTTGATGAATGAAATTTTCTATGCCTGCTGCATAATCTGTTTTTATATATGCAAACTTTTCAGATATCTAAGCTTTCCTTTTGTTTTGATTTTCCTAGGCCATGTCAGTGATAGGGGACCGAAGGTCTAGAGAGCAGAAAGCAAAGCAGGAGCGGTGAGTGCTTGAACAGTTCCAAACTTCTGTTCCCAAAGAGCAGTATGGGGTTTATAGGTATAAAATTACAGAATTCAACTGATTTCCTAGGTGGAAATTATGGCTGTGAGTTTAAGGGTGGTAGTGAACACATCAAAAGAGAGTGGAATATGATTTCCCAGGCCAAATGCAAAACCTACCATTCTACATCACTACTGTCTTGGCAGTAGTTGGAATACTCAGAAAGGTTGCCCTGCCTTGAAGTTCTTTGAGAATTTTAAGGTCTCCTGCCTGGCCAGGGGTTGGACTAGAAGACCTACAAGGTCCCTTCCAACTCTGTTAAACTGAGATATGTTTTCTATATCTTTTACTAAACTATAATTTCCCTTTTGGAAGTGTGCTTGTTTAAAATTCATTTGAAATGAACTTGGCATTAAAAATTGATCTGCTCTTGTAGTTTGATCTTACTTGCCATAGCTGAAATAAATCTGTTTTAATGTCTGATGATGTCTGGTTTTTTTGCTATTGGAAGATCAACCTGGGCTTTTTTAGGTTCTGTTATATAGGCAGTATTACTTATGTAATGTTATGTTCCATCTGGCATACTTGTATGGGAAAGAGAAGGATTGTAATCTTGTCTGGATGAATATAATCCTGAGCCATTTCTCTTCATTGTAGAGAAAAAGAGCTGGCAAAAGTCACCATCAAGAAAGAGGATCTGGAGTTGATTGTAAGTCTAGCATAGAGCTAACAAGTTGGCATGACTTTAACAGAGATATTTGACATCTCAGAAAGGTCTGCATAGATACCTGCAATTTGTACTGGCTAAAAATTTCCTTCTCTTTTTTTTAGATGAATGAGATGGAGATATCTAGGGCAGCAGCGGAACGCAGTTTACGAGAACATATGGGCAATGTGGTAGATGCACTAATCACTCTTACCAATTGAGAACTCTGCTGGGTATATTTCTGTGGAGAAAGTAAAAAATATGCCTTTGGAGGGCAGGTTAGGCACTGCATGACAAATTTTCAAGTTATTAAATAAAAGTGTGATTTTCTAATTTACTGTGTTATATATAGATTGATCTAGATTAACCAGTTATCTTCCCCCAATTAACTGAAAAGTTATGATTTTAAATAGACCCTTCAAGAATTTTACTGAACTCCACATTTTCTACATATGCAATTTTTAAATTAAATGCATTAAAGAAAATAAAAAAGGCTATCAGAGTGTTGTGACTGATCTTTTCAAGGTAAAGAGGAACATCTGGAGATAGAAAAAAAACTTTATTCCCAATTTTATCATTACTTGTATCCCTTTTAGTGGTGATTTACCAAATTCAGTGGGGCCAGACCACCTCAGAGAGATAATGAGCTTTCTGTTTCCCAAACTGCAGCTATAAAATCAACCCTGGCAATGTGAGACCAACAGATTCCAAAATAAAAATGGAACAATCTAATGTTATCTGGAAAATGAATTTGTTTAAGTTACATTGGATTAGCTCTAATGCTATTTTATTTGCAAACAATCCAATAATGCTGCCACTGTTCTATCAATAAGAGCAGAACAAGGAGGGGGCTTTTTCCCTGTTAAAGACAAACTGGCTTCACACAAGCAGTAAAACAATGTTTGCATGATGTTCATATGGTTCATTTAGTAAATTATAGAAAAATAATGGCTTAGCATGTTTCATGAAAGCTGCTTTCCAGCCTTTTTCTATGGCACATCTATCTTTAACGTGTATGCAGCAATACAGAAAGTGTTTTTGTATGACAGGATCAGATCACCAAACAACCAGGATAAGGGCATTTTTCACTCTTAAATTCAGATGAATGGGTAATTTAATAGTTTGTCTCCCCATACTATTTAAACAGTGTTCCTATAAAGAACAGTTGTCTTTACAGTCAGTGAAAATTAGAAATAGGACTGCAAAAGATCTAAAGGAGAATCTGTTAAGCTGAAACAGCACCAGCTTAGTCGATTCAGACCAATGAAAATATTTTGTGGTCACAAGTAACAAAGTAGTTGAGCCAGAGCTAAAAGAGGGATCTGGATTATCCTTCCCCACTCAAGTCACTTTCCGCTTCTTAGCAGAAGGTCTCTCAAAGACATCCCGCACACCAGCTGCCTTCTGCTTGAAGAACTTCGTATTCTGGGCACTCTCCTGCCCCCAAGCAGAGTCGAAGGAAGTTGTGTCCTGGTCCACTAGATGGGTGTATTTAGTCCGTCCAGAACGCCCAAAGTTCTTCACCTGGATAGCAAAGAGAAGAAAATGTGGGAAGGATTGAGATGAGGTTTCTGGAATTGCTCACCTGGCCCTAATGCTGTCCAGAGAATGCTGGTGGGAATCACAAAGCTTATCCTGGCTCCAATCCGCAACTGGGCTCCTCTCCCATTTACCTGCATGACTTTAGGTAAGATTGTCTTGTTGAAGTGATCCTCTAGAGTTGGTGCACTGAAGTCCCTCTTGTACACATCCTCATCTTCATCCTGAAGAAGCAAGAGCACACCTGAGCACAGGGAAGTCTGAGAACTATTGGGGATAGGAAAAAGACCCCAACACTCTAGTTTGCAGGGAAGATAAAATTGAAGGGGACAAAGAGGGTGACAAAGGGCAGGTCTGGCTGTTGAACATATATTTGATCCTCTTTCAGTTTTGGGGCAAAATGCTTACCATGAAGAAGGCACCGCGGTGATAATATTTCTGCAGGAATTTGTATTTGCCCTTCACGGCCTTATTGGTGATGACCTTGCCGTTGGCTCGGAGCTCAGCCCGGCGTTCTTCCTCAGTCAAATTCCGTACTCGTTCAATCTCTGCTTTCTCCTTCTCCATCCTATATAGAATAAAAACTGTTTTAGCCACACTCTCTGTCCCTCCTGATATTCAATAAATGACTTTTACCAAATCAAACCTTTTGTCAATGCACAACCTCTGTACAATGAAATTGAATTTTAGCAGCTTGCAGATCCCTTTGGGCACGGAAGGTTGCCAAGTGGCCATTGGGCTTGTCCAGTATTACAACAGCCTAGTTTTGTGTTCCTGACAGCACAGAAAGGTTTTCTTGTGAAGATTTTTCTTTTAGCACCCCAAGACTCAGATCATATCATTATGGGATTTACAATACTCCCCTTGATAGTTTCTCTAGAACCCAGAACTGACACTGGCCATAGAGTCATCACTATTATGGCCCTTGACCAACTGCCGATTTAGTCTTATACATATGAAGGCCTTTCACTGTTGCAGCCTGAAGAGATGGATAAGGTGCTAGATAAAATGCAACTTATAGCAATAGCACTTAGACTTATATACCGCTTCATAGTGCTTCAACTTATCCTTGTGATTTCTCCCTTGCTATTCTTAGTTCATCACATTGGATGGGAAGAATCTGGTTATTCTGAGAGCAGAAACTGCAACTTTAAAAGGGAACAATCAATAACTATGTCATGATGCTGTTCTCTGGGATTGGAACCATCTGCTCCTTTTTAATACTCACTTCCAGGCCAAGATACTTAGGAGTGGCTGCCCTATGATCTCTGGCATGCTTGGCATTTGGTGCAGACTATTTTCAAGTCGCCTTGAATGAATAGTTTGATTGGGAGATCTCTCTCCCAAGTCAATTACATAGGTTGACTCCCCACAGAGCCTTTATACTTGCTGAATTCAATATTTTGCCATCCTTGTTGCCAGAAATAAGGTTTGGCAATTATTTCCTGCGCATGAGCAGCTCTGTCGTCCTTTTAGAGAAACTGAATAAATCCTGCAGGCTCTTTTGCAGTTTGGCAAACTGACTTATGAATCCCCTATTAAGCTACAATAGCTCAAAGCAGAAGAAAAATCAGAAGCCTGAACTGTCTAGAAAGGTGAGCAAGTTCTGTACCATCGTCTTTGGTGTTACACATTTGAGAGTGTAATTATTAATGATGTTGCTAACTTAATCTATACAATTTTTTTAAAAAAATTGATTTATATGCTGCCCTTCTCCGGAGACTCAGGGCGGCTTACAATGTGTTAAGCAATAGCCTTCATACTTTTGTATATTTATACAAAGTCAGCTTATTGCCCCCACAATCTGGGTCCTCATTTTACCTACCTTAGAAAGGATGGAAGGCTGAGTCAACCTTGAGCCTGGTGGGATTAGAATTTGCAGTAATTGCAGGCAGCTGAATCAGTGCCTTAGTCTACTGCGCCACTCAGTTGCATGTTTTTATGCAGTCATCTAGCACATCGTGCATAAACTCTTTTTCTACCCTCCCATTTTGATTCCATCGACCATGGAATCTTTCAGTTCACCACCTTGCAAAACATGATTTCACTACCACATGGAAAATCCATCACAAAAGATGGTAGATGGTAGGCAGCTCTTCAGCTCTATCAAAGTTTATCTATGGAAACCTATAAAGAAAATCATAAATGATGAATTTTGTTAAATGGAAATGATGTAGAGTTTTAGTCATAAATGTGGACTGTTTAAAGAGTATGGGATGGCCACATCCGTGACAAAGATGGTATTATTGTGACGCACAACTTACAAAGAGATTAGTTTTTTAAGCATACCTGAAGAATTCTGACTAAAAGGTTATAAGAGGAGCAAAATTTTAGAAGTTCAGTGTGGCTGTTGGCTGGGGGCACAGGCTGGATGACTGATCTTCAGTGAATTCCTCACAAACGTATGGACTTGAGAAACTACATTCTCATTTGTTGAGTCAAATAAGTATGTGATGAAATGAACATGTTCCATAGATTTGTAAGATTCTTCAAGTCCACCCCCTGCCCAAGGAATGAATCTGTGTATGACACAATGAGGACTAGGGATCTGAAACTTAATTCATAAAATATCAAAAGGGATTAGAAAGATGAGCAAAGCAGTTGTTCCAAAAAAGTGAAAGCAAGAGGAAGTGATTAATCTATGTACCCCCTCTACTTACTAAAAAGGTGAAAATGGATGGGGGAAATTTTAAAATATGCAAATGATAACATATTTATTGGTTACAAGAAGTAAATGTCTTCAACTTTACTACCTGTAAATTGGGTGTATCAGAAGAAAAAAGCTCCATGCCAAGACACTAGCAGCTTAAGTAGCAGGTAAAACAAGCACCAAGAATGAATGTGTGCTGACAAGACACTCTTGGAGTAGAACACCAGGTCCAACTCTGCTTGCCACAATACAAAAGGGACGCTGAGCAACAAAGATGGTGACCGGCTTGGATGCAAAATCCTGACGAGCGCTGGCAAGAACTGTGTTCCTGTGTAGCCTGAAGAAGAGAAGTCTAATGAGAGATAAAACAAGCACCCTTCCATAATGGAAGGCTCAGCACTGGGAATAGAATAGGGTAGGACAAGAATGGAAGTTTTACAAGCTGAAATCCAGCCTAGTTTACATAAGGAAGAATTTCCTGACTTGTGAGCAGCAGTGGAATAGTTGGCCTCCCACCTTGGAACTAACAGTTTTCAAGAAAAGATAGGAGAGACATTGATCTGGGATGCTCTGAGAATACCCACTCTGGGAAGGGGGTTGGGAGTGAGGCTGAAGGGTATAACTGACTCAAAAGGGGAAGGGGGAAAGGAGAGGCATTATATGTAAAGGAAGGGAACACAAGCAGAGACTGAGGAAATGAGCATAGTGGGCCCAGTCAAAAGCATCTGAGCAACAGAAGATATTATTATTGTGGAGATGTGGTTCCTTTTTCAAGCCAGCCATAAAATTTGGATCGTTCCTTTCTGGACCACGCTACAGAACTTTCAGAGAAGTGCTTTAATAACAGTGAGAGACTTCGGCTACTCAGACATCTGCTGGAAAGCCATTTCAACCAAGATTGCTCAAAGATTCCTCGTAACAGTCACTATCTGTTTAATGTTTTAGAAACTAGAGAAGAGTCAAAGAGATTGGTTGCTTAAAGAAGTAAAAGCAATGAGTAGATTAGGAGGAAGTGACCACAACATTTTGAGTCTAAGATACAACAGAGAGAGATTGGAGCAGAGCCATACATGCATATTAGATTTCAAAAAAAAGCCAATTTCAACAAGTTTGAAGAAGTATTAGGTGACAGTATCCCTGGGACAGAAATCCTTAAAACAAAAGGAGCACAAATGGGTTGGAAACTTCTCAAAAATACAGATGGTCTTCTGTTTTGAACCAGTAGTTCAGTGATTGTTCAAATTTATGTGGAATGCTGCCCATCGCAGCATTCTTCTGGTCACATGATAATGATTTCAATGTTCCTTCCCAGTTTCCAAAAGCAAAGTCAATGGAGAAACTGGCAAGAACTCAGAAGTTAAGCAAGGTCATATGAGGTCACATATTCCTCCCTAAAGACAGCAACCAGAATTGTCAGGGACTGCTGACACTAAGTCATGCATTCATGTGATCTCATGCTTTCTGACATGCCTCTGTCCTGTATCAATGGGGTTAATGGAAAGATTCCTCCTGTTTCAACTACTGTGCTAATATGCAAACTGTTAAACATATTGTGCCCACAATGTGAATTCTCTGCATGAAGCAATATCAGGCAAATGCCTGGATAGCTGAATTGGACATCCAATTATGAGGCCACTGCCATACCCATCCACTGATCAGCTATTTGGCAATGGAACAAGCTACTTTGGGAGGTGCTAGAGCTGCTTACAAAGGCTGAATAGCCCCTCCATCAGAAAGCTGTAGCATTGGAACCCCACACTGGGAAGGGGGCTGGATAAAAAAAAATCAGGCACAGTAAATAACTTGGCATTAACAATCATCCTCCTCTTGTGAGGAGAGAAGGTTTTAACCTTTTACCCAATCAAAGCTCTATCTGATTATACTTACGCCTCACGTTCCTCACGATCTCGCTTGATTCGCTTCAATTCTCGCACTTTCCAAGCTTCATATTCTTCTTCATCATTCTCATCATCGGTATCCAAAGCATCAAGGGCTGCCAAAGAACGCCTGTTCTCCTCCAATTCCTTCTTGGCTTCTTCTTCTACAATCTGCAGCAATTTAGGGGAGAGTAAGCCTCCTGAAGGACCACATTTCTTGTGTCTCAATCACCTGCTCCTTCCCTTCCCAATACCTTCAGCGTGTACTTGCGTCTTTCTTCAGCCATACGTTTGGCCTCTTGCTCCAGTTCCTTCTGCTTCAGTGCCTCAGCTTCTCGCTCCTGGACTGTGATCCGGTCCTTTCTGCAACAGATATTTGTGCCGCGTTGAATATCATCCAAATTAAATATTTTCTAGAAGAAAACTTTATTAGAATTCACACCCATCGCTGCAAGAAAAATGCCTTGAAAGGTACCCAAAGTGGAGCTGTAATTATATGCCACCAACATTTTAAAAGAAAAGCTGTGAAATACCACTCAGCCTCAGGAGATCAATGCCCACTGTCACTTCCTCCCCTTCCTTTTCTTAACTAATGGAACTTGCTTGCGAATGAAGACAGGTTTAAGACGTGGTTCAGTTTCATCTTCACTATCTGTATACTCCTCATATTCAGACTCAGTTTCAGACTCCTCCCCAGAACGGCCTTCATCTTCCAGTTCCATCACTTCCATCTCCTCATTCTTGCGTTCCTGAGCACGTTGGCGCATCATATTACGTCGACGTTCAATTTCCTGTTAAGGAGAGATAAAGGGAAAAGGTTATCATGTGTCCATGCACCCCCTACCCCATTCCAACCAGTCAGGTATTAATTTATGGCTATATTAAAATTACACAAGTGTAGGACCTTTACATGTCAAATGGTCCAGATCCAACTCCTGGAATCTCTAGCAAAAGCTGAGGAAAAATGGCCAAGATTCTAGATGCTGCCAGTCAGAACACTAGGCTACTAGATACACTGCAAAAATATACCCCCACATTTCTAAATTCAACTGGGTTCATTGCTGCTGCTCCTGGAAACCTCCAATATTTGATCAAAGATGCAGTCCAATGCCAAACGCCACACTTGGCTCTTCCACCTGCACATACCTCATCGTCTACCTCTTCCTCTTCTTCCTCACTGGTGTCCTCACGCTCCACATGCCAAGCTTCGCCCTCCACTTCAGAATCGCTCTCCCCCACCACTTCTGGCTCCACAATCTTGCGGTGCCTTGCCAGCCTGGAAAACAAAGGCCATTTTCCTCTCTCTGTCTCTGCTGAGTCGCAAAGAAGCCTCCAGGCTTGGCCCAGGTAGCCTGGCTGCCACTCACCTCTCTTCCACATCCTCACTGACGCGGTTCTGCAGGCGGCGCAGCCGGGGGTCGCTGGCCAGCTCCTCCTCCTGCTCCTCGGGCTCTAGCTCCTGCTCCTTGGCCTTCTTAATGAACTGGAACTCCTCGTCTTCCTCCTCAGAGGACTCCATGGGCGCATAGTCGGGGCGCTTCCCCGAGACGTACCGCTTCACCTTCACCTTCTCCATGGAAATCTCCCCTGGAAGAGGCGGACGGGGTTCAGGCTTTCCAGCTGAGTCCAGCACCCCCTCTTCCTTTCCCTCCGCCTCTCCCCGCCGAGGACCCCCCCTTCCGCCCCCTCCTCACCCTTCTCGTTGCGGACGGGCACGGCCCCCGCCGTGGACTGGATTGGGGGCTGCTTCATGAGGGCGCTGCTGGAGCCCGACATGGTGACGGTGGTGGCTGCGAGGAAGAACGGCAACTCGACCGCCGCGCGTAAACACAGGACTGACGGAGGACAGGTTTCCGCTTCCGGCTGCTCTGGCCTGCTTCCGCTTCCGTGGCCGTGGGGGAGGACCCTCGGCGACCTTCCGTTGGAGTTGCACCTGCGCACTTTTTTCCGAGGGGAGGCTTTTGTCTCCCTCCTGGAGCAGCGCCCGAAACCTTCGGGGTGTCGTTCCGGCTTTCGAGTCCGGATATCAAGCATGCATATTGGCGTAAGAGGGAATGGAAGCGCCTAAAGCCCGGGGGTGGGCGGGGAGGCTTGCCGCCTCTGCCCGGCAGGAGGATCGGCGCGTGGATGGGACCGTCAATCGGTTGCGAAGGAGCAGGCGGACATCTTTCTGACCGAAAAAAGTGGAATTATTCAACAACAGTTATTCACCAATCTGGAAACAGCGGTACATATGTTTAGAGGGAATAATAAAATATACTTGGCAAGGAAATATACTTGTGCAGCAATCACATTTTCTATTTCAAGTGGTTCCAATTCCAAACCCAATAAGGTATTTAATGGCTGGCATGGACTAGTAAGGAGTCGTATATAATCCAGCAAAGGGGCAAATATTAAATTCAAGAATTTCCAGGATTCAAAAGAGGAAGCCCCCCCCCCCCCCCCCCGGCCAAGTTTCAAATTCTACTGCCGTGCTATCTGCCTGAGTGGATTTCAGCGTGAATTATATTTCGGAGTGGTTCCATCATCTTAATGGAAGACCTACCAGAAGGGCTGCAGATGTATTTGGGTGGGTGTACATTTTTTTCCTTTGAAAATATTTAATATATTAAAACTATTTAACTTATTAAAAGTTTGGGATAAATAAATAAATAAATATGTCTCCTTTCTTGATTCCTTATTGAATGTTTATTTATATGAGGAAGGACTAAAATTTGCTCAATGCAGACACAATAATCCATTTAGATTACAATATTTTATTAATAGAGCAAAATTAAGATCTCTCCAGCCACATGCTACACATTGTAAGATTGCTGTGTGAATTAAAAGGAATGTTGAAAACAGTTGAATCACTCAGTGGAGAAATAGAGTAACTTAAGATGGTTTCTTTAAAAAACTTGAGAAAACTCATGTCGGTTGGCTGGCTGTGGTGCTGTGACTTTCTTGATCGTGCACTTTTATAAAAACATATTTTCAAAACAGAACTATGTTCCTATTGTTTAATGTTAAGGAAAACACACCATTAGCCAAATTTTCTGCAATTGTGTATTCAGCATAGGCTTTACTTGTTCTTGTGGCCCTGGAGAAAAGCAGAAGAGCAGCTCTTTCTGAATGCTGCTTGCTATTTGGTGGAAGATCTCCAAACTTTTGAACAAAGATGTCTGAGAGGTTCCAAGGACACCTTTCAAATCAGGCTGTTTTCTACTAAACTTGAAACAAAACACATTTTCAGTTTGTGCATTCCCAAGTAAGTTTCAGAATTCAGTTTCCTGCCAGAAGTTATTTTCTCAAATTGCTCACACTCTTCCTTTATTTGCAGATATGGGCAGGTTTGCCTTCTCTGATATAGCCAGAATGCAAAAGCGCTTCATCCCATAATAGGAGAGTTTATGGCTCAGGATGTTGCGGGAACCCAGCCATTATTTTGGTATGTGTGAAGTAAGCCATGAGAAGCCAGGCTGAGTGGCTTAGGCACAGACTACCAGGTGCCAAACTCTGGCCTGCTGTAATACTGGTCTGTCTGGCTGCGTAGGTAGATATCTGACCTGGTATTGGTGAGGGGAAGAGAATGACCACCAGCCTGCTGGGTTAGGGCAGAGATCAGTGTCTATCCTTTTAACAGCCAGCGTTGCTGTGTTAATGGATGTTTCCAGTACAGAGAGCAGAGGACGGTGCTCGGCAGGCCACTTCCTGTGTGGTATTCATAGCAAGGCCTAGGACCCAATCTACTATGAATGTTTGTTTGTGGTATGAAGCTTTCACCTTGCCAGGTGCCATGATTTCCAATATCAAATAACTCGGTTCTGCTTCTAGGCCAAGGGATGGTTTCCTACTGGGCTGGGGCTTTGTTCAGAGACTACCTAGTTGCTTGTGAACATCAAAAAGCTCACAGAGAAAGTTTTTTGGAGTTCTTTGTATGGAGCCCAATTTCCAAGCTCTTCAGAAGTAAAAGATGCTAATATGAAAACAGCCGGGACTGTGGCTGCCCATGTGGAAGGTCTTGAGGAGAAATGCAGGAGGGGGGCAGCTGCTTCACAGCAGAGGGAACTCAGCTTGGGATGTACTTCCTCTAGTTTCCACGGTTCCTTTCTAACTACCTTCCTGGTTGGCCTTGATCCAGGTCAGCTAAGATCAGCCTTCTGGGATGCAAAGCCTTGGCGGCATGCTGGCTGCAGACACTGATCACAGGCTGGTTTCCCCTGGCAGGTTGACTAAGGTGAGGGTCAACAGTTTCTGGTTTGGCAGGTCTTCATATTAAGCAACATGCTACGTTAAAAACATGATCTGGTTATTTGGGCACAGTACTTTGTGTGACATAGGAATTCTAGTTTCCTAACATGGGTAAAGTTGAAGATTAGTTTGTTGTGTAAACCTAACCTTTGCTTGACTGGCTTCAAAACAATTGTTTTATTTGTACTCTTCTACAAAGGAAGAATTGCAATGCTGGTAGTCAGTTTTTGGTTTTTTTAAACATGACTCTTTCAAGAATAGAAGATTGTTAATGATGGTCCCTGACCCTGGAAAGTATATGAATAAGTGTTCTATCAGGACATACTAGTATTAGATAAAAATGCACAATTCTCTTTTCTAAAATTGTAGCCTGCTTTACACATAATGCTATTCCTGGATTTAGTTTTCTTTATTATGGTTTGTATATCAGAATCTAAATTACTTGTATTTTGTTCATCAGCCACATTCCTTATTTCTGGATGCTGGAATATTTTAAACATGGATTGTCTTTCTGCTTGAATCGGAAGCTACTCTTGCATGTATTTATATGCTGCTTCAATCACTGAATTAACTCTGCCCAGTTAAGATGTGCCAGAATAAGAGCCTCAGAAATGTGGCAGGCGCAGTGTCCTCAAATTTTACTCTGCATCTTTTTCCACTACAAGGCAGAGATGGAGGACTGACCAGGAAATGCCAAAACACCCACCTCCTCCCACAATGCCAGCAAAAGACCTGTTTAACTGCTGACACAGAAGCAAGCCTGATATGGAATTCCCCACAAGTAAACAAATCATCGTAGCTTATGTATGTGTGACTGTTTCATTCAGGGGGTGCTTCTTGGGCTTGATATTTATGAGGGTTTATCAGGTGAGTGGCTTCCTGCATTGGGCCTTTTTCTGTGTCACTGTAAACAGGTATTTTGCTGGCATCGTGGGAGGAGGTGGGTGTTTTGGCATTTCCAGGTAAGCATTAAATAAGTATATACTGTAGTATGCAATGATAAATACAAATGAACAATAGGATTAGCAAATGAATAAACAATATGATAAAAATATCAGATAATGATTACAGAACAAATCTTTAATATATCTGTCAGAGCGGCCAATCACTTTTTTGGCTAATGTTTTCCTCTTCATTAAACAAAAATAAATAATACTTAAAACAGAAAAAGGTTGAATACATGTATGATGAATAAATCCGAAAACCTGACTAGGAGAATCCAGAATCCTCTCCCTTGTCCTTCTGTCCTAGAAATAACTATGCGAAACAGGCAGCCAGGGGAGCAAATGAGGTGTGCTCCAGACCACCAACCCCAAATAATATGGCCATGTTCAGACAATGTCTGTGCATTAGAGGAGCTTCTTTTGCCTCTGCAGCCATGTGCCACTGCACAAACATCTTTCTATGGCTGCCAGTCCCACAGCAGCGACTCTGGGTGGATTGAAGAACCAACAATTTCATACTCCAACCCCCCAAATCCCAGGTTAAAACTTGGAAAAGCAATATTTAGCCAGCAAGGTTCCCCTTAGCCCTTGGCCTGAATACCAGTGGAACAGCCAGGCCTTTGGTGCCTTACGGGAGGATGCCAGCGTCAGGACCACATAGATGTGGGGCAGGCACAGAGAAAGCATGGCAACAAGTTGTTTGCTGGAAGGGACCCACGGTATGCCCTCCCACCCTCTGTCTGGGGGACAGAGCAGAAATGATGGGAGAGGCAGTCCTGCAACAGCCTGGCTGGCTTTATGGGAGATAAGCAGCCCCTTGAATCCCACCGGCGGCCAGAGCAGCTCAAGGAGGCATGGGGTTGCTGCCCAAACATTGCTTCTGGGCCAGCTGAGCCCCTACCAGGCTTTTGACTGGCTAATTGAGTCAAATTATTTGAGAAACTCATTTCAGGCACCCAGGGGCTTCCCCAGTGTCTATATAAAACTATATTCATTATAAACACTGATCACAATCTATCATCTTCAATTTTTGGGAGGAAGGTTATCTGCTTTCCACAAGGCCAAATACTTAGTGAGACTTTAGCAACCACTTAGTTGCTAAAGTCTCACTAAGTATATGGCCTTGTGGTATGTGGTATGCGATCAAAAAGAAAATGGGAATTTTCTTCCAGTGTTTTGAGCAAGTTGGATTATAATCAAGCAAAGGTTGCCATAAAGCAAAAACCATCAGAAAGAGCTTGGTGTCTGACCCATAAAGACATCTCAGGCAACCCTATTTGCCAGTTTAAGCACCAAAGTCTCTGGGACATTTATTTTCTCTAAATGCCACACTTCCCTGATGGCATATTCCTTTCTCAGCAGACTTGGAAGACCATCTCAGGATGATTCCAAAGAGGAGGATTCAGAGGGAAAGTGGGGCTTTGGGACGTGTGAAGACTGAAGCTGGTCCTTGCCTGTTTGCAAGGCTGTAGGGTTGTTGGAGAAATATAGTGGTTTAGAGCAAGAAAAGGGGTGAGAGGTGTCCTATGTCTAAGTGTGCAGGATAATTAGACTGAAAGAAATGACAGCTGGAATCAAAATTGGAAGCCAAATCATTAACAATTTGCCATATGGAGACAACCCTACTTTGTTAGCAGAAATTAAGACCTAGAATCGCTCATTGGAAAATGGCAAGTGGATTATTAAATACTAAGAAGGCAAAGGCCTGGCCTTTGTTAACTGGCCTGGCCCGTGAACATACTGACGAGTGATGGCAAAAAGTGAGGAGTCAAGAACGAAGGTGGGTGGAGACTGGAGACGTTAAGAAGACTGGTCTTAAAGAAGAAGGCAATGACAGACTCCATACTGAAGATGATTTTAACCAGGACAGGTCCTCCAGGCTTCCTTACAGGGACAGGATGGGAAAACCAGGGGATCAGAGAGGTTTAAAAATACCTGGAGATTTCAGTGGCTTGCATGTGTTACCATGAAGCCAATGGTTAAGAAACGCTGGCCAACTCCCATGAAGAGAGATGGAAAGAACTGGAGAAAAGATATCTGAGGGTAGATATAAAAGTGCTCTTCACACTACTTCCCCAAAAGAGATCACTGGGGGGCGAACATACCGGTAGCTTCTGGAATGCAGACTGGAATAAGGGACAAATTAAAAGACCAATTCTAGCTGAAAGTGTGAAAAATCTTCCTAACAGAACAACCTGACTGTGAAACCACTTCCCCAAAGGTGCTCTTTAATCAGAGGATCAATGTCGAACATTGGGGAGGCTTTAATTTCCATGCCTGCAGGAGGGTGGACTTGATGGCCTCGAGAGCTCTTCCAAGTTCTGGCACAGCTGCCTCAATTCATTTTCCAAATAGGATTGCCTACTTCAGAAACGCCCAGACCAGCGCCGCAACTCCAGAACACCCGACTGGAAGGACTACCGATCGTCTCGTTCGACCAAATCCGCCAGCCCTATTTGGAAGCCCCAGGCCCGCATTTCTTTCTCTTGCGGCCTTTTGCAGCCGAGATCCCAGATTCCCTCCGCACGAGTCGGCCGTTTGGATGCTGGTGCTGGGCTTCGTTATGGCTCCCCTTGGAGGCGCCGCTTGCCGGGACTTCTCCTTGCTCTTCGAGCCCCTCGGCTTCCAGGCTTTGACTATCCCCGGCGCCTCCCCGAGGCTCCTTCGGCGTTTGTCCCCTTCCAAGTGCGGGGCCCAGAAGCGGAGCGAAAGAGAGGCGGGCTCGGATCGCCCGGAGCTCTTTCGCCGCTGTCTCAGCACCTGTCCAGGCTCCGCTCCGCGGGGATTCCCGGAGCCCTCCCGCCCAGCGGCCACCCGGCTCTCCGCGGGCTCTTCCCGGGTACCGACCGGCCAAGCTCAGCGTCGTCGGCACGTTGGCAGAGCGATCGACGAAGCCGCCGGTATCCCCGGAGAAAGCCCAGAGCCGTAGAGACGCATCCGCCGCGGGGCAAGCAGAAGCTCCAAGCAGCCTTCGGCCTGCATGGTCCCCGGGGTACGGCCGGCTTCGCCTGCCCCGCCCGTCCCTCCGCCGCCTTCCCTGTGCACGGCCGCGCAGAGGGGCTGGCCGAGCACCGGCGGCGATGGTGGCCGGGGGCGGCGGGCGAGAGAGAGGGTGGCCCTGCCTGCGCGCGAGGGGAGGTGCCGGGCTGGGGCCGCCCCGCCGCCCGCGCGTCAACCAGCGTCAGGCCGCTGCCAGCCTGCCAGCCTGCGGGGCGGGGGCAGCTCGGCTGGGCTTCCCGGTCCGCCTCCCGCCCGCCGCGATGACGCCGCTCCCGCTCGCCCAGGGGCCGAGCGGGCAGCCGCGGTGAGCAGAGCGGCGCGAGCCCCGCGGGCTGGAAGGTAAGGCCGACGGCGGGGGAGGGACATCCGCTCCGGGCCCGCCGCGCTCGGGCGGGGGACGGGACGGCGAGGCTTGCTCGCCTTTCGGGCCCGGCTCTCGGCATTCGCGGGGCCTCTGGGCGGTTGCCTTCCGCTCGCCCTCCCCTCCGCCTCGGGGCCCGCATCCAGCCCGCGACGGGGGGCGCGCCGCTTCCGGGCCAGCCCGGCCGCCGGGTGGGCGAGCGCAGCGCTGGGGCCGAGGCCGCCGGTGCGGTGCGGCGAGGCGGGAGCGTGCAGCCCCGGGACAGCCGCCCCCCGCCAGGAACGCCGCCGCTGCCGGGCGCTGGCCCCTGCCCCCGTTGGGATCTGAAGGGTAGGGTGCTCGGGCCGGCAGAGGCGCGTGGAAACTCTGGAGCCCCTCGAGGCCTTCGGGACGGCTCTGGTCGTCCAAGGCTTTGCTCCGCGGGAGGGGCTCCGTCGGGGAGGGCTGTGTGCCCGGACCAGGCGCTTCCTCTCGGGCCTCCCGCCTCGGGAGGAGGAAGTGTGTGGCCGGGAAGGCTGCCTGCAGTTCTTGCAGCCAAAGCCGGGATGTCTGCGAACCCACAAGTGAGTCACAGGCCTTGCGGGGGTGGGGAGAGTTTCCGGGGGCGAGTCTCAATGGCACGTCTAACACCTGGCCGTCTGGGGCTAGCTGTGAAAGAAAAACTTGCTTCCCCAAATCTAAAGCCACGGAAGGATCCTATGTTGACTAGTTAAGCCAGCTTCTTGTCAACATCTCTGACTAGGCAGTGATTTTTTTCCCTGAGCTGGAGGCCCACTTAATCTGTGCTCTGTAGTAAGCCAAGAACAAGAAGGTAAGGACCAGGGAGTGGGTGTTTTGGTCCCAAAGAGCCGTCCTGGTTTGCTTGGTCAGCTTCCGCCCAAACTAATTGCCATTTCTGTCTGAAGAGCGCCCCCTCCCCATAGCAGCAGAGCTTCCACTGCACTTATGACCGTTCCCGGCATCAGGTGGTCTTAGGTGCTCAAGCTAAGCTGTGGCAGGGCTTTGCCAACATATGTTGTGCAAGAGGAGAGAGATGTGAATCATGCATAGGAATTCCCACCTCCCTTCAATGCCCATCCCCTGCATTACTGGGGTTCTTATTTTTTACTTTACAAGAATACTCTGTGTGTGTGGGGGGGGATCGGCGAGTTAGTGGGGAGGAAAGAAAGACAGTAGAAGGAAATAAATGAGAATTTGGGCTTATTTGCTGGTGTGAGTTGTCTCCAGAAACAACACCTTTTCCTGTGTGCACCTTAGCAAGTTCACCTGTAGGCTCTGTCCCCAGAAGAGGCTCATGGCAGCTCCCTTCACCTTTCTGGTCCGTGGGTCAGAATAAGTGGGCTGTTGAGAAATTCTATGGATTAAAGAGCTGAGCATCTGATGGCGGCCTTGCACCTGGTTTCTTTGGGCCTGAGCAAGCAAGACTTGGGATGTGGGCCTCTGAGCTGAAATGGGTTACGTGGTTAGGAAGTGGTTGTCTCCTGAAGCTGCTGGAGGACCTGAGTGAATCTGCACTTTCTCGCCTTTAGCAGTAAGAATGGTTGGAAAGAAAATGACTTGGCACATCCGTGCTGAAACATGTCTGTGTTTTCCCCATGTTCTTCATTTGCTCAGTTCTGCTAACAAAGCCAGGGTTAATCATTGAGAAAGTAGCTACTTGTATCTGCCTAGAAGGTATAAATTGGTTAGCAATTTATATTATTGGTTAGCAATTAGTTGGGAATACCCAACATGGGTGTTTTGAAAACAAGTCTTATGCTCAGAACTCTTCAATATCTTCATAAATGACCTAGAGAAGGGCATAGAAAGGGAACTCATGAAACTTGCAAATTGACACCAAGCTGGGGCTAACACTTTGGAAGCTAGACTCAAGACTCAGAAGGATCTTGACAGACTTGAAAACTGGATCATCTCCAACAAGATGAGTGTTTAGTGGTGAAAAAAGTCAGGTCCTGCACTTAGGCAGGAAAAAAGAAATGCACAGATATAGAATGGGTGGCACCTGGCTCAACAGCAGTAATTGTGAGAGGGATTTTGGAGTCCTAGTGGGCAATCATTTAAATATGAGCCAGCAGTATGCTGCAGCTGCCAAAAAAGCCGATAGTCCTAGGCTGCATCAACAAGATCATGTGAATTGATACTACCACTTTACACTGTACCAGTAAGACCACACTTGGAATATTGCATTCAGTTTTGTTCACCATGATATAAGAAAAAAGTTGCTCAGGTGTTAGAAAGTCTGCAGAAAAGAGCAACAACGATGAACATAGAACATAAAACAATAGGGTTGGAAGGGATCTTGGAGGTTTTCTAGTCCAGCCCCCAGTTCAAGGAGGAGACCTTAATAAGGGTCTGCAGCAGTGATGAAATTTACCTTTGCCAACGGTTCGGGAACGGGAGTGTGCAGGAGCGCACACGCACCTCTTCTGCACATGCACAGATGGTAAAAATCCGGTGGGTGGGCGGAGCCTCCCACCACCGGTGCTACCGGTTTGGCAAGCCAGATAGAAGGGGGGGGGGATTCACCGCTGCTCTGCAGATTAAATAGCATGATGAACGGTTGAGGAAGCTTAGGTATATCTAGCCTATCAAAGAGAAAGATTAGGAGGGACATGATAACTGTCTCCCAGAACTTGAGGGGCTGTCAGAGAAGAGGGGATTGTCTTATTCTCCAAAGCACCAGAGATAATGGTTGGAAACTTATCAAAGAGCGATGCATTCTAGAAATAAGGGGAAATTTCCTGACAGAACAATTAATCAAGGGAACAGCTTGTCTCTCAAAGTTGTGGGTGCACCATCACTAAAGGTTTTCAAAAATAGACTGGACAAACAGAGGTCTTCTGCCTTGAGCAGAAGGTTGAACTAGAAGACCTTCAAGATACCTTCTAGCCCAGGGCTGTTAAACTCCTGGCCCACACCCAGTTTAGCTAAAGGGGAAAAAGTCCTGATATATCACATGACGTCACCATGAGAACCATGAGTTTGATACCCCTGTTCTAGCCTATGATTCTAAAGGCTCCAAGACAAGGGAATTTGCTTAAATTGAGGGTGTGGGTGTGAGAGAGAGATGTGGCTTCAGAGTAAGGAGACATGAAGAACTTTCAACTGCAGGTTTCTAAAAATCTATTAAAATGAATGTCTAGAGGCAGCTTTTTAACTCATTAGTCCAGAGGGAGCAAAAGAGATAGGGTCCCAATGAGTCTTTGCGTATGTAGCTCAGGAATAAAGGGACTTCGGAGGTCTTCTAGTCCAACCTCCTGCTCAGGCAGGAAAACTGAGGATGCCAAAATCTGAGTGGAGGGCCTGGGAAATAACAGAATAACACTTAGAAGGGACCTTAGAGGGGATCCTATACCATTTCAGAGAAATGGCTGTCCAGTCTTTTCTTAAAAACCTCCATTGATGGAGCACCCAGAATTTCTGGAGACAAACTGTTCCACTGGTTAATTGTTCTCACTGTCAGGAAGTTTCTCTTTAGTTTCAGGTTGCTTCTCTCTTGTTCAGTTTCCATCCATCCATTGCTTCTTGTTTTGCCTTCTGCTGCTTTGGAAAATATTTTGGAAAATACCCCCCTCCCCCTTTGTGGCAGCCCTTCAAAAGCGTGTTTTGTGACCTGCCTATCACATTCTTGGGCAATGCATGTGAGCCATTTCCTCCTTCCAGTGGTCCATGAAAGTACATGTTTCTGGTATGTCTCCCCTGTCCCCTCTGCTGGCACTGATCCAGGGAGAACGCTTGGATTCTTTGCCACGAGACAGGTGGCCTGAACCTCTCCCTTTCTGAAGATGTATCGGTTACTCTGCCAAACTGGCCGGAGAATGGAGAGCTCCCGGTTGGCCTTTGCCACACATACCCGTCCGTCGTCCAGGGCAGAACCAGTTCCTCAGTCGGAGTGGCATTTCCTTGGATTACAGAAATGGCCCCCATCTGTTCCTTAAGCACAGCCTCCCAAGAAGGGTTTTTGTTTGCTCAGCCAGTCAATAAGCTTGTTCTACTAGAAGGTTAAACTTTGGAGGCTGGAGCTCACTTTTGGTGCAGGGCCAGACAGGAACAGCAAGTGTGGTGAAATTAAGTAATGTGGCTGGGTAGAATTTCCCCTGTTTTCCGGCTCTCCTGACCTTCATCTGGCTGGGATGAACTTCTGCTTGGTCATCTCTCTGCTGACTCTTCAGCCTTGGGAACGGAGGGGCTGTGTTCAACCCCAAGGCCTTCCTTCGGCTGAAACCCAGGATAGTCTGTGCTGGAACATATCAAGCAGGCAGCAAAGAGTCCACTTCTCACCAGGTTTTTGGATCAAGAGATGGAGGTCAAGCGCAAACAGTAGCTGCCTACAGAACAAGGGGAAACAATACTGTCCCTTGCCCTGCTAAGTCAGCAAAAGAGGGTGGGGATCTGGGTGCCCAGAGGGTTCACTGAGGGTTTTCCAGGCCACGTGCCTCTTGTTCTCCCAACATACCGCCTACGTGTGATTGTCTCATTTTTCTGTGGTCACCCCAGCCAGCACTCCCCCCAGTGTGCTTGTGGGAGATCAGAGCACAACTGATGCTTGTCTGGTTTAGAGAGCAAGAGAACCATGGCTTCAGGGGGCTGTCGGTAGCCAATTAAATCTGCCTCCCACCTTTTAAATAAGTTTCCTTTTCTTGGCAAACTTGTTCATTTATGTATAACATGTTTTCAGCTTTCCTTTTTTTTCTGTAAGCTCCTTATGAGATTATTTTGGTCCCAGGGCTCCAAGAAAAGCAATAACATAGTAGGTACAACACAAAGATGTTTGAGGGTTAGGATTTACTTACTAAATAGGTAAATACTTAACAGGATGCAAATTGGCTCCTCTACACAAATGCAGCTATATTGCGTGACAAAGAACCCTTGCTGTGAAGGAGCCTGATGTCTCCTCATTTGGGTTGCTTCTGGCCACAGCTTTCCAAGGGGGCTAAGCGGGGCTTCGGAGAGCATCCCCTGTCCCACGCATGGAAGCAGGGAAGTGCAGCTCATCCTGGGCACCTGGCCGGATCTTCTCTCTTTCCCTCAGGGTTGGACTCCACCTTGCCGTGCTCCAGGTGGATCTGTAGAAGCACCTCCCTCCTTCTTCTTGGGGCCCTCCAGAAGGAGAACTGAAGCCCCCAAAGCTCTTCCCATCCCACATTAGGGCAGCTGGCAGCCGGCCTTGCACAGGGGGGGTTTGCATCTCTTTCACGCAGGAGGAAGCTTGTCTGGGCACAGGAACTTGAGAAATGGTGCTTCTGGATGGCAACACCCCCCCCACCCCCTCGCCGACCACTTGGCTCCTGTTGGCAGATGTGGGGCACAGCCGCTTGCTACATCCTGCTTTCCTCTTCTCAACATCTTGGGGCTGGGGGGGGGGGGAGGAGGTCCAGTCTGAGCCCCATGCTTTCCTTTGGTCTCCAGGTGCTGTGCAGTCGACGTGTGGCCCAGAGCTGACTCCCATGGTTCCTCAGGCCGACTGAGCCCTTGCTGGGCAGTGCGAGGGCCTCTCTGGCTGTCCAGCTTGGTTTTCCCTCCTGGCTTTCATGGATCGGAGGCTGCCCTTGCTGCTTTTCTGGTGGGCGATGACAGTGCCCCTGGCCCTTCTGGTCAGCGAGGGACTCAGCCAGCACATCTACACCAATACCTGGGCTGTCCTGGTGCCCGCCGGCCTGCAGGAAGCCGAACGGATGGCCAGGAAGCATGGCTTCCTCAACCTGGGACCGGTGAGTTACTTCCCAACAGCATTTGCTCCTATTTAAGCCATTATGCAAACAAAGAGGTTTGCACCTTGTGCTGCTGGCGGGAGGGGCTGCAGGGCTGCTGCCCTTCCTGCTGCGGGGCCTCATGGGGGTGAATTCCCTGGGAGGTTTGGATATCAGAGGAGCAGCATGAGATCCCAGTGTGTAGTTCCTGACACCTGGAGCAATGGAGGAGTCTTCTCCCTGGCACTTGCTGGTCCCGTTTTCCTTGGTGCTCTCTGAGCTTGACTCTTTGCCTGTGGACATTTGGTTACCTGGCGAGATCACATCTTCAATGCTTGTGAATCGAGCACACTGAAGTGAACTGAGATGTGATCTAGTTGGGTAGCAAAACATCTGCAAGGAACAGCCAAGCTCAGGGAGCACCAAGGACCCCCGAGGTCAACCTTGAGCTACAGAGATTCTCTTGGATTGGAACACTTTCCTTGGCCTGGCAGGATTTGCTTTCATGGCTGAATTCCTGGCTGTGCTGACTTCTCCTTTGGGAAGCAGGTCTCAGCTTCTCTGGAGCTGGCTGTTGGGCTGCCTGGCTGCCTTTGCCAGTCACAAGTGCCTGGGAAGTGGGAAGTGGCAGTGCTCTTCCTTAGGACAGGACCTTTGATGTTGGCTGTTTGGAAATAGCTGTTTTGATGACTGATCAGCTATGGCTGTTGTAGCAGGCTGCCCAGAGTTGATGCGGGATCGAAGCCCTTGGCAAGCCAGGTGGCCAGTGATGTCAGTTCCTACCCAGTCTTCTGGCATTGAGGCCAGCAATGGCTCATGCATCACTGTTGTGTGAGGAGCGGGCTCAGAGTTTACCGGAGGCTTTTACAAAGGCTGTTTCATGCAACAAGTCGCTTTAGAGACAGACATATGTTATGACAAGTTTTTGAGGATCACTGTGCTCCTTGTTCGAAGTACGGAGTGTTTCTTGGGAAAGGTGTGTTATGTAAAGCATAATGAGTTACACTATTCACAAACGGAGGAGAGGAGAGAACAGCAGAAGGAGAGTTGAGAGAATTGCTGGATGTGGTTGGGGAGTAAGCTGATGTGTAAGAAGCCTTGGACTCATTTTAATGCAGAACAAATGGGGTTAAATCACATACTGAGTGGTAGCTTTTTTCTTATGATGAAATCTCTCTTTCTTTCTCTCTCTCTCTCTCTCTCTTTCTTTACAATTCCCCTCAAACTTTGCGTTAGCAATGGTTTCATTGGGTTAAGATTAGGCAGGAATGAAATATTGTTCATGAAAGTTACATTTTCTTCATAATTTGAGCCTTAGGGCTACCTTAGCTTTTACCTTGCAAGCCCTTCCATTCCATTTTTAAGGATTGGAAGTTTAAAATAATGGATAAAGGTACTGAATGTCACTAACTCACACACTTCTAAGGCATTCTAAACATTACAGATACTTTCAAGAGAATTGCTGAATGGAGGCCCACAAGGTACAGTCTTTGCTGCTCAGCAGTTTGAAGAAAGACTTATTAGATTTGCAGATGGCAGAAAGGTGGAAGAATGACCAATGCCTCAGATGAATGTTGAAACAAATCTCGGCAGGCTTAAGCAGTTGGTAGAAATGGAAAGGATAGACTTTAAGGGGAAATAAGTGTTGTATCTGAGTAGGCGCAAATATAGGACACAGGAGACCTGGCTTGGCAGCCGTCCACAACAAAGGAACCTGACACCTTGACCCATCAGGGCAATGGAGCTACTGAAGAAGCCGGGCTTGCCTGAAGGAGCGTGGAGGGCGTAATGAGCCAGCTCACAGGAAGCAACTGTTTTACTCTACTTTGTCCCAGTCAGAATTGGGAAATTCTGAAAAATAAGATAATTAGGACCCAAATACAAATAACATCAAAGAGAAAGAAAAATGGGAGAAATGCAAAGCCCAGTGTGGTTGCATAAAGAATTATCAGACAAAAAACAACAACAAAAAGGAGAAGCTTAAAAAATGGAAAGGGAGGGCCTTTAGGAAAAGCAGAATATTAGAGAAGGATGGAGTCAGGAGGGATTAGATTCAGAATTAGCTGAGGCTTTCAATGAGTCCCAAAAATAACCAAAAATGGTTTTGAAAAAGTGGTTGATCTGCAGGTTGGAGAAGTGAGTGAGATGGTGACAGGTAAAAGCCAAAAACTTGAATTGCTTAATTCCTATTTTGCATCTGTCTTTTTGTAAAAGGAAAAAATGGCCCAATTTGTCAAAAGGTGCACTGCAAGGGGACGAAGACCAAACCCAGGTCAAAATAGGCAGCAAGTGATAGGAGAAGTCCTTGCTGCTTTGAGGCAATTTAAGTCTCTGTGATGGATTATAGCCGAAGGCGATAAACTGGTAGATGGGAACTCAAAACCACAGAGAACCTCTGGACTGAAGAAGATTTCAAGTAGACTTATTCCCTTGTTTTTAAAAAGGGGGGAAAGTGGGCCCAAGAATCTACAGAGACATCAGCTTGACATCCGTATTTGGGTAAATCCTAGAGAGGATTATCATTGAGCCAAGGGTTATGGGCACTTGCAAAGGAACACAGTGATTACCAGAAGCCCATGTGGGTTACTTAAAAATAGGCTGTGTCAGTCAATCTGTCTTTCTAGACAAAGTGACTTTGTCTAGTCACTGGAGATCATCAGAGCAAGGAAAAGCTGTGATGTTGTATACTTAGCTGTCAATAAAGTATCTGACCAGGTTGGCAATAACTTCCTTTTTGATGAAATTGGCTTTGGATGGAGCCTTGGTGGTGCAGCGGACTAAAGACTAAAGTGTTGTTAATTAGCACTTAGCTGCCAGCTGCCTGCAATTACTGTGAGTTCAAATCTCACCAGGCTCAAAGTTGACTCAGCCTTCCATCCTTCCGAGGTAGGTAAAATGAGGACCCGGATTGTGGGGGCAATAAACTGACTCTGTATAAAAAAAAAGAACACCACTTGAGGGGGCCAAAAGCCCTACTAAGCAGGTATATACAAAAGTATGAAGGCTATTGCTTAAGGCATTGTAAGCCGCCCTGAGTCTCCGGAGAAGGGTGGCATATAAATGAATGAATGAATGAATGGAATTAATGTAGGATGGGCAGCCCCAATGCCAGATGATGGACCTGTTGAACATCTGTGTCTAACAGGTGGCTCTGAGTGTCCACAAGGAAGCACCTCTGCCAGGGCTATCTAGAGATTCTGTCCCGGGTCCAACCTTCTTCAGAGTTGTTATGAATGACTTGGATGATGGGGCAGAAGGCATGCTCAGCAAATTGCAGAAGACACAAAACTGGGGATGGTGTTAGATGTTTATGATCTTATGGACTGGGGAGGGGGGAGCATTGCTGCCCACAGGTAATTCTACCTCATATTCCTTTGCTCCCCATTCTCTGCCAGTCATAGATGTGGCACCTTTTCTCTCTGGCATTTGACCAGGGTAAGATTAATGCAGAGATGCCTCAGGGCTCCTTGTGGTTTTAGCTCCGGGTGATTCCCTAGCCCTCTGGCTGCAGCCATTCCCTTGGGTCTATGGGGAAAGGGGCTGGCAAGGAGAGGGTGCATGGGGGGTGGGGAGGGACGGAGCTGATTTGTAGGGAGAGCTTGTAGAGGCTGCCTGGAAAGCAGAGCTCCTTCCTGGCACTTTGGCAGCTCCCCCACCGCTGCGAAAGGCTGGGAAGTCCCTCTTGCTTCATCTGAGGCCCTTTCCACTCAGGGAACTGAGGCACCTCTTCTTTTGGTGTGGGAAGGTGGTCTTTTCCGATCCCTGTTGAAACTTGATATGCCCCTTGTCTGCTCAGCAAAGCGTTTCATCAGCACAGTGCAAACAGGCCTTCTGCCCATGATATGGGTTCATGAATGGGGCCAAGTCTTTTGAAACATGTTGCGGTCAATGGAACAAACTGACCCAGTTACAAATTACCCAGTTACAAAGATAGCCCCAAAGGTGCTTTTCTCAAGAGGCAACTGGACTTTCTGGATTCCAGAAAGTCCAGTTGTCTCTTGAAAAAAAATACCTTTGGGACAACCATGACCTGGATAACTGAGAATCTCTATAGACTGTTACAAGATAGCATTCCATCTAGTCAGCATCTGCAAAGGGTCCCAGGACTATGACCACATCTGGTCTCTTGGCAGACTTGTGCTGGAGCAGGAGGTGGGCTAAGAAAGCGGCTCTGTGCATTGCCTGCAGACACCTGTGTCCTTTCTAACCTTGTGGGTGCTGCTGCTGCAGGAGACGCTGGCCATGGAAGTTGTGTGAGGATTGTCACCTGGGGACCTGCTGTGTCAGGTCTGATGCCTGTAGTGGAAAGTCTCTCTCTCCTTCATCAGCTGCCCACTGCTGACACTGGGGATCCGGAATCAGGAGTGCAATTTTCTTTCAAGCTCCTAGTTTTGTGGTAGCAGGACCTCTTGGGTGGAGCAGCCTCCTGGTAGAGAGCCAAGGAGATGATCTTGGCAAAAAGTGATACAGATGACAGTTGCAAAACCTTCTTTAAGCTTGGGAAAGACAGACAATGGGAGAAAGAAGCTCCCTGGTTCATTTGAGTATGAGAGAGAGGGACGGAAAAACTCAGAGACTGTCAAGATTTTGCTCCTGAAGCTCATAACAAGGGAGTTCCAGCCACAAGGGGCAGCTGCTCTGCCCTCTTCCCAGGGCTGAGACTCCTTTCCAGCTGCTTTGGGGCTCTGGGTGAGGGAGGAGAGCACTTTCCCTGGATTGCATGCCAATGCTTCTCTGCCTGGCTCCCCGCACCACCAGGAGTACTGCACTGCAAATGGAAGGAGGAACTCTCCCCCAAAGGGGGCTAGGAAATTTAGTGATTTGGTTGGATTAACTGCTTTGGAAGTTCCTTTCCAGCTTCCATTTGACGTGGCCTACTCAGCATCCCAGGTTTCCCCCAAGGAGATGGGAAGCAACTTGGTTCTGTCTTCATCAAGGGCATGCTGTAGGGCAATTGGGCTAGAAAGGACATCCTCCATCTTTGATAGCTGAGAAACAACTTGGGAACAATTTGGTGCCCTCCACAGAACTCCTGCATCTTTGCTGTCTGTTTCTTCATTTTGCACCCTCTCCACTCATCCCCCTTCAGTCCAGGAAGGCCAAACCGGCTCTCTCCAAAGGTAGATCTTGACCTTTGGGGTGACTGGGTACTATCATATTCCTACTTATGAGTCTTAACTTTCTCCCAAGGCTCAACAGCTTTCTGTCTCTCTTTGTGGAACATGGGTTCTAACCCCTTGGTCGTCTTTACAGGTAATGTATGCATAATCCAGATGGGTGGATGGTCCAGGTGGGTGGATGGGTGGAGCCTCCCGCCATCACCACTACCGGTTCGCCCAATCTAGGGCAAACCGGTAGCAACCCACCACTGGTGTATGGACTTATGACCCGTTCATTTAGTGACTGCTTGAAATTACAAAGGCACTAAAAAAGTGACTTATGACCGGTCTCTGCATGTATGACCACCACAGTGTTCCTGCAGTCGCATGATCACGTGTGACCGTCCGAGCCGTTTTCTGACAAAGACTATGGGAAGCCAGCAAGGAAGGTCCCAAGCTGCAACCACACAATCTCTTGCTTTTCTTTGGAGACCATCTTATAAATCTCCACCCCAGACCACCCCAACGATGCCCTTGATGTGATGTCCCGCTGCCTGGAGGCCATGCGGCTCTGGATGGGGAGGAACAGGCTCAGACTCAACCCTTCCAAGACCAAGTGGCTGTGGCTCCCAGCATCCCGATATAGTCAGCTGGTGCCATCGCTGACTATTGGGGGTGAATCACTGCCCCCTACAGAGAGGGCTCGCAATCTGGGTGTCCTCCTGGACGCACAGCTGTCTTTAGAAGAGCATATGATGGCCGTGGCCAGGGAGGCCTTTTATCAGGTCCGCCTGATTCGCCAGTTGCAGCCCTTTCTGGATCGGGACGCCCTGCGCACTGTCACTCATGCCCTTGTCACCTCCCAGTTGGACTATTGTAATGCTTTCTACATGGGGCTCCCCTTGAAGAGCACTCGGAGGCTCCAACTGGTCCAGAATGCGGCGGCGCGGGTGGTTATGGGCGCAACTTGTTGTGCCCACGTGACACCCCTCCTGCGCGAGCTGCACTGGCTCCCAGTGGTCTTCCGGGTGCGATTCAAGGTGTTGGTCACCACCTTTAAAGCGCTCCATGGCATAGGTCTGGGTACCTTCGAGACCGCCTTCTGCCACCAATAGCCTCCCACCGGCCAGTTCGCTCCCACAGAGAGGGGCTCCTCAGGGTGCCATCGGCCAAGTTATGTCGGCTGGCGATACCCAGGGGGAGGGCCTTCTCTGTGGGAGCCCCACCTGTGGAATGAACTGCCCCCGGAAATGTGTAAGATCTCCGACCTCTTGGTGTTTCGCTGTACCCTTAAGACCCTGTTGTTCCGTCAGGCTGGGCTATCAACATAATTTTAATTGGGTGTTTTAAATTTTGGGGTTTTAAAGTGAGCCAAAATTATTTAAAAATTTAAAATTATTTTAATTGATATCTGTCTTGTGCTTTTAATAGGCTGTACACCGCCCTGAGTCCTTCGGGAGAAGGGCGGTATAGAAATAAAATTATTATTATTATTATTATTATTATTATTATTATTATTATTATTACCCTGCCTTCAATGTTAGCATATCCAAAAAATAACTATAAAAATCTCTATATAGCATATCTTAAGTAGGTATGCCTCTTAAATCTTGTATCTTCTGTTTCCAACATAGGCCTCCTCTTCCTATCCTTCATCCTGAATCTCCAGACTGTCACTGATCATATATTCCCTTTCGTTCTGTTTCTGTTAAACCTTAATCAAAGCCAAGTACATTTCTGGTACAAAAATCAATAACCCTTATACTGTATATAGTTCAAGCCTCTCGAAATTAAAAGCCATACCTTCCCATTTAACCTGGGAAAATAGTATTTGCCTGTGTATGGAGATTCTCAGTCATCCAGGTCATGGTTGTCCCAAAGGTGCTTTTCCAAGAGGCAGGTGGACTTTCTGGGGTTTTTTTTTAAGACGTTTCACTTCTTATCCAAGAAGCTTCTTCAGCTTTGGGATAGTTTTTACCTCGTTTACATCTGGTAAAACAAAATGCTCCTCTCTCTCTCTCTCTTTTTTTTTTTCAAATTTCAAATAGAGATTTCTTTTAAAGCACTTATATTCAGGTTTTCAGGTTTTAATCTTATATCAGAATGATCATAAAAAACTTGTTCCTGTATTTTTTCTTTTGATAAAACTAGTGTCACTTAAAAAATAAAGATTTTTTTACAGGATATTCTTGTTCCCTACCTATAATTTCCATTTTATCTTTTGCTTGTTTATAGCTCACAATCATCCAATTTGTTATCTAGTAATTTTTCAATTTTCTCAAGCTTAGCTTCTAAGGATTGTAGTTATTTTTGAATTTAAAAGTTCCTTCTCTAGGAATATGGCATGCTATAGCTTTTTTCCAGCCCCCTCTGGTGGCCGAAGAAAATAATTGCAGTTTGGGGTTTCTCCTTTGGAGAGAGCAAGCTCCTCCGATTACATTTTTTGCGGGATCCAAACCAATCAGTACAGAGCTAATCAAAAACAAAGCAACCTTCCTACGGAAAACTATGCTTAGGGGGAAAAAACCAATTTCAGAGGCACCAGTTTCCCAAATCAATTTTCCCTCTTCACTCAGGGAGCTTTGGCTGTCCCATCTCCTTTCGCATCCTCTGCTTACTTGGCTGGGTTGGGTCACTCAGTCATGTGTCCCTTGGGCAGACAGCCAGCTGTCGGAATGGGCCCCTGGCGGTTTAGGGAGTGACTTTGTCCTTCCTATACTTCAGTGCAGTTCTTCAGGATACTTCACACCAGGGGGCCACGTCCCTTCCTGCCAAGCAGCCCCTCTCCCCCACAGCAGGAGGAAGATGGCAGGCCACCCCTTTGCCCTTTAGGGGGATTGTGTTATTTCAGCTCTTGAGAGGCAGAATTTGGGGAAGCCGGTTTCAAGACATCTTGGGACCTCCACTTGGCTGGGCATCTTGGGAAGGTGAGGAAGGAGCAGAGGAAGCTGCCGGGGCAGGAGGGAAAGTATTTTTTTAAAAAAAAATTGATTTATATGCTGCCCTTCTCCGGAGACTCAGGGCGGCTTACAATGCGTTAAGCAATAGCCTTCATACTTTTGTATTATATATACAAAGTCAGCTTATTGCCCCCCACAATCTGGGTCCTCATTTTACCTACCTTAGAAAGGATGGAAGGCTGAGTCAACCTTGAGCCTGGTGGGATTTGAACTTGCAGTAATTGCAGGCAGCTGGAAACTTAAGTGCTTCTTTTAACAGCACTTAGTCCACAGCGCCACCAGGCTCTTCCTGCTCGTGGGGAACCGTTGCCTCCTGATGCCCCCACAAAGTGTTTGCAGCTTTCCTCTGCTGTGGGCGCTGGTCACCCAGTCTGGGACCAGCTCTCGAATGAACCTGATCTGCTTGGCTTCTCTTCCCAGATCATCGGGGACTATTACCACTTCTACCACCGGGCTGTGGCCAAGCGGTCCCTCTCGCCACACAGGTCCTGGCACAGCTCCTTGTCCAGAGAGCCACAGGTATGAATTCCAATCCTGCAGAATTGGCCCCAGAGTGAGGGGGCTGGCCTGGAGGGCTGCACCATGAATCTTGCCCTACCAAGCTCCAGGGCTGCTCCTGGTGCCCCACAAGCCACTGGCACCTTTTCTTGCATGCCTGCCTGTCAGTTGTCCAGGCGGGGATGGAATGGCTGCTCTCCCAGTTCTTGATCTGCCAAGGGTTTGGGCTCATGCCCGCTGGGGAGAAGACCGTGGGACCTGGCAGGAGGAGCTGGAGATGCTTAGTTGAATCATTTCCTCTGGTTTCTCTTCCGGCTTCACAGTGGATGAAGCAGGTGAAGCCAAGAGATATGAGGGCTTCAGAACTCAAGCCTGAGCAATGCTGGGCTTCCTTTGCCTGGGGAGGAAGACCCAGGCAAATCCCCCTGCCTGCTGAGCAGAGTCCACAGGGCCCGTGTGCTCAGCAGGGTGGCCTTGTATCCTGAGTGGAGCAGGGCAGTGGGAGATGGTTTCCAAGGTCATCCTGGGAGAGAAATGAGAAAAGGGAAGCCCATCAAAGCAAAACCTTTCTTTGCACCATTACACAAAGGCTGGATTCATGCAGCCTCCACTGGGTCTGCTTAGCTGTAAAGAGAGTTTTCTTCACCTTTTTGGAAAAGGGCCCCTGGCCATAGGCAGAGGGGGGCCAACAGGGCTGGGCTTGCAGTCCTTGTGGGGTCAGATGGGAGGATTGCTCTGTGCTAGCAGAGTTCCAGAGTGGCGTCTTTTGACATAAATGCTTGCCCAGGGTTGGTCTGGGACCTGCGGGAGCCTGGCAACATGCTCATCCCTCCCCAGGTGCTCTGGCTGGAGCAGCAAGTGGCCAAGCGCCGGACCAAGCGGGATGCCTTCATAGAGCCAACAGATCCGAAGTTCCCCCAGCAGTGGTACCTGGTAGGTGAGGCGACTGCCTTGGGGGGGACAGGACTCGTCCTGTGTGAAGGCCAGATTGGGGCAGGCCAGGGGGAGAGGGGTAGTGCTTAGTTGCTCCAGCCAGTGGGATGGAGGCTCTGAAATGTTTCACAATGGCTGTGTCCCAAGAGCGTCCCCAAGAGCGTCCCCTCTGGTTCCCAAGGGCGGCCAGGGGAAGTGGCAGAGTGGGCCTTGCAGGATAGCAGCACAGAAGGTGTGGGGGGGGGGACACCAAGAGGATTAGCAGGGCATTTGGGTGAATGTTTGAAAAAGGAGGAAAGGCCTGTGAGATTGAGCCTGGGTGGGAAGTTTCTCTCCTCTTTGGCTTGAGATTCTCTTTTGAAGACAATTAATTGGGGGAATTCACTCTCAGATGAGCTCTCGAGGCCCCTGTGCTCCAACACCTTGGCTCTTGGGGTGAGTGTCTGCTGCTCCCCTTTTTTGCAGTCCAACAGCAACCAGAGAGACTTGAATGTGCAGGAGGCCTGGCAGCAGGGCTACACTGGACGTGGGGTGGTGGTCTCTATCTTGGACGATGGCATTGAGAAGAACCACCCAGATTTGGAGGCCAATTATGTAAGTGGAGGAGAGGATGGGCACGTTGGCTCTCCTGGGAGGGGAGGGCAAAGGCCTCTTGGGGCCCTGGCTGCCTCTTGCTGGAGTGCCCACACTTCCAAGTCTCCCAACCCCAGCCAAGGTATTGGAGGACAGGTCTATCTTTCAGCGGCCAGCAGGCCGGTCTCCAGGATGACCGATGTCCTGGTCTCCTGCGAAGAACCAGAGACTAAGGCCCCAGAGGGGTCTGTCTTTCCCTAGGACCCCGCAGCCAGCTTTGATGTGAACGACCAAGACCCGGACCCTCAGCCTCGCTACACGCAAACAAATGACAACAGGTTAGGAGGGAGGCGGGCAACTGGGCACATGGCCTGGGATGGGGCATTGGGGTGAGGGGCTTCCACGGAAGAGCCCCCCGCCCCTTGTGAGGGTTACACTTGTCCCAGATCTGCACTCTTGCAGAGTCAGGCGGCAGAAGAAGGGGTCATTTGTTCATTTATGGCAGGTGTGGCCTCAGCCTTTTCTGTCTGTTGCAGGCATGGCACTCGGTGTGCGGGTGAAGTGGCTGCGGTGGCCAACAATGGCATCTGTGGTGTGGGCGTGGCCTACAATGCCAAGATTGGAGGTGAGGGGTGCCCTTGGGCTCTGCCCACTTTTGGGCTGGGCCAGCTAGTCAGAGGCAGCCAAAGCAGTGGCCATCTTTGTTCCAGGTGTCCGCATGCTGGATGGGGAGGTGACGGATGCCGTGGAAGCTCGCTCCCTGGGCCTGAACCCCGACCACATCCACATCTACAGTGCCAGCTGGGGCCCGGAGGACGACGGCAAGACCGTGGATGGCCCCGCCCACCTGGCCGAAGAGGCCTTCCACCGGGGCGTGAGTCAGGTGAGAGGGTGAGCTGGGTGGGCAACTGGGGGCCAATCAGGGCAGACTTCGAGGCCCCCAGCCGCCTCACTCAACCCTTTTCTCAGGGCCGTAACGGACTAGGCTCGATCTTCGTCTGGGCCTCAGGGAATGGCGGTCGCGATCGTGACAGTTGCAACTGCGATGGCTACACCAACAGCATCTACACCCTCTCCATCAGCAGCACCACCCAGTATGGCAACGTGCCCTGGTACAGCGAGGCCTGCTCCTCCACCCTGGCCACCACCTACAGCAGCGGCAGCCAGAACGAGAAACAGATTGTGAGTCCCACCTGCATGCTGGGGGGGTGGGGGAAGGGGGGTGGTAGAGTTGGAAGTTGCACCTGGTCACCTGCAGGCATCCATGGCGGAGGAGAACCAACTGCATTTCCCTGTGGCTCACGTTACATCAAAGCAAAAAACCCCAGTTATCCTTTCAGTTGATACTGAAACACCTCAAAAGTTTGGGGAGTTAAGGCCTCTCCCTCCTTGTCTGTGGTTCCATCTGGCAATTCATGGGGTTTAGGAGAAGACTTCGCTCTGCTCAAAAGAGAGCAGAAAGTAATGGGTCTCTCATGGGGGTTTCTACCCAACTAGAGATCCCAGTAGTGGCCCAGCCAAGGCCACTGTGCACAGTTGGATGCGCTTCTCCCAGGAGGCCAATTCAAAGAGGGGCTGGGGGGGGGGATGCTGAGCTGGCAGGTGAATGGCAGCCGGATAAACTGTGAGTGTGCTGGCTTTCCTCTCTCCGTCCTCCAGGTGACAACTGACCTGTGGCAGAAATGCACCGAGTCACATACTGGCACGTCCGCCTCAGCACCCCTGGCTGCTGGGATCATTGCCCTCGCTCTGGAAGCCAAGTAAGGGGCGAGGGAGGTGGCAGTGCCCATGCAGGCCGGGCCTGCTGGAGCTGCCGTTGCCGACTCACCTGCCTCTTTTCTGCAGCAAGAACCTGACCTGGCGAGACATGCAGCATCTGGTTGTGCGGACATCCAAACCTGCCCACCTCAATACCAATGACTGGGCCACCAATGGAGTGGGACGCAAAGGTAGCCCTGGGGACGGAGCAGAAAGGCTGTGGCAGATGCCATCTCTGCCTTGCTCAGCTCTGACTCAGCCCCTCTTTCCGCAGTCAGCCATTCCTACGGCTACGGACTGCTGGATGCAGGTGCCATGGTGGCCCTGGCCAAGAACTGGACCTCGGTGGGGCCTCAGCGGAAGTGCATCATCGACATCCTCCCAGAGCCGAAGTGGGTGTCGGGGGTGTGTGTGTGTGTGTCTGGGGGGGGCTGTCTTCTCCCTCCTGGGTGGGGGCTCAGCTTTTTGAATATGGAGTCCTTGACTTACAACCATATATTTAGTGACCGTTATGTAAACCACGTTTTTAGTCCTGAGAAAGTGACAGGTGGCCCATCCTCACACTTAGAAGCGCGACAGCCTCCCTCCCCCCCACAAATCAGAATTCGGGGCCTTGATAATCAATCTGCATTCATGATGGATTTGTGATTTGTGGCCATTTGTGACTTTCCCAGCTGGCTTCCAACAAGCAAAGTCAATGAGAGAAGCTGGATCTGCTTAACAAGTGCCTGATTTACTTAATGACCATCTGATTTATTTAATAATTGGAGCTTAACAACTCTGGCAAAGGAGGACATAAAATTGGGTGCAACTCATTTAATGATCATTTTGCTTAGCATCATAAATTCTGGTCCCAAATGCCATAAGATGAGGACTGAGTAGCGTCCGCCCTCTCTTGGCACTGCCCCTGTGCCCCTTATGCTCTGTATTCTGAAGAATCACATGGGACACTTCGGGGACCAAATCCAGCACCCCTTTGTCTCCTTCACCAGGTCACCATGCACCTAGCAGCCAGTGCCAGCATTTTAGAGATAGGTCTGTCCTATATCCACTTCCAAAGGACACCCAGCTGCCCTGGCAGGATTGATGGATTGATTGATTTAGATTCTGGGGCTGCTGACTCCAGGGACACTCTGGGTGGCTCACAATAGAAAAGGCACAATTCCAGCGCAATAAATAAGTAAAAACGACCATAAGAGAACTAACCAAAAGGCAGCCAGCAGCCATGGAGCCTCTCTCCCCATGGGGTCGGATGGATGTTCCCCTCCCCCTCATTAGAGGTACTGGATACACGCACTAGCTGTCTGGCTGCCTTGCCCAAGGATCCTTGTGTCCCGCAGGGATATTGGCAAGTGTCTGGAGGTGCGGCAGAAGGTGGAGGCCTGCTGGGGAAAGGCTAACTCCGTGGCTAGACTGGAGCATGTCCAAGCCAGGCTGACCCTCTCCTACAACCGCCGTGGAGACCTGGCTATTCACCTGGTTAGCCCAATGGGCACCCGCTCCACCCTCCTGGCTGCCAGGTAAGCTGACTCCTGCCGCCTCCGGTCCGAAAGACCACTGAGCCTCTGCCTGGCCCTCCTTGTCATCTCTTTCTGCTTGGCCAGGCCTCGGGACTATTCGGCTGATGGCTTTAATGACTGGGCCTTCATGACGACGCATTCATGGGACGAAGACCCGGCTGGTGAATGGGTGCTAGAAATTGAAAACACGAGTGAAGCAAATAATTACGGTAATCTGCTTTATTCTTCAATGTTTTCTTTTGGTGTTGATTGCCCCGGGGCCAGGAAGACTCTCCTGAGTGCTGATGGTGGCTTCAGCCCTGCCTCAGATGTTCCGCCACTCAAATTTCAAGTCCTTGTCTTCCACTTCCACTGTGTTCGCCATAGCAATAGCAATAGCAATAGCAATAGCAATAGCAATAGCAATAGCAATAGCACTTACATTTATATACCACTTGACAGTGCTTTGCAGCCCTCTCTACCTCGGAAGGATGGAAGGCTGAGTCAACCTTGAGCCGGTGAGATTTGAACTGCCAAACTGCAGCTAGCAGTCAGCTGAAGTAACCTGCAGTGCTGCACTCTAACCACTGCGCCACCTTGGCTTTTGGCAGCCATGGCAGCGTATTGGGAAGAATCGCTCTGCCATGTGGCTCTTCCGTCCCAAATCTTGCTGCAAAAACTGGACTGCAATGATTTTGTTCTTGTTTTTACAGAACTAAGTGTGGAGAATGGACGTGGGAGGCAAATTGCTCTCCTTCCCACTTGTCAATTCCCAAAGGAATAACCTGCAAAACGGGTTTCTGACTTTTTTGTTTTTGGCTTGGGCAGTTTTTTCCCCATTCCCACAGTAGAACTCCCCTCAAAGGGCAAAGAAATTCAGCAACTTCTAGGAACATCTGTTAATGCTCTGGGAATGACAGTTGGGCTCAGTTAATGCCCCCCTTGCAGAACTTGTAAGATGTGGACTATTCTGTAAGTGCAAGTAGTACTTGTTTAATTACCCTAATGGAGCCCAGAATTTCCACTGCTAAGTGAAGGCAAGCCATCCCTGACGGCACCACTTAGAAATGGCGGTTCTGGTGGTTCCAGGTGTGGCCTTCCAGTATCAACATCTGCCACCTTCCCCAGGTAGTCGCTGCCGGCATTGTCTCTGCCTGAGCCCAGCGAGCTCCTTTGGCAGACGAGGCTCCGCCACCCTGATGTCCACATTGGTGTCCCGGCTGGTCTCTCCTGCAGCACCTGGATCCTGGGCCAGCAGCAGAAGGAAGGAAATGTCAGCAAGGGCAGCAGCAGCAGCAGAGTGCAGGGTGGCCAAAAGGGCAGAGATGGGCTGGAGAAGTGGGGAAGGGTTGTCATAAATGCAGGCCGGTTTGCAGTCACCCAGATTTTTATCACAGGACCACGGGGTGCTACAGCGGCCATAACTTTGAGAACTGGTAGTAACTATCATAGTAACTGAATGGTCAGTGAGTGAATGGTCAGTAAGCAAAACACATTTTTTAAAATTTATAATATGATTCAACGATCCCAAAGAATAGCCCAATCATTGAACAAATTGTAGCAACAAAGGCAATAATAAAGTGGCCCTATTGAAAAGTTTGCATAGCTTCAGTTCTGCATGGGGTAGGAGCCCGATCCACCTCCTCCAGCAGGAGCTGGGTGGGAAGAAGGCTGTGCGGTGCACTGGCTTCTCTGCCTGGCCTCTCCTTGGCTCCAGACTGGCAGGGAGGCTGCTCTCAGGGCTCATCCCCTTTTCCCTTCTCCTGCTTTCCAGGCACCCTCACCAAGTTTGTCCTGGTTCTGTATGGGACAGGCCCCGACCTGCCCGACTTCTCCAATCAGTTTGAGAGCAGTGGCTGCAAAACCCTGGTCACCAACCAGGCCTGCGTGGGTAAGTTCTAAGAGAAAGCTGCCCATGGGCTGCTTGGAAGAGAGTCCTACCCTTGGGGATGGCTCCTGTCCTGAACCAGAGCTTGTGCTTACTGCTCGCTGGCAGAAGGGTAGGTCTGGGCCTGCCCTGTCCCTCTTTGCCTGCTGGACAGGTTGGACTTAATGGTTACCTCCTTCGCTCCCCATGACTCCCAAGTGGAGGGAGGAGGAGTCCCACAGTGACAACTCTCCTTTCTCTGCTCTGACCTCGGTTCGTCCGTTTGGGCCCACTGCTCTCTGCTGCTCTCTCCATCTCCCCTTGAGGCCCTCGTGGCCATCTGAGTGGAGGGGTGGAGGCACTCCTGCCAGAGCTGTGAGTAACCCAGTCCCCCATCTTGCCACAGGAAGGAGGGCTGCTTGCCTGGTGGTTTCTGTGTCTTGGCTCTGGGGAGGGGAGCTCCCCACTCCCGCTGCCCTTGGAGTTTTGGACCACCAGGTGGCTCTCTGTCTGGCCTCTGCTTCCATGTTTCCAGGTTGCTCTTTCACTCCATCTTCTTGTGGACGCATCACATTCTCCCTTTTACTTTATTCAAGTGGCTTCCATATCATCTTTCTGTTCAATTAGTTTTGAGATCCATCCATCTGCTAATATTTTTTTCCTACAGGATTTTCTCTTTCACTTCCCATAGTCATCCTACATTTATTATTGTCTCTTTTACTTCTTTTCTTCCGTGATTGTTTTACTTTTGACACTACCAAATAACAGCACATCCCACATTTGAGATATTCTTACCAACCTTCCAACATTCCCTATTTACCTCAGCCTTTCAAAGCAGGCATTCTTTTTTCGTTCTTTGCTGAGTACCCTCAGGGATTAAAATATGTGGCAAAAAAATGAGTTTTTTTCTAAGCGGTTACTCAGCTCCCATCGATGTCATCCATTTGGATTCCCCCCAAATCACTTTCCTTCAAACATTTGTGGAGCAAATGTCTTCCTTTATAGAAGGATTGATAGAAGATTTTTAGCTCAGTGCTGAACTGTGGGTCTCTTGATGCTCTCTGAGCTTGGTTGTTTTCTTGCAGACATTTCATTATCTAAGTAGGTAAATATCATCAGGGCTAGAAGGGATTGGGGTTGTTGGAGAGGAGGAGATGGAGATGGTCCTTGGTTGTTGCAGGCATTTCATTACCCAACTAGGTAACATCATTAGGGCTAGGAGGGAGTGGTATTGGTGGACGGGAGGAGGAGGGGGAGAGGAAGAGAAGGAGGAAAACTATGGGGTCCTTGATGGTCTCTGAGCTTGACTGTTTTGTTGCAGATGTTTCATTATCCAACTAGGTAATATCAGGGCTAGGAGGAGTGGCGTTTGTGGAGTGGAGGAAGAGGATGATGATGATGATGATGTGAGTGGTTGTCCTTGGTGCTCTCTTGCAGACATTTCATTACCAAATTTGGTAACATCAGAGTTGTAGCCATTTCCTGGAGCAAAACATCATCAACCTCTGAATTTCTACTTCCCCAAACAATCCAGAAGATACCAGTTCATACTTCCTGATGCTCCATTTGAGCCCTTCATTCATAATGAAACCTAAACCTTCCTTTCCTTGCATATCTTCCTCATCTCCATGACCTTGGTTGGTTTCCTCTCTCTTTGATTCACAAACACACCCAATCCTTTTCCTTTCCCTTCCACATTCATTCATCTTTTTTTTAGAAATGCAACACTTTGCAGAGAAATACTTTGTCTTGTGGAGTAAAAGTCATTTCGTCAGTTGCAAAGTTTAGCATTTTCTTAGTTAATTCAGGATTTATCCCATTGCAAAAGTAATAATGATTGTGACAACTTTTCCAGTTGTATCAATTATTCCATGGGTACTTTGAAAAGCTCAGAGCAGTTTATGTGGCTGTTAGATCATCTCCCATATGGCAATCCTACATCAGGAGCTGCAGGTATAGTATTGTGAGTGTTGTGACTTTTGTCCCTCTGCTGGGTGACTGGAAGTCTTCTGGTCCACTCTGTTATCTGCTTACCACCTTAGCTAAGCAGGTGGTTTAATGACCCTGCAGCTGCATTCCTGGCAGCTGAGGGCCATTTGCTGAGAGCCACAAAATGTGAACAAAATAAGTAGTGGCATGAAGACTGACTCAGGCTGCCCAGGGAAGTGGTTTCTCACCTACGGAGCAGAGGAGGAGGGCTGGCCAGTCACGCCCTGCATCCTCTCTCCTTCGGTTTCTCTTGCAGTGTGTGAAGAAGGCTTCTACCTCCACCAGAAGACCTGTCTCAAGACTTGTCCGCCTGGCTTTGCTCCGGCCCTGGGACCGCCTCCTCTGGAGAACAGCCTTGACCCCCACCTGCTACAGCCCCGACTCTGTGTACCCTGCCATCCGTCCTGTGCCACCTGCCTGGGCCCTTCGGCCACCCAATGCTTGTCCTGCCCGGCTCATGCCCACTACAACAGCCAGGAGCACATCTGCTCCCATCAGACGCAGAGCAGCAGGGCCTCCCCTGCTGTGGGAGGAGAAGGCGTGGCTCCTGCCAGCCCCCCTTCCAACTTGCCGCTCCTGGTGGCAGGCCTGAGCTGTGCCTTCATCGTTCTCGTGTTTGTCACCATCTTCCTGGTGCTGCAGCTGCGGTCGGGGCCGTGCCTGCGTGGCTACAAGGTCTACTCGCTGGAGAGCGGAAACCTCATTGCCTACAAAGGGCTGCCATCCATTCTGTGGCAGGAGGGGCTGGAGGAGGAGGAGGAGGAAGAGGAGGCCGAGGGCGAGAGGACTGCCTTCATCAGAGACCAAAGACTTTGATGAGTCTGCAGCCCCAGGTGAAGCAGGCCGGACCCACCCCCGGGGCTCCTGCTCTCTTCTGGGGCTGAGCCCCTGTGTCTTATGGGCCTGCTGCTGCTGCTGCTGCTGGAGTCATTCTCTTCTGGTTTTAATTCACCAAAGTTTTTTTAAAAACTAAACCAGTCTGTTCCTGTTATGGTGGAAAGGAAGGGGGGGCGAGGGGGGCACATCTCCCTAGATGGGCGAGGGTTAAGGCAACAGGAGGGCTTCCAGCTCCCTCCTGCCTTGGCCATCAGGAATCGCCTCCCCTCCTTTCTTCCCACATGGCCAGGAAGGCCCCCTCTCTGCCCCTGACTGGGCGGGGCAGTCAGGAAGAGGATCCATGAGGACGCCGCCTTGCTTAGTGCAGATGGGCTGCCCAGCCCCCTCACCACCACCACCACCCCGTGAGCAGGTTCTCTGGACCTTGGAGGGGCGGCCAGCCGGCTGGCTTGCTCACCAGCGCCCCCTGGCGGCTGCTCCCTGGATCTGCTGAGAGTTGCTGGAGCTTCCACCTTTCCTACGTGCCTTGTTGCCCCCCCCTTGGATGACAATCTCTGGCTGCGGTCCTCTGGAGCTGCCTGGTGGAGGTTGTTTGGTTGGGGCTGCCCAGGACACTTTTTCTATAACTTTTTTGGTGCACAAATGATTTCTTGTAATTTGAAGAAGGAGCCAATTCCTGGGGCCAGTTTTTTTAATTTAATGGATGTGGATATAACTCTAGAGAGATTAAAGTTTATTAAATGTTGGAACTATGCAAACCTGGTTTCTCTTGCTGTATTCTCTCGCCAGAAGCCTCAGACAACCACAAAGCATTAATCAAGAACTATGATACACACCCTGCTTACTTCAAGCCTAGGAATATCTGACTCTCTGAAGCCTCTTCCATCCAGCCACTCTGCTCTTTTCTCTCCTGGCAAAATTGAGGAAGGCCCACCAGGCCTCCTGGGGGACAGGCAGACTTTCACCAGGCTTTATTTTGCTGGATCTTCAAATTCCAAATAAAAGCAGATAAAATTCAAGAGTAGAAGCTAATTGTGGAATGAAAATAATATAAATTTATATTAAGGGCATGGATCCAGCTGATTGCTGCAACTTGGAGGTGTTCAATAGGATTGTCCCATCCCAAGCACACTGCTCAGTCTGCGGCATCCACTTGGAGAGGATTCAGAGTAACTGGAACTTCAGAGAAAATAGTAAGATATAGATTAACAGAGTTGGAACTGACCTTGCAGGTCATTTAGTCCAACCTCCTGCCCAAGCAGGAGAGCCTACACAATATCTGACAAATGGCAGTCCAATCTCTTCTTGAAAACCTCCAGTGATGAAGCTCCCACAACTTTTGAAGGCATGTTGTTCCATTGGTTGATTGTTCTCACTGTCAGAAAATTACTCCTTATTTCTAAGTTGAATTGATCAGTTGATCAGTTTCCATCCATTATTCTGTGTCTGGCCTTCCAGTGCTATGGAAAATAGTTTGACCCCTTCATCTCTGTGGTAGCCCCTCAAATATTGGAACACTGCTATCCTGTCTCCCCTGGTCCTTCTCTTCATTAGACTAGCCATGCCCAGTTTCTGCAACCGTTCTTCATACGTTTTAGTCTCCAGTCCCTAATCATCCTGGTTGCTCTTCTCTGCACTTTTTCAAGAGTCTCAACATCTCTTTTATAGGCTGGTGACCAAAACTGGATGCTGTATTCTAGGTGTGGTATTACTAAGGCTTTATAGAGTGGTATTAGTACCTCACTTGATCTTGATTGTATCTCTCTGTTAATGCAATTTAGGATTGTGTTGGCTTTTTTGGCTGCCTCTGCACACTGCTGGCTCATATTTAAGTGGTTGTCCACTAAGACTCCAAGATCCCCCTCGCAGTCACTGCTATTAAGCCTAGTTTCACCCAGTCTGTATGTGTACTTTTGGGGTTTTTTGCCTAAGTATAAGACTTTACTTTTCTCTACATTGAATTTCATTTTGTTAGATAGGGCCCAATGTTCAAGTATTTCCTGGGGCTATAAAGAGAATTGGGGGAATAGTTTTAACCTGAGGAAGGCTATAAATCACAGAATCATATTACTGGATGTCCTTGAGCTTGAGAAATAAATGGCACAGAAGAGGGTCAGCACTTGTTTTCAGCCATCCAGAGAACAGTATAAAAATCAGACTTAAATTATAGAGAGGAAGATTACAGAAAAAGCAGTTTGAGAGGAGAAGCGGGGGGACGGGGACGGAAATGGCGACAAGGTGGAAATGTGGGGGTCCCAGTTGTAGCCAGCAGTGAAGGCTATAGGCTAAAAACTCAGCCTCAGGCATGGAAGCTGGGTGGGTGACCCTGGGCCACTCCCCCTCTCAGCCCACCATCCCCAGGCTGGTTGTTGTGGGGAAAATAGGAGGAGGAAGAGGTATAGTATGTGTTTGCCACCTTGAGTTACTTATAAAAATAGAAAAGGCGAGATAAAAATATTACCTTTTCTGGAGGCCTCTGGATCTTTATAGCAGGCTCCTATCTTTTGTTTAAGGAAAGTACCTTTAGGGGACCTTATCTGGCACCCAGCCTAATGTCAGCCTAATATGTGTGTGTGTGAGAGAGAGACGCACACACACATAAACACACTGTACTGTCACTCGCCTTTCTGGCTATTGCGAGGTGAAACGGCAAAATAGTTGACTACAAAGCTCGGCCTTCTAAGCCCCACCTGGGAGATGATTAAACTTTTGCAGGAGAAAAGGTCCTTTAGCATACAGAGGAAAAATGTATAATGCAGCCCCACTTCTTGTTAAACTTTAATTCAAATATTGAATCCAGAAGGAGATAATTACAGGGCTGCCTAGATCATGATAACACAGGTAGTCCTCAACCTACAACTTTTCATTAGTGACTTCCTTAAGCAAGTGATCCTTTGGTTCAGTTTCCTGGCTTCCTTGTTTTCTGGAGATTCCCAGTAGCTGTGGAGACACACAGGAAGCTGGTTCCTCCAAAGGCTCCTCTGCCTTCCTCTCATTCACAAAGGAGCCTTTTTTTTTCTTTTTTCTTTACTTCCAGGCTATATGACAGAGAGCCCCTCTCCTTCTGGGGAAGTGGATTGTGCAGCCTGGCATGTGGGCTCCATTCCTAACAAACTAATTGCTCAGAAATAGTGGACTCCCCCGGACAACCCTCTATAGCAGTGATGGCTAACCTTTTTGCCGTCGCGTGCCAAAAGTGGGGGGAGCGGGGGAAAGTCGCCCATGTATGTGCCCACACCCATAATTCAATGCACCCCGCCCTCGTGCATGCGTGTGTGGCCCTCCCAAGTTCCCCGCTTTTAGCATGTGATGGCATGATGGGCCCGGTAGGCCCGTTTTTCACCCTCCCCAGATGCTTCCTAGGAGCCTGGGGAGGGCAAAAATGGCCTTCCCCATCCCCTGGAGGCCTTCTGGAGGCTGGAAACAGCCCATTTTCCAACTTCCGGTGGGACCAGAAGGCCCAAAAATCAAATGGCCGGGGCACGCATGTGCGCTGGAACTGAGCTACACTCTCGGCCTTTGACAGTCCGCGATCACAGGCACGCCCAAGAAACAC
>WNWU01000044.1:11434444-11607449 GCA_012654045.1 Ptyas mucosa
TGGCGTTTTCAGGTCTCTGATGTCGAGTGCTGCTTGACGCTCGACAGCTACACCAACACTCGCGTGCCCACAGATATGGCTCCGTGTGCCACCTGTGGCACCCGTGCCATAGGTTCGCCGTCACGGCTCTATAGCCTTCATTTGGACTTGGGGCACTTTCCACATCAGACCTTTAAATTAGATCTGGAACGTAAGTGGCAGTTGGAATCTGGGTGGACTGACTGAAAGCCACCAGGCTCAACCCAGCAGATCCTAACCCACCTTCTGTGTACTTTATTGTCTCTCCTGGCTGGAGGCCTCGCCAGAGATGGAAGAGCAATGGGGCTGGGCAGGAAGCTCCCAGGGAGCAGCTTGGAAAACGGGCAGAGGTTGGTGAAGAGAAAGCTCTGTCAGTGGGAAGCAGGGAGAGGAAGAATCCCAACCCGAATTGCCTTGGTTTTTATGCAGCTATTTTTTTATTTTTATTTATTTTAGAAAAATTATATTGCCACCTGCTTGCCATGGCGACTCAAGGCGGCTTACATAGATGGAAATAAAATAACAAGCAGTTTATTTATTTATTTATTAAATTTATATACCGCCCTTCTCCCCGAGGGGACTCAGGGCGGTGAACAGCCATAAATAAAAAACATATATACAAAATTTAAAAGCCAAATAAAACCGAATTAAACATTGGCCCCAATATTTAAAATCCCAAATTTACAATATTAAAACCCCAAATTAAAATATTACAATTTAAAATTTCTAAATTATTTTACAACAGAAGGGGAAAAGGGAAGAATTAGGCCAGGCCCGCCTGGTGGAACAGGAAAGTTTTTAACTCACGGCGGAAGGCACGAAGATCCGGGATCCTCCGTAACTCTGGGGGGAGCTCGTTCCAGATAGTGGGTGCCCCCACAGAGAAGGCTCTCCCCCTGGGGGCCGCCAGCCGACATTGTTTGGCCGATGGTACCCGGAGGAGCCCCTCTCTATGGGAACGTACCGGTCGGTGGGAGGCTATTGGTGCTGGTAGGCGGTCCCCTAAGTACCCGGGTCCTAAGCCATGGAGTTGTAGCAGTTGCCAACTTTGTGGCAGTTAAATCCATTGCATGTTATTTGTTCTTAGTTCTTTTTAAGCCCCAGTTCTATTTTTGTGGAGGGAGAAAATAATTTGTAATGGCAGTCCTGTGACCAAGCAAATCCCCTCTCCCTTCTGAGCTGGCTGGGGGGAGGGGAGGAAGGGGCTGATCATGTCATACTAGAATTCAACATAACACAAGCACAAGGAATAGAACACAATGATGCCAGAGTCCTAGATTTTAAAAGAGCTGATTTTAACAAACTCAAGAGAGAACTTGGGAAAGATTCCTTGGATTAAAATCCTAAAGGGGAAAACAACTCAAGAATCTTGGGAAACTCTGAAAAATATGATCATAAAAGCCCAATCGAGCACAATACCACTGAAAAAGAAAAATAAGAAATACAAGAAGAAATCAGCATAGCTGCACAAAGATATCTCTGACAAACTGAAAGACGAAAAGGACAAAAAAGACAAAAACATGGAAAGAAGGACACATAACTAAGGCAGAATATCAACAGATAGCAAGAATCTGCAATGATGAAGTCAGGAAAGCAAAGGCTCAGAATGATCAAAGACTTGCAACAAAAGTCAAAGATGATTTTTTTAAAAAGTTTCTTCCAACATATAAATAACAAGAAAAAAATAAAGGAAACAGTTGGTCCACTAAAGAGAAAAGATGGCAAGGACGTAACTGGCAGCAGAGAGAAAGCAGGGCTGCTTAACTCATTCTTTGCATTGGTCTTCATGGAAAAAGAAACTATATTCCAACCTACCAAAAACATAACTGTAAAAGACAGACCAGAAATAAAAGTTAAAATAAGAAAACAAAACTGATAAGAGAACCATTAAAGCCATGGTGGCACAGTGTTTAAAGTGCAGTATTGCAGGCTATTTCTGCTGACTGCTGGCTGCCTGCAATTTGGCAGTTCGAATCTCACCAGGCTCAAGGTTGACTCAGCCTTCCATCCTTCTGAGGTTAGTAAAATGAGGATCCAGATGGTTTGGGGCAATATGCCTATTCTGTAAATCGCTTAGAGAGGGCTGCAAAGCACCGTAAAGCAGAATATAAGTCTAAGTGCTATTGCTATTGCTAAGAGAACACCTCTCTGATCTTGATGAATACACACCGGGATCTGATGGATTACATCCCAGAGTTCTAAAGGAGCTGGCAGATGTCATCTCAGAACCACTGTACCACATCTTTCAAAAATCCTGGAGCACCGGGGAACTACTGGAGGACTGGAAAAGTGCTGATGTGGTTCCCATCTTCAAAAAAGGAAAAAAAAAGAGACCCAGGAAACTACAGGCCAATCAGCCTAACTGTCAGCGTTCCAAAAGAACCCCACTCCAATTAAAACCTCCAAGACAGTCATTTTCTCAAAGTTCCCATTTATTAGAGTAGGTATACTGGCACATCTGGAAAAACCTGAATCTGAGAGTTCTGGGTTTTCCCTCAGTAAATCAAAACCCCAAATCCAGCCCCTGCACCCATCAGTCCATCACATGGCCCAATCACCATCCGTCCCAATTTGAGCCACTTCAACCACTCCTCCTCCAGATGCAGGAACACCATGACCTTGACCAAAAAGAAGAATGCTATTATGTCTAACTACATTCCCTCTACTTTCCCAAGCACAAGAAGGTGGCAGCATGGAAGCTTCTGTTGTTAATATGGCTTCCAAAGCTGACACTAACATTAATACATGAGAAGATACTGGAAAAGATAATAAAAAAACAGATCTGCCAATATCTAGAAACAAGTAATAGCTAGAAGTCAGCACGGGTTTGTTAAAAAGAGATCATGCCAAAATAAACTTATTTCCTCATAAAGAGCCTTGGATAGTACAGTGGTCTAAAGCCCTGTTATTAACATCAGCTGCCTGCAATTATTGCAGGTTCGAATCTCACCAAGGCTCAAGATTGACTCAGCCTTCCATCCTTTCTAAGGTAGGTAAATTGAGGACCCAGTTTGTGGGGGCAATAAGCTGACTTTGTATAAATATACAAAAAGTATGAAGGCTATTGCTTAGCGCATTGTAAGCCGCCCTGAGTCTCTGGAGAAGGGCGGCATATAAATCAAAATTAAAAAAAAAATTTCATTCTTCAACATAATGACTAAATTAGTAGACCAACAAAATACTGTGGACATAATATACTTAGACTTCAGCAAGGCATTTGATAGAGTAGACCACAACCTACTTCTTGGTAAGCTAGGAAAAAATGGGATAGATAGCATCACCATCAGATGGATTTGTAGTTTGCTGACAAACCATACTCAACAAGTAGTCCTTACATCTACATGGAAGGAAGGAAGCAGTGAGGTACTACAATTCTGTCTGCAATTCTGCAAGTACAGGAGTGCTCTCGCTCTGGAATACAGAACTTGCCCTTACCTTCTCAGGCCAGGAGAGAAGTGACTGGGAGGAGAGGGCAAGGGGCGGGGCCAGCCAGTGGTGGTTTCAGCCGACAGCCACAGCAGGGGAGCTTCATTTATCTGGGAACCTGAAATGACTCTTGATTTAAATCACATGGTAAAAAGCACCCAAAGAAGAAAGAACATCAGCAAAAAAAAAAAACCACGAACCCTCGCCTGTTTTTGGAAATGGTTCAAAAGGGAACACACACACACACACACACACATGAGAGAGAGAGAGAGAGAGAGAGAGAGAGAAAGAGGGAGACACAGAGAGAGAAAGGGAGAAAGAGGAGAGAGAGTGAGTGAGGGAGAAAAAGATGAGAGAGAGAGGGAGAAAAATGAGAGGGAGAAAGAAAAAGACTGAGAAAGATGAGAGAGAGAGATGGAGAAAGAGAGACAGATGAGAGAAAGATGGGGAGAGAGAGGAAGAGAGAGAGATGAGAGAGACAGAGGGAGAAAGAGATGAGAGAGACAGAAGGAGAAAAAGAAAGAGGGGGAAAAAGAAAGGGAGAAAGATGAGAGAGAAAGAGACAGAGCGGGAAGGAGAGAAAGAGAAGGAGAAAGAGATGGGAGAGGGAGAGAGATGAAAGACAGAGGGGGGGAGAAAGAGACACAGAATAGGATAGAAGGGGAACTCACCAAACTTGCGGATGATACTAAGTTGGCAGGAATAGCCAACACCCAGATGATAGGCTCAAGATCCAAATGGATCTTGACGGACTTGAACAGTGGGCCCTATCTAACAAAATGAAATTCAATGTAAAGAAAAGTAATCTTACACTTAGGCAACAAAAACCAAAAGTACATATATAGACTGGGTGAAACCAGGCTTAATAGCAGTAACTGCAAGAGGAATCTTGGAATTTTAGTGGACAACCAATTAAATATGAGTCAGCAGTGTGCAGCGGCAGCCAAAAAAGCCAACACAATCCTAAATTGCATTAACAGAGGGATACAATCAAGATCAAGTGAGGTACCAATACCACTCTATAACCACACTATATAAGTAACCGCAGTTTTGGTCACCACACTATAAAAAAGATATTGAGACCCTAGAAAAAGTTCAATTTCAGTTTCAGTTTCAGTTTATTTAATTTGTATACCGCCCTCCTCTCGAAGGACTCAGGGCGGTGAACAGCCATAAATAAAACATACAAGTATAACATTTAAAACGCAATTAAAATCCAATTAAATAAATTTGGCCGTAAAAATATTAAAACCCCAATAATTTAAAATGAATTAAAATTTATAACATTTTTTAAAAAGGAGAATCAGGCCAGGCCTGCCTGGCGAAATAAAAAGGTCTTAAGAGCGCGGCGGAAGGTGCGTAGGTCCGGGATCCTCTGAATCTCCGGGGGGAGCTCATTCCAGATAGTAGGTGCCCCCACAGAGAAGGCTCTCCCCCTGGGAGCTGCCAGTCGACATTGTTTGGCTGCCGGCACCCGGAGGAGGCCCTCTCTATAAGAGTGTACCGGCCGGTGGGAGGCCACTGGTGGCAGTAGGCGGTCTCGTAAATAGCCAGGTCCTAAGCCATGGAGCGCTGTAAAGGTAGTAACCAAAACCTTGAAGCGCACCCGGAAGACCACCGGGAGCCAGTGCAACTCGCGCAGGAGAGGTGTCACACGGGAACGCCATGTCGCTCCCGTAACCACCCGTGCGGCTGCACTCTGCTCCAGCTGGAGCCTCCGGGTGCTCCTCAAGGAGAGCCCCATGTAGAGAGCATTACAGTAATCCAGGCGGGAAGTGACGAGGGTGTGAGTGACCGTGTGTAAAGACTCCCGATCTAGAAAGGAACGCAGCTGGCGGATCAGGCGAACCTGATAAAAAATCCCCCTGGTCACGGCCATCAGGTGCTCTTCTAAAGACAGCCATGAGTCCAGGAGGATGCCCAAGTTGCGAGCCCTCTCCGTGGGGGCCAATGATTCACCCCCAATAGTCAGTGATGGCACCAACTGACTATATCGGGACGTCGGAAACCACAGCCACTCGGTCTTGGATGGGTTGAGTCTGAGCCTGTTACTCCCCATCCAGATCCGTACGGCCTCCAGGCACCGGGACATCACTTCAAGGGCATCGTTGGGGTGGTCCAGGGTGGAGATGTACAACTGAGTATCATCAGCATACTGATGATACTTCACCCCGAAACCACGGATGAGCTCACCCAGCGGCTTTACATAAATGTTGAACAGAAGGGGCGAGAGGACCGACCCCTGTGGTACCCCACAAATGAAGCGCCTCGGGGTCGACCTCTGCCCCCCTGCCAACACAGACTGCCACCGGTCAGAGAGAAAGGAAGAGGACTACCGCAACACGGTGCCTCCCACCCCTAACTCTTCCAACTGGTGCAGCATGATACCATGGTCGATGGTATCAAAAGCCGCTGAGAGATCTAATAGGACCAGGACAGAGGAGCAACCTCTGTCCCGAGCCCTCCAAAGATCATCAACCAATGCGACCAATGCCGTTTCCGTGCTTTACCCAGGCCTGAAACCCGACTGGAACGGATCCAGATATACTGTTTCATCCAGGTACTGGGGGAGCTGCCGCGCAACCACATTTTCGACAACCTTCACCACAAAGCGAAGGTTGGAGACCGGACGATAATTAGATAACACTGCCAACTCCAGGGAAGGCTTTTTGAGGAGAGGCCTTACCACCGCCTCTTTCAAGGCGGCGAGGAAGACACCCTCACTCAACGAAGCATTTATAATCCCCTGGAGCCAGCCTTGCGTCAGCTCCCGAGAAGCCAGCACGAACTAGGTGGGACACGGGTCCAACAAACGTGGTTGCGTTCAGTCCACCCAGAATCCTGTCCACATCATCAGGAGCCACAGGATCAAACTCGTCCCAGTTAATATTCACAAGACCTGCCCCAGTCATTCCCCCTGAGACCACCCAGTCGGAGTCCAGGTTTTCCCGAATCTGAATGATTTTGTCATGCAGATACTGTACAAAATCCTCGGCTCTACCCTCCAAGGGGTCTTCCCGCGGTCCCCGGTGGAGCAGGGAGCGGGTCACCCTAAACAGGGCGGCCAGGCAGTTATCTGATGACACAATAAGAGCAGCAAAATAGTTACATTTTGCTGTTTTTATTGCCACTAGGTAATTCTTTTTTTTTTTAATTGAAAAAGTTTTAAAAGTTTTACATACATTTCCCCCCCTCCCCAACCACCCCCCGACTTCCCAGAGCAAATACAAAATATAAAATACAGCTTGAATCCCCTAAATTCAACTCCATCTCTCACTTATCATAATCATTAAACAAATAGATAAAAGGAAAGCAAGTCTTCTTTCTTCTTATTCCATCTAATTTAACAGAATTAGTATCCATTTATAATTGCAGCAGTTAATAAAACAGTTAAATATTACCTAATCAAACCTATCATTACTCAATTTAACTAATACATACTTAGCAGATTATTAGATCTATACAGTTTAACAAAATATTTTATAACTTCTTTCATTGAAAACAAAAAAAACACCCCTCATTCAAAAACCCCAAATTTAAAATAAAATATTATATAAACTCTTCCGTCCTCCACTTCTAAACCATCAAGGTCCAATTACAATTAAAACACTTTAAAAAAAAACATTTTCTAACTAAAAAGTAGTAATCAAACCTCTTATTAATTTATCAGTACATATTAACAAATCAACTAAAAACATCATTTAGTAGCTATATCAAACATTTAAATTCTTCATACTAGATTAAACCAGTTGTTAATCTTCTTATGTTCACATCTTCCAACAGCATGTAGAATGTCTTCATTTGCGTCTACCCACCTAAATAAAAATTGCTTCTTTATATAAACCCCCCCCCCCGAGTGACTTTATAATTGTATATCAAGTAATATCCATCAAATCCAGCCAAAAGATTAATAAGTTCATCAGACGTATTAGGGAAACCACCAGATCAGCTGCAATTGCCCTAGGCCCGTAGTCCTTTTGCCTTATATTTATTACCTTCAAACAGAAAACTCCAATTTACTATACTCAGCAAAACTTCTGCAATTACAATTAAGTTCAAATTTATTACAGTCCTTAATAAAATATTCCAAATCACTCAGGTCAAGGCTTATTTCACAACCCAACACACCAGCGTTGCAGTGATCTGTTTATTCTTCTCAAAATATTCCAATACAGCTGTAGGTTACCTCCTCATCGTCGCTCATCGCTTAGTTAACTGGCATTAAGCTGTTGGATGTTTTCTTCCAAAAGTTCAAAATCTTTAAACACTTAAACAATACTTTTAAAGGACCATCATCTCATCAAGCAGGGTTATTTTCCTTGTCTCCAATCTTTCTTCTTCTCCTTTTTACGAACTCTTTTCTTCACTTTGATTCCTCTGCCTTTTTTAACTCCAATATAATCTTGCATTTTTGGGGATTGCATATTATAAAATTTTTGCAAAAGTATAACTTCTTCTGAAAGCAGCTCTTTAAGTGCAGGTTGGACTTTGTAACAAAGAATTCGTATAGCCAAAGTCTCATCAGCTCCCAAAATTTCTTGCTCCTTATTCTGCAAAGCATCCTTCTTACTCACCAAAAATACTGTAGGCTGTTGTTGTTGTTCTTTTCCTTCTCCCAGCTCTTCAATCAATCCCCCACTGCTAGATTGCAACTCAGTATTTCCATGTATTTCATTGTTTCCAGCTTGAAAAGCTTGAAATATAGTATCAATTTTTTCCAATAAAGCAGAGGTAATTGAGCTCAAAGCTTCCTCAAAATCAGACCATATATGAGGGTTAATTAACCCTTCTTTGCTTTCTTTGCTTTCAAAAAGACCAGCCATCTTGCCCCCCTTCTTCTTTCCCTTCCAAAAGGACAGGGGGAAAAAAGTATCAAAAAGAAAAAAAGACCCTTTGCAATTTGTAATTTATATTACTGCTTCAATTATTATAATTACTTCCTTTCTTGGTTAATCCACTTTTCAGAATAGAGTTTTACGTTTCAAACAGGGGCTTGTCAATAATTGCTTTTAACTTTCACTTCTTCACGCCCCGTTGAAACTCAAACGCCATCTTGCTTCCACTTTCTCTGCATAAAGAAAATCTTTTAAAGAAGGTAAATCTTTGGAGTTAAAAAAAAAGAAAATACTTGCTGTTTTATACTTGCTGCTTGTGCTCCGCCAGCTCGATTCGAAAGTATTTATTTAAAGTTGGTTGCTGGGATGGTCACGACATCTAGCTGTGCAAAGCAGAGACATCCAGGGTCCGGAGTGACAGGCTTAGCGGGGAGCTCTCATCTTCGAGCGCCAGATTATGGGTAAAATCTGGCGCTCTTAGGGAGCTCTACCCCACCCGTCTACTCACTTTCCCCCCTCTTACCAGGAGGAAAGTTTCCAAACCGCAAGACAGCTGATAGTCGCTGTTCTTGTGGTTCTACGGAGCCCTGGGTTGGCGCTTCAAAAAGAAGCATCCGGCGATGTCGCGATCCCACCGGAAGTCGCCACTAGGTAATTCTTAATGTTAGATCTTACCAGTGTCCGGTCAGATTCAGAAAGAGTGGCCCTCCAACTACTCTCTAGGTGTCTTTTCCGGCACTTCATCTCCCTTAGCGCCTCGGTAAACTAGGGAGCCAGGTGAGATCGGCACCGGGTCAGAGGCCGCAAAGGCATGACCCAATCCAGAGCTCCAGTGGCTGCCCTTGTCAGATATTGCCTATGTATGATGCCCCAGGGACCAGAAGGGGTTAAGTCTTCTAAGTCTACAGACATCCCATGTGACTGTATAAACCAATGAACTCCCTTATTGGAGTCTTACCCACAAATCAATTGGATATCTTCCCTAATTCTTCCCATCCATCTCAGCAAGACAATAGTGAACTTCTCTCCCTCTCAACATCTGAGTCATACAGTTAGGGTAACAAATGCAACAGGACACCCTGTTCATTATTGTATATTTGTAAATAATAAAATAACTTTTTGAACCTGAAGCTGTATTGACTAAATAACTTCCTCATAGACTGAATGAGCACGACCATCAGTATATATCTGACAGCCCTATCCCAGGCGGCCACTAGGTCTCCAGTCGAGGCGTGAGCCAGAGCCTCAGGGAATGGCCCAAGCTCCATCTGGAACCTCTCGGGTTCCATCAGGCGCCCGGGGCGGAACCATCTTACTGGCTCCGCCTCCCTGTGGCGAGGTGTAGCGGTTCGAAGGTCAAGGCGGAGGAGGGAGTGATCCGACCATGACAAGGGCTTAGTGACTATATCCCCTATTTCAAGGTCACTCAACCACTGTCCAGCGATGAAAACTAGGTCCAGCATGTTTCCCCCCCTGTGGTTAGGGCCATGAATTAGTTGGGTCAGGTCCATAGCTGTCATGGAAGCCATGAACTCCCGAGCCACTTCAGACGCCTCACCTGCAGATGGCAGGTTGAAATCCCCCATGACCATAAGCCACCGCAGCGATGATGTTGAGTAGCTCGGGCAGGGCTGCTGCTACGTGGCAGGGAGCCAGGTACGTGATCAGCAAATCCATCTGTACCCCATGGCCCCACTTCACAAGGAGGGACTCACAACTGGCCGTCTGAGGAACAGTGGCCTCTCTCGGTCTAAGACCTTCTTTGATAATAACCCCTACTCCCCGCCCCTCCCCTGTGGCCTCGGCTGATGAAATGCGCAGAAACCTGGTGGGCACATTTCAACAAGGGGAAACCCCCCCCCTCTTGGCCCAACCAGGTCTCTGTAATATCTGCCAGGTCTGCTCCCCCCTCCTGAACAAGATCGCAAATGAGGGGGGCTTTATTTACCACAGACCTGGCGTTGTACAACATCAGCTGAAGGCCCGGGCCCTGAGGGTCTGTGCTACCTAGAAAACTAGTGGAGCCTTGGGGGCCGGAGCACGCCACCGCTTGTAAACAGCAAGCGCGTGCTCCCCTAACACGATGTGGCCCCCTGCTCCCGCCATATCTGCCCCTCCCACTCACAATGTTGATGTTTAAAAACACTATCTGGATAAGCTCCAACCCTCCCCTCGACCCCAGACCCCCCACCCCCTATGCCGCGCTTTACAGCTAGACCCAACCTTCCCTTTAGTGGGTCATCCCCCATACCCACAGTCTGAATTAAAATCTGACCCTCCCCCTCCCTGGCACCCCTTAAAAGTTTACCTAAAAATTTAAATACGAAACTCCTCAACCCCCTTCTCGCACTATGCCACCTCTCGGGGTTCCAAAACCCGTCATCAAGGTAGGTCCTCGATAGAGTGGAGGGCCAAATCTGCGAGAGGGGGGGAGTCTCTCAGAGCACATAGCTCTGCCACTGAGAAGAGGAGAAGAGCAACCAGGATGATGAGGGGACTGGAGACTAAAACATGAAAAACGTTGCAGGAACTGGGCATGGCTAGTCTAGTGAAGAGTACCAGGGGAGACAGGATAGCAGTGTTCCAATATTTGAGGGGCAGCCACAGAAAGGAAGGGGTCAAGCTATTTTCCAACGCACTGGAAGGCCAGACAAGGAATCAAGGAAGGAAACTGATCAAGGAGAGATTCAACCTAGAAATAAGGCGGAATTCTGACAGTGAGAGCAAACAACCAGTAGAACAGAAGTTGCCTTCAGAAGTTGTGGGAGCTTCATCACTGGAGGCTTTCAAGAAGAGACTGGACTGCCATCTGTCAGAAATGGTGTAGGGTCTCCTGCTTGGAGGGGGCAGGATTGGACTAGATTTCTTACAAGGTCCATTCTAACTCTGTTAATCTGTTAAAGAGTACCCTGGAAGGAGACCGACTGCAGATCCGAGTATCCGGATCATTTTTTCATCCATGGGCTCCAGAGAGAGTTCTGCTTCTGGATCCTTGGCTTACCCGCCGAGCCCACAATTCTGCACGTTTGGAAAACGAGGAGGGACCACCTGTTGAATGGCTGCCGACTGAATACCTGCACGTAAACAGATGTTTCCCGGCCCCGCCCCCCGGCAATTCTCAGGGACGCAGAGCCCCATTAGCGCAGGGTTCTCCACCACCGGCTGCTCCAAGGTGGCGGCAAAGGGCAGCCAGGCTCCCCACCCTCCATCCGCTCGCCAACCCTCGGGGCACCTGTGGCCCGGGACACCAAGCGGCCTCGCCAGCGAGCCAGGACCGGGGCTCCTTGAAGACCTCGAGTCGCCCGGCCCGCTCTTCTGCCCTTGGAGCGGGGAAAGGAGAAGCGGCGCAGGAAGAGGCATCTCGCAATGCTGGGCGGCCGCCGGGAGGCTTCCTGTTCCTCTTTTCCCCTTCGGGCTCGCGCCGGGCGGCTGGGCGGCTTCGGGGGGTCGCGGCGACGTGGGTCGAGGAGGGGCGCGGCTCGAAGGCAGGGGCTTCGCGGCGGGGCGGGAGAGCTCGGCGGCTGCCTCCCGGGCGGCGATGGGCTTCGGGCTGGCGCTCGGCTGCCCCGAGGGTCACAGCGCCCTGCTGCAGCTGCAGGAATCGGAGGTGCGCCTGCTGGAGGGGCTGCGCAAGTGGATGGGGCAGAGGGCCAAGAGCGACCGGGAGTACGCGGCTCTGCTGCACCAGATGCACAGCCTGGCCGGCAAGCAGGAAGGCGGCCGCCAGCCCCGCCTCGCCGGCCAGATCGGCCAGGTAGGCAGTCCCGGGCTACCTTTTGCACTTCTCCGCAAGCTTTTCGGCTTGCCTCGGTCCGCGCCTTCCCGGGCCGTCGGCTCCGGGCCGGCGCTCACGCGGGCAGAGGAGCCTCAGCGCATCCGAAATGCCCGCGGAAGGGCGCGGCTCTCGGGTGGCGCAAGAGAGCGGCAGCCGGGTTACCTTTTGCGCTTCTCCGTTGGAGTTGGGTTTGTCCCGGGGCCTCCGAGGGCCGTCCTTCCCTTTGCAGGGCCGTGTCAGAGAGACCAGGCAACGTTGCCCCTTCCAAAAGAGCCAGTGGCTCCAGCGTGGAGTCAGTTTGATTGACGATCAAAACGCATTTTAAAAACCCACAGTTGGAGATGATCAAACTGCCGGAGAAGAGAGAGGCCGCTGTTTTGGAGGCCTTTCCGATCATGGCACTCCCCTGATGGTGAAGGGAACTTCACCATCAGGGGAGAGTGGGCATCCCCTCCTTCAGCTGTCTTGCCTTCTGCTTGATGCAAACTGGTTGTAAAGTGAGGTGCCCTTCCTCAGAAAGATCTTTTCCCAACCAGCCTCTAGAGAGCATCCCCCTCTAGTCCCTCCAGTGGAAATAGGCCATGCGTTACAGGCTTTGGGTGGTCTTCTTTGTTGCAGTGCTGGTGGTCCCTGGTGACCCAGACCGAGGCGCTGAGCCAAGCTCTAGAACGCCACGCGGAAGCCCTGCTGGCTGGACCCATGAACACGCTGGCCCTGCTCATCCAAGACAAGCAGCAGCTGCACCGATGCTACGGTGAACAATGGCAACAAATGAACCAGGATTTCATCCGGGTACAGCCATCTAGCTGAGTCCTCCTGGTACCAACAGGATCCCAGGGAAAGGGCCAGGAAGTGTTGGGGGAGGGGGGGATCCACCAGGGCTGCCAGCTCTTCTGAGCTTCCTTCTTGTCTTCTCCAGACCACCCAACAAGAGCCCGACCGCCTAAGAGCCCAGTACCGCAGCCACATCCGTGAGTGTGCACAGGCAAAGCGCAAATACCAGGAGGCCAGCAAAGGTGCGTCCTTTGCCAGGGGCAGAATGAGAGCAAAGCCTTTCTCACCTCACATCCTGCTTTCTGTGAACAGCCAACCAGGTGTCTCCAAAGGAACCATCCAAAGGATGTCTTGATGTCTCTTGGGACAGAGACCGTGCCAGATGGTAGGAGTGTTTGTCAAGGACCAGACAGGATGGGACAGCTTGAACTCTCAGTGATGCCACCAGGCATTGTTTTGCAGGGCTTCTCTGGTGTTGCTAGGCAGGGAGAGACTTAGCCTGTGGCCTCTGCTCAGTAGGTTCTGCAGGACTCCACATTCTCTTCATTACATGGAGGTGGAATGAATTATGTTACCCCTCAGTCCAGGATCAGGTTACACCTCTATCCCAGCCAGATGGAAGGCTGCAAAATCCTGTTCTGGTGCTTGGAGACCAGGCATAGGCTGAACCGTGGCAAGACCTCATAAGCTCTGGTTTCAAGGACTTTCTGGCTACAGTGATTTAGCATCTTAATTCTCAATTAGGTGGCACTTCTCCAGCTCTACCTGATGTGTCATTTTGGTGCCTTCTTTGATTCTTGGCTCCTGCCCATCAAGCAGGTGGTTGAGAAAGCCTTTCCACAAACCCATTTTAGAGGCCCTTCTCACATCACTCTGGCCCAAGTTTAGATTACTGCAATATGCACTAAATGGAGCTACCCTTGAAGACTACTCAGAAGCTACAGCTGGTCCAGAATGTAGCTAAATAAGTGCCTTCTCTGCCCCTTTGCCCATGTAACTCAGCTAGTTACAGCTACTCTGCAAGTTGTGTTTATTATTGATGGGATTCTGGCTGCTTTCAACCAGCCAGCCATCACTCAAAAAGTCCTCTCTGGCTTAGGGCCCAACTGCTGCAGGATTGTTTTTGTCCTGATAAGCAAGATCTGGATAAAATAGTGCATTTTAGTTAAAGGAATGAAGAGTTTACCTTGATTTATTGGATGTTGAACATGAATAAGAATGGCATACTGCAGTTCTTCAATAATAATTCATAATCAATGAAGACCACATAATAAACATTTTTAAAGACACGTGATCCAGAAGAGCAACATACAAACATACCTGCAGAGAAAAAAACTTATCCATGTCTGATGGATGGATCCCTAAGATCTGTAACTGTTAACTGCTTAGTTAGGGTTATTTTGTTCCTTTGCTTATGCCGAGTTGTGTTTGTTCTTTAGAGCCCATTTCCTCAGAATTTTTAGAAGGACTCTGCCGTCTGCCAAGGTCCTATCCTGGGTCTTGCTACCCCAGAGACACTGAAAAATCCTTTGCAGGGGGATGGAACTGCAAGAGCCCACTGATTTGAGTCAGGGAATGGTCAAATCCTACCTTTCACTTCTGTGGCTCTCTCCTTAGGCAAGGAACGTGAGAAGGCCAAGGACAGGTATGTCCGCAGCCTCTGGAAGCTCTACTCCCTGCACAACCAGTACGTGCTGGCCCTGCGAGCTGCGGAGGTGCAGCACAGCCTTCACTATAAGCAGATCCTGCCTGGCCTCCTCCAGTCCCTGCATGGCCTTTTGCAGGAGACAGCCCAGATCACGTGAGAACAGCAGCTGAACCCAGATGGTCTTGGGCTGGGGGGGGGGGGGATTTGGGCTGGGTTGCTTGGTTTGCTTCAGATGAAACAAAACTAGATTGCAGGGAGAGAGGGGTAGAGTGGGCACTGTTGGGGTACAGTTAGCAAAGCCCTTTTTTCTTACCTCATATCTTGTCTGCTCTCTGCATCCAATCCTGCTGACTTTAAAGAGGGAACCACATGTGCATGTGTGAATGCTGTTCTTTCTATCCATCTTCTTGTGTTTGTATCAACAGGAAGGCAACCCTGCAAGAATATGCCAGCATCACAAGCCTGGTACAGGAGGAGATGGTGGCTGTGCACCAAGCTATGGTCAGGGCCATCGACCGCATCCAGCCGGCCACCGACTATGAAGAGTTCCTCCCCACTTGCAGGTACTGTCTGCTGATGGCTTGTCTCCTGACTGGCTGAGAGAGCGAGGGCCGGTAGCTTTTCATTCTCAGATCTGGGGCTCTCTCTCCAGGTGTGAGCAGCAGGAGATGCCAGGCATGGTGACCTTTGATAGGAGTTTGCTAGAGGAGGCTGAGACAGAGGTCTTGCAAGAGGGGCAGCTCCAGCTGAATGAACTCACACTGGAAAGCCTGCAGCACACGTATGTAGGGGGAGATGCGGCCCTCTGGGAAGAAGGTGGCCCCTGGGTAGGGTGGTGATCCAGCCCACCTGCATGGGCACTTCTGAGGCTGGGGACTGTGGATAAAAGAAGAGACAGGTCTGTCCTGACTGGCCACCCTGGAAGCTGAGCCTGGTCTCACAAAGCTCAGCGTGGGGCTGCCCTCTATGTGTGAGACAGGAGTCCCCCTTCTCTGCTTTGCAGGCTGACCTCCCTGGAGGAGGAACTGATCAGTGCCACAGAGAGCACTGATGGCCATCGCCGGCGTGTCCAGATGCTGGAAACTGAAATCCAGAATGATAAGATGGCAGGAAACCCAGGAAAACGGTGAGCCTGTGCCACTGAAGCAGGAAGCTCCAGATCTTGCCGAATTGCCGCTCTGGCTCCTTCATTGTTATCCAAATGGAAGAGTGCAATCTTGAAGGGCCAGAAGAGGAGGCCAAGGGAGAGCAGCAAGCTCACCTCTGCAAGGCATGCGTGCCATTAGGTTTCTTTTTCTCCCTTTGCGAGGTTGTGTGAAACACATCTTGCGGCTCTCCATCCAGGAGGCCAGAAGAGGAGGCAACACTGCAACTCCCTGCCACTCATTCCCCAGCTCCAAAGCCTTTCCCAGCGCTCCCTTTTCTCTGCCTGATGTCCCACAGCATCATTCCCTTGCCCTATGATGGAGGACACATGGGTTCAAGGTGGTCCTTGAAGCAGGGGTGAAATGCTCTGAAGTCTGCTACTGGTTTGCTTTGCTACTGGTTAGCTTCACACGCGCATGCATGGTGCGTGCCAAACATGCACTTCATGCGTGGTGTGTGCCAAATGCGCACTTCACACACATGTGAACTGCAGGTGCTGCCATGCAGCACTGGAAAAAGAGGATTAAGAAGCCTTTTGCGAGTCTGCAAAGGTAAGTAGAACAGCGAGGGGAGAACAGCTGTGCCGCACAATTTAGATTCGCTAGAAAGTAGGATTTCCTGCTTTCCAGCAAATATAAATCGCGCAGCATAGCTATATTGGTTCACCCAAACCAGTAGCATTTTTTACTACTGATCCAGGCGAACTGGTCTGAACTGGTAGCATTTCACCCCTGCCTTGAAGGGTACTCACTCATTCCCACATTCTCTTCATGCAGTGGCTGATCGAAGAGAAAAGCTCCTGCTTTGCACAGAGAAGCTTTGATTTTCCTCTTCTTAATTGCTGTATGCAGGCCCACCTGGAAGCTGGATGCTTTGTGCCAGAGGCCTTCTACCTCTTTGGAGGGTCGAGCGCTCCCTTGTCCTGCCACAGATGTGCTACCCTTGGCAAAGCCTTCTTTCTCATGCATGCTGCCTTGGGTGCTCCGTCCAATGCACCTCTTTCTCTTCCGTAGCATCCTCCTTCTGGGAAGGCAGAAGTCCCTGCATGAAGCTTACCACCTTTTCCATCTTGCTCTGGGCACTCAAGAAAAACTCAAGGCCCAAAGGGATTTGCTGCAACAGAAGCTGGATGAGCTGGGACCCCTGGATCCCCCACCTGCCCCAGATCTGCAGGATGACAGGCAATCACTCTCTTCTGGGGTGCGTATAAGCAGTGCCCTACCAAGTCAGAGCAAGACAAGATGGTAGCAAAGCATGCCCATATGGCCCCAGGCTGTCCATTGTGCTGATCAGGGAGAAAGGAGGGGCCCAAGCAACAGGCTTAGTCCAGCCACTCCTTTTTCTCTGCCCTGCCCCCACCTCTTGGGTGGGCAGGATTTCAAGCCTTGGGGGGACTGCTCTGTGGGGGTCTCTGTTGTAGTGCTGAGCCCACACCAAGTTCATCCTCTGCCCTCCTTCTCTGGCAGGAGCAGGATGCTGAGCGAGATTGGGGCCGAACGCCGCCAGCTTTAGAAGCCTTGAAGCATCACATCTCAGGCATTTTTCGTCCACGTGTCTCAGTGAGTGGCCATCCTCACTTGTTGCTTCCCACTGCCTCCCTGCCCAGCTGGATTTCCTGACCAGGCAAAGCCAAAAAAGTCCCATGTCCCAAACATCTGCTCTGATGAGGAATGTGTAAAACTGGCATTTATTCAGAAGTAGCACAATTTTTGTTTTGGGATAAAATAATTAAAAACATCTTACTGCCACCATCCCAAAATTGCAAACTTAACATTCTTAAAATAGTGTAAAGTGTGAAAGTGCACGGACAGGGTGCTCCGCAAACAGAGGCGGGTGGGGGGGGGGGAGCAGCTAAAAGAGCGAAACGAGAAGAGCGAAGAAGGAACAAGAAGCAGGAGAGTCCACAGGTGAGATCAATGGGTCTGTAATTAAAAGAAAACGAGGATTTCAATCTGAGCAAGGCAGAGAGTAGGTAGACGAATTCTGAACCCGCTGGCTTTTCATAAGGAACTGAAAGTGGCATAATTGCAACAATGTCAGTTGGGCAAAACAGGGATCTATAGGCATTTCCTATGATTGGAAAAAAGAGGAAACCAGAAGATGAATTTCAACAGAGGGACAGTGAAGTTGAGCAATCTAAAGCCGAACCAGGCTCAGTTCCTCTCAGAGGAATTGGAGAGCCATGAAGAGGGGAGCCTCAAGAGCCATTTATTCATTCGAAAAGTGGGCATTTGGGCCAACCTCTGAGGGTCACCAACTTATCTTTTGATAGAAATGCAAGAAGGGAATCTCTTCCCATCTATATTTTTTGCACTTCAGGTTTTCTAAGTATTGGCCTGGCCTCCTGACATTGGGTCTTAGTGCCTTTTGTTGTCACAATCATAGTGCACAATCTCTGCACACTTTTCCTCTGAAAGCTCCTAGACTCTCACTCTTCCTTAAAGGGCCTGTTCCCTCAATTCAGCTTTGTTCTCATCCCCAGCCCATAGAAATTGAATACATAAAATAATTGTGGATGTTTTGATTGTGTTTACATTTTTTATTGTTTTTACAGTTTTGAAATTGATTTGGAACTGCTCAGAGTCATTGAGATGGACAACTATAAAAATTGAGTAAAGAATAAAGTAAAATCTAAAATATAGCTGTGGCCCCAGCCCCAGCCCTTTCCGCCTCTTCTGGACAGAAGCCTTGTCTGTGCAGCTTCCCAGCTGGATCCTCTGGAACTGACAAGCTGTCATTTCCTGTCATTCCCCCCCCCCCCCCCAGTCTTTTGTGTTGTTGCTGCTGAAGGGTCAGGAAACCAGGGAGGAGCAACAGCCCCAAGAAGGCCAGGATAACTTATTTCAAGGGAAGGTGGGTGGCCTGGTCTATCTGCTGTTGCTCAAGGACAGGTAGAGCCCGTCTCCAAAGGGAAGGGCCCCCTCCACCCCAACCATTTCCAGCCCAGCTTGTCCTTCTGCTTGTCCTCTCTGCCTCTCTTGTGCTTCTCTGCTGGATTTCGAAGCGGATTTTGCCAGCCAGCCGAGAGCAAAGCTGCTGCCTGGATGCAGCCTTGGGGTTCTTCTTCCTTCTTTTCAGTTCTGATCCTGGGGATTCTGATCCTGGGGATGAAGTTCCTGCCCCCACATGTGTAGGGTGCCATTGTGTTGTCTTTCACATTTACTTAGAAGTGATGTTGATTATGAGTAGTTAACTCATTAGTTAGCAAAGATCTTTATGAATAGTGAATGTATGACAGGAGGTATTTCTCTGTTAACTATGTCATCTCTCTCTCTCTCTCTCTCTCTCTCACACACACACACACACACACACACACACAAAACCTGCTGATCAGATAGTCTTTAGTTGAGACTGGCAACTCCATTGCTAAGTGAGGTAGTCATAAACTGAAAAATCACATGGCTGCATTGATTTCCAATGGTAGCTCTGGCAATGGTCGTTAAACAAATTGTATCTTAAGCATGGTATTATGCGACTGTGACTTACAACTTCCTGATGCTTTCCCATTAACTTTGCTTTTCAAAAGCTGGTTGTGAAGGTTGCAATGTTGATCATGTGACTACAGGATATTACAACCATTATTACTGTATGTCGGTTGCCAAATCCTGATTACACAGCTCCAAGCTCACTGTAATAGCCCTGCAGCTTTGAGGATTGGTGGTAAGTCTCCTTGCCCAACACTGCTGTAACTGGTCACTCAACGAGTGGTCGCTAAATGAGAACTATCTGTACTGGATGATTGGTCAATATGTCCTGTTTCTCTTGCATTTCCTTCTCCTCTCTAAAGGCCAGTTGTGCTCTCCTTTTCCCCTCCTTTCTTCTCCAAGTTCTTCTTGTTTTCTTGTTTACAGGGAAGGGATCTGCCTACCATCTCTTGGTACCGGAAGCAATTCTTCCCATGCAGGAAGATGAGCAAAGAAAGTGCCTTGAACTTCTGTCTCTTCCACAGCTGCTGCCCTCTCTGCCGCAGCTCCCCGAGGTGCAGAAGCCCCTTGGGCAGCAGACCTGGTACCATGGTGCCATTCCCCGCATGGAGGTCCAGAAGCTTCTGCAGACCAATGGTGACTTCTTGGTGCGTGAGAGCCAAGGCAAGCAGGAGTACGTCCTCTCGGTGCTGTGGGATGGGCAACCACGACACCTTATCCTGCAGGCTGCTGATGTGAGTGCTTGGGGGAACAGCAGGATAGCAGTGGGAGGCCCAGGCTCAGCACGCCTTGTGCAAACAAGTCATTTTTTAAAAATTTTATTTATATGCCGCCCTTCTCCGGAGACTCAGGGCGGCTTACAATGCGTTAAGCAATAGCCTTCATACTTTTGTATATTATTGCCCCCACAACCGGGTCCTCATTTTACCCACCTTAGAAAGGATGGAAGGCTGAGTCAACCTCGAGCCTGGTGATAATTGAATCACTTGATAATTTTCAAGTGATAATTGAACTTGCAGTAATTGCAGGCAGCTGGATGTTAAATGCTGCCTTAGTAGGAGGCATTAGCCTCCTATGCCACTCAGGCTCCATTGAGCATGTTCCATTCATCTTCGCTCATTGGGAACAAGCCTTCTATTCCAGTACTGACTGACTTCTCTGGCCCTTTTTAAGAAAGACCTCGGGGCCTTGATTGAGTAGAACAGAGCCCCAAAGAATCCAGAATCTTGTGCATGAGATTGCCAGTGAACACAACAAAGCTGGGTTTCAGTGCTGCCCTTTGACATCAGAGCACCCATGCAGAATTTGGCAGGTGGTGGGTCTGAAGGCTGATGCAAGTGGAGTGGATTGGCAAGGAGTTGATAGCATGAAATCATCTGCCTGGAAGCTCCCTGGGTTGGAGTTCTGGTCAAAGAAATTTGAGCCACTTGCTTGAACTCTCTGGTGTATTCTAGAAGAAAGCTGTTTTGTGCAAAGGACAGTGTTCTCTATTGTAAGGGTCTGCCTCAGCCCTTATAATAGGGCTCTTAGGAAAGCATGACTCTTGAAACAAATGGTATTTCAAAAGGAACTTTTACTGAGAGAAGTGATTGCAGAGAAGTTAGGTGGCGTCTGAAGATTCCTGCACAAAGTGTTAAGCTAATATCCCCTGTTCAACCCCCACCCAATGCCCCATGTCCACCAGTAGCCAATACAAAGCCGCAAAAATGTTATGAGAACTCCGAGGCAGGATGGTGATAACAGGTTATCCTTTGGGCGCCACAGCTACCAGGCTGGAACTGGCTGAGAGGGAATTCATCCTGACGGTCCATGCCTAATTCCCATGCGGTGACAGCAAAAGCATTCAAAGCATTCAACCCCAAGAAGTATCCCTCCTCCCTTTCGGAATGGCAGTGTTCTGTCAGGAACCTGACACCTATTCCCCACATTCTGAATTTCAGCTGGATATGATCTTGGGCCAACTGTGACCTTGTATACATGTATTGATAGAGCCCACAATTCTTGGCCCTCTTCAGGAAGGAAGTTAGGAGGAGGGAAATTCTTTGTAAGTGGAATAAAGTTCTAATGTGGAATAATGTTCCAACCAGCTGGCTTGGAAGGTTGGTATGAGAATCTTATTCCCTTGAGGAAAATGTAGAAGAGGAAGCAACAGCATAGATGGGGAAGTGACTTTCCCCAGAAACTGTACTCCTTCAGAGTAATGGTGGGGTGCTCTTTTCCAGAATCTGTACCGCTTGGAGGGTGAGGCTTTCCCTACCATTCCGCTGCTGGTTGACCATTTCCTGAAGTCCAGGCAGCCCATCACAAAGAAAAGTGGCATTGTGCTGGTCAAGCCCATCCCCAAGGTAGGAACCCAATGGTGGTGGTGGTGATGAGCTGGAGAGTGCTTGGGGGGAAATGATGGACTACTCTTCCAACAGGACAAGTGGGTGTTGGACCATGAAGACATTGTGCTGGGGCAGCGCATTGGGCAGGTGAGTGAGATCTCAGCAGGACAACCCCTCTGAATGGAAGAAGCACTGATTGGTTGTGCCCTCACCCATGCTCAGAACTTTCCTTTTAGAGCAATAGCTTATTTCACAAACTTTAGTTTGCGCCCTCCCCATCCCCCTTGAAAAGGAAATTGTCTGTTTCTGGATGTGCTCCTTGTCCAGTCTTTCACCGAAAGGGCACATAGTCAACAGGCCCTGCTCTGGATGCCCCAGGGCTCTGTGTTCACTGCTGCACAAGTTTCCCCTATAGTTGTGTTGGCCTTTTTTTTTAAAATTAAATTTGTATACCACCCTTCTCCCGAAGGACTCAGGGCGGTGAACAGCCACGAATAAAAAACACATACATACAGAAATTTAAAATAGAATAAAATGAATTAAATCAATTCTTTGTATTCTTTTCCTGCGAGTTCCTGATCCCAAGCCTTTAGGGATGGACCCAACTCTGGAATCACACCCTTTGTTTCTCTGGAAGTCCCCCCCCCCACTTTACAAAGGGGCTGAAAGACCTTTTCATGGATTAGGGGAAGGGCTTATTTAGCTGATAGTTCTGTATGGAGGCCTGTTTTAAACAATAATGAATATGATTTGTTCTATTCCAGGGTATTGATTAAAATGTATGGCTGTGTTGGTTTAATGTTGTTTCATTGAATTGATTTTGAATTATTGTTTTATTTTTGCTGCAATCTTGTGTTAATGGTTAGTGGTTGGTCTTTCTGAAAGGTGAGTTGTGAAGGCACTTAACAGTTGTTCTTCAGAAGTGTAGGAACTTGCTAGTTCTGCCAGAATGCAGCAGATTTTGAGCCCACATAAAATAAAAAACTTTTTCAAAAAATATTTTTTTTGAGCCCTCTTTTCCAGCCTTTGACTACTCCTTGCCATGCCAAAGGAGGGGCTGGTGCTATGTGGCCTTGGCCTTTGTTCCACAGGGCAATTTTGGAGAGGTCTTCAGTGGATTCTTGCGTGGCAGTAACGCTCCAGTGGCTGTGAAATCCTGCCGTGAAACGCTTCCAAATGAGCTGAAGGCCCGATTTCTGCAGGAGGCTGGGTACGTATGACACTTTGTTAGCTAAGGCCTTCAGCCAATCACCACAGCACCGACATCAAGAACGTGTTCAGGATCTCCCTTTCAATAGAAGTTGAGAGAACATACAGCTCCCTCACTGGCCATCCAGTGACCGGCTCTTTCCCAGTTTATAGGCAGATTCTGGAGAGTTTCCCAGAGGGAGGCATTCAGAAATTCCGCCTACTCTGGTAGATCACCAGAGAACCTGTACTCTGTGTGATTCCCTGGCAATCCCCTGCCTTTGCTGTCTCATGGCATATCTGTGTTTGAGGCTGGGGGCTCTTCTTTTCTAAGCATCTGAGAGGAGGCAGCAGGCACAGCAGAGGCCCCTGGGTCCAAAGAAGCTGGTTGTGAAGGCTTCAGAATTGTGCTTGCAAGTCTTCCTTAACTAGAGATATCGAAGAAGAAAATTAGGATACGGAAATCTTGGCAACTAGATAAATTTCTTGTATCATCCAGTTTATCCCAATCCTTTTGCTAACCATCCACCGATACATGGAAGGCTGCTAGCAATTCTGATGAAGCATGTGCTGATATTCTGCACTGCATATTTTGCAACTGCCATCCACTTTCCCAGGATCTGAGAAGCCCATTATGGACTGTTCCCTTCCAGCTGTGTCTTCTCCGACTCCCCCTACAGAATCCTGAAGCAGTATAGCCACCCCAATATTGTGCGGCTCATTGGAGTCTGTACTCAGAAGCAGCCAATCTACATTGTCATGGAGCTCATAAAGGGTAAGTCTGGCCTTTTGCTCCACTTGTTTTCTTGAGGCTTGGACCCCGTATTCTGCCCTCCCAACATTTACAGGAAGAAATGATGTTGGCTTAAGAATGTTCTATCTACCTTGATAGCGACTACTCCATGAATGCCCAGGTGCCCCTCCTCTTTTCTCCACTGCTCGCCCAAATCCCCCTGGACCGTAGGGAGCTCCATTGATGAAAGTCTGAACTCTCTGGTCTGAACCAGAGTGGCCACAGCCTCTGCCTTCTCCCTCCTCAGGGGGCGACTTCTTGACCTTCCTGCGCAACAAGAGGGCTCAGCTCACAGCCAAGGAGCTCCTAAAGATGATGGAGAATGCTGCTGCAGGGATGGAGTACCTGGCCAGCAAGCACTGCATTCACCGGTGAGTCTGCTCAGCCCAACCTGTGGCCAAGTCAGGAGGACCTTGGGGTAAGGTTAGCTGAGCTTCCCCATCGCCTCTGCCTGGGGATGTCCAATCTGTCCCATGACCAAGGCTGCTGGTTGTTGCGAGAGATACGCTGAGCGAACTTGAACAAGTGAGTCACCTTGTACCCTGGTGAAAAAGCCAGAAGGCCCTCTTTTCTGTTTGAAAAAGACAGAGAATGGCAAGATGGCCATTTGCAGGGGCTGTTGGAAAAGTACCTGACCACAACTGGACTTGAGCATGACCCAGGTGCCTCTGAGCAACCACCTGACTGGCGCCTGTAATTCTGCTTTCCAGAGATCTGGCAGCACGGAACTGTCTGGTGACGGAAAGTAACACTCTGAAAATCAGCGATTTTGGGATGTCACGGGAACAAGTGGATGGCATTTACTCCTCCACAAGTGGAATGAAACAAATCCCTGTGAAATGGACAGCTCCAGAGGCACTCAGTTACGGTAATTTCTGGCCCTGCAAATCCTATAGTCCAGGCCTGCTGCAGAGCCTTGGCTGGGTGGTTTTCAGCTGCTGCCATGGATATTGAGCTTCTTGCAACCGCCTTGTCTAATCCCTGACAGAAATCTCTCTTGAAGATTATGGACATCCTCCATGCTTCCAGCTCATGCCTGCTACTCTCCCCACCTTAGGTCGGTATTCCTCAGAAAGTGATGTCTGGAGCTTTGGGATCCTGCTGTGGGAAGCTTTCAGCCTAGGTGCCACACCGTATGCCAATATGAGCAACCAGCAGACCCGTGAAATTGTGGAGAAGGGTGAGTCCTAAAAGGGCTTTACAGTGGAGCTGAAGGCACAGAGTGGCATAGTCCATGGCTGGGAATCTGAGCACAATCCCAGAAATTGTGTGGCAAATGATTCTGAAGAGGTTTGGGAACTGCTTAGTTGCTGCAGGAGTGGCTCAGGTATACCTTGAGACCTGACAGGAAGATAAGAGTATAAGAGTTCATTAAGCCATAGGGGTTCAGCAATTAGTTGCCCTGCAGACCCTTCAGTTGCTCTGCTTTCAGAATCCAACGGATTCTTTGACAATACTTACAGTGGACGAATGGTTGGTGAAGATGGTGGAACTTGCTGAGATGGCCAGGTTGATTTGTTTGAGTAGAGTAGACAAAAGACAATATCTAAATTTATTGCTGACTGGACTTACCCAGTCCAGACTGGACCCCTTACGGACTTTTTGCATAAAACAGAAAAAAATGAATGTATGGATTTGATTTTAAATAGGATAGATTACAGCAAGAAGAGAGTCACAATGTAACTTCAGAGAAAGTGGTCAATTTATATGCTACAAAGACGATTGGAAGCCACATCTTTGTCTGTCTGTCTATCTGTCTTTCTTTGTTTCTTTCTTTTTCTTCCTTCCTCTTTTTCTTTTCTTTTTGTCTCTTCTTTCTTTTAGTTCTCGTTTCTTTTTTCTTGTTTATATTAGTATCAGTTTTTACCTATTTTTAAAACTTTTAATGACATTATATGTGTGTGTGTGTGTGTTTCTATTGAGACACCTGGTCTATCCTAGCATATGGGAGGGAGCATACTGCATCCTTTTCGCCTTTCAGCTCCAATCCAGGAGCCCTCAAGCAATTGCATTCACGACAAACCATTTTATACCAGATTTATATTTCGCTGATAAAGAAATAAAGGGAGACTACTATAGATCTATTTCAAGCTATTTAGCTCTCATCAGCTAGCCATACCCTTACTTGAATTCAAACTTGGGCTGCCTGCATGTTAGGCAGTTGTATTAACCTCTGAGCCACAAGTTCTGCTCCCTTCATCAGCTTGAGCCAGGGGAGAGATGAAGTGTTTTTCTATCGAGACACCTGGTCTACCCCAGCATGTGGGAGGGAGCATCCTGCATCCCTTTCGTCTTTCAGTTTCTTTATCAGCGAAATATAAATTTGGTATAAAATGGTTTGTCGTGAATGTGACTGCTTGAGGACTCCTGGATTGGAGTGAAAGGCGAAAGGGATGCAGTATGCTCCCTCCCACATGCTGGGGGTAGACCAGGTGTCTCGATAGAAAAATACTTAATCTCTCCCCTGGCTGAAGATGATGAAGGGAGGAGAACTTGTGGCTCAGAGGTTAATATAACTGCCTAACATGCAGGCAGCCCAAGTTCGAATCCAAGTAAGGGTATGGCTAGCTGATGAGAGCAAATTAGCTTGAAATAGATCTATACTAGTCTCCCTTTATTTCTTTATCAGTGAAATATAAATTATTATATATTATATACAGTATATATATTTATACACACATAAACCAAAATACAATACATTCTGGCAAATTGCTAAATCTTCTTCAGGGATTCCTCATTTGATATGCCTTGTGTTCTGCTGGCAAAGCCCTGGGCTCACTTTGGAGCATCAAATGGTCTGCCCACTTGGTTTCCTTCATAGGCTCTCTTCATATAATAAAACTGAATGACAGGTGGTGATATCTGAAACAAAAATCATTTCACAATTCATGTTCCAGCAAGGCTTTTTCCCGGTAAAAGCTTTATACCAAATAAATATAAGGAACTAAATAAGTAGAAAAAAACATCACAACTCCAGACAGGTTTGCTGTTAATCATGAAGATAAAATCACTGCTATTGGCTTTCAATGTTGGACTTTTAACAATTAACATTCATTTGCTGACTTCAGTACTATGAAAAATGGTTTCATCAGTTCTGGCTGATTTGCCAGCTAAGGTCATTCCTAGATGAACAGACTGGACTACTGCAAGACAATGTGCAATTCTATCAGGACCGTGGTTGGGAGGGGCAGATATGGCAGGAGCAGGGGGCCATTTCATGTGGTGGGGGCACGCACCCGCTATCTCCAAGCGGTGGCATGCCCTGGCCCCCATTACTCTTCTCGTTCCCTGGGCTGTCCAGAATTGCAGAGCCCAGGCCTTAGGCTGATGTTGTGCAACGCCAGGTCCGTGGTGAATAAGGCCCCCCTCATTTGCAAGCTCATTCAGGAGGGGGGTGCGGACCTGGCGGGTATTAGAGAGACCTGGTTGGGCCAAGGGGGGGGGGGTTCCCCTTGTAGAGATGTGCCCACCAGATTTCCGCGCATTCTATCAGCCAAGGGCCCAGGGCAGGGGTGGGGGTAGGGGGGTGGCGGTTGTTATAAAGGAAAGTCTTGGTCCGAGGGAGGCCACTGTACCTCAGATTTCAACTTGCCGTCCGCCGGTGAGGCGTCTGGGATGTCTCGGGAGTTTATGGCTTCCATGACAGCCATGGACCTGACACAACTAATTCATGGCCCTACTCACGCGGGAGGACACACTCTGGACTTGGTTTTTGTCTCTGGGCAGTGGCTGAGTGGTCTGGATATAGGGGATATAGTTATTGAACCCCTGTCATGGTCGGACCATTCTCTCCTGACGCTGGACTTTTTGACCGCTGCACCCCACCGCAGGGAGGCGGAACCGACCAGGTGGTTCCACCCCAGGCGACTGATGGATCCTGATAGGTTCCAGAGGGAGCTTGGGCCAATTCCTGAAACTCTGGCTCACGACTCGGCTGAAGACCTGGTGGCCACCTGGGATAGGACGGCCGCCGGTACTCTGAACCGAGTCGTGCCTTTGCGGCCTCTAACTCGGCACCGAACCTGCCCAGCTCCTTGGTTCTCCAAGAAGCTGAGGGGGATGAAGCGCTGGAAAAGATGCCTAGAGAGTGGTTGGAGGGCTAGTTGCTCCGAATCCGACCGAACACTAGTTAGGTCTCATATTAAGACCTATCTAGTGGCGATAAAAGCGGCAAAGTGTAGCTACTTTTCCACTCTTATTGCATCGGCAGATAACCGCCCAGCCGCCTTGTTTAGGGTGACCCGCTCCCTCTTACATCAGGGAGCGCGGGAGGACCCCTTGCAAGGGCAGGCTGAGGATTTTGCACAGTATTTACACGATAAAATCGTTCAGATTCGGGAAGGCTTGGACTCTGACTGGGTAGATCCAGGCGGGGTGACTGAGGCCGGTCTTGAGAATGTTATCTGGGATGAGTTCGACCCTGTGACTCCTGAGGACGTGGACAGGATCCCAGGGAAGCTAAACGCAACCACATGTTTACTGGACCAGTGTCCCTCCTGGTTGGTACTGGCCACCCGGGAGGTAACACGAGGCTGGCTCCATAAATGCTTCTCTGAGGAAGGGGTTCTTGCCTTCCGCCTTGAAAGAGACGGTGGTGAGGCCCCTCCTCAAGAAGCCTTCTCTGGACCCGGCTATTTTGGCAAACTACCGTCCGGTCTCCAACCTTCGCTTTATTGCGAAGGTTGTGGAGAGTGTGGTTGCACAACAGCTTCCACAGTACCTGGATGAAATCATCTATCTAGATCCGTGCCAGTCTGGCTTCAGGCCTGGGTACAGCACGGAGACGGCATTGGTCGCATTGGTTGATGATCTCTGAAGGGACAGGGACAGGGGTTGCTCCTCTGTTCTGGTCCTGTTAGATCTCTCAGTGGCTTTTGATACCATCGACCATGGTATCATGCTGCGCCAGTTGGGGGGGTTAGGAGTGGGAGGCACCGTGCTGCGGTGGTTCTCCTCCTATCTCTCTGACCGGTCGCAGTCTGTGTTGGCAGGGGGGCAGAGGTCGACCTCGAGGCGCCTTGCTTGAGGGGTGCCGCAAGGGTCGGTCCTCTCGCCGCTCCTGTTCAACATTTATGTGAAGCCTCTGGGTGAGATCATCCGTGGCTTTGGGGTGCGATGTCATCTGTACGCTGATGATACTCAGCTGTACATCTCCACCCCAGACCACCCCAATGATGCCCTCGAAGTGATGTCCCAGTGTCTGGAGGCCATGCGGGTCTGGATGGGGAGGAACAGGCTTCGACTCAACCCTTCCAAGACCGAGTGGCTGTGGATACCGGTGTCCTGATATAGCCAGCTGGTGCCATTGCTGGCTATTGGGGACGAGTCATTGACCCCCACAGAGGGGGCTCGCAACTTGGGTGTCCTCCTGGACACATGGCTGTCTTTAGAAGAGCATATGACGGCCGTGGCCAGGGAGGCTTTCTATCAGGTTCACCCGATACGCCAGTTGCGTCCCTTTCTGGATCGGGACTCCTTATGCACGGTCACCCATGCCCTCATCACGTCCCGCCTGAACTACTGCAACGCTCTCTACATGGGGCTCCCCTTGGGGAGGACCCAGAGGCTCCAACTGGTTCAGAATGCAGCCGCGCGGTTGATTATGGGAGCGACATGGCGCTCCCATGTAACACCCCTCCTGCGCGAGCTGCATTGGCTTCCGTTGGTCTTCCGGGTGCGCTTCAAGGTATTGGTTCTCACCTTCAAAGCGCTCCATGGCTTAGGGCCAGGGTATCTACGGGACCGCCTGCTGCTACCGATAACCTCCCACCGGCCAATACGCTCTCACAGAGAGGGCCTCCTCAGGGTGCCATCGGTCAAGCAATGTCGGCTGGCGGCCCCCAGGGGGAGAGCCTTCTCTGTTGGGGCACCCGCCCTGTGGAATGAGCTACCTCCTGGAATACGACTGATCCCGGACCTCCGGACCTTCCATAAGGCCCTGAAGACATATTTATTCCATCAAGCTGGCCTAGCCTAAATAGTTTTTAATGGGATTTTTAATTTTATAATGATTGGGGTTTTAAATTGGGAGGCCGATTGATTTAATGTATTTTTTAATTATCTTAACTTTTGTATTTGTATGTATTTTTAATTTTGGCTGTTCACCGCCCTGAGTCCCATTTGGGAGAAGGATGGTATACAAATTAAATTAATAATAATAATAATAATAATAATAATAATAATAATAATAATGTGCCTTTCCTTAAGGATGACTTTAAAAATCGGTTAGCGCAGAGATTAGCCACATAAATTTAACTGCCATAATCAGGTTTGTGATTGGCTGATTGGTCTGCCCGATTTCATTGGTTGGTTAATTTATTTTAATTCTTAGGAAGATACTGAGCTGTGCTCTGAGGTTTGTTTCTTGTTAGACATCCCTTCTATAACCTGGTTGCCCCTTTTGCCAGGTACTCGTTTGAATGCTCCAGACCAGTGTCCCAAAGAAGTATACCAGCTCATGTTAAAGTGTTGGGAATACGAACCACAGAAACGACCCAGCTTCAGTACCATACTCCAAGACCTGGTTGTGATTCAGAAGAAGCAACGGTGAGAATGCTGACCTCAGGATATCTGCATGGACACTTCTTAAATCCTGTGTTGTGCTGACATCCCAGACCATGGAATTTCACTCTTGTCACATAGACCATCACTAATCAGGTCACCTTCCAAGTACTCAGCAGTGGTGGCTAGAAGAGCCCTAAAACTTTGGTCTTTGAAGTCATCTGTATTTTCTCTAAAGTTGATAATAATAATTATAAGGTCTGGATTACCAGGATATCATCAAAAATGCATGCTTAATTAAAAGCAAATCGCAATCTTCACCTCAAATAAGATAGACAAAATATGAAGCCATAGAAGGAATTTTAAAGAGTAAGAGGCTTTGTATTTTATAAACACTTCACTGTGATGGGGTGGAGGTAGGTTTAAATGTTTCATTTGTAACTAAACCATGAAACTTCATAATGGTTACAGAAGCACCACTTTATACCAGAAACAAAGCAAGGGATATTTCATCCAAAACATGCCACAATATTCACCATTTACAATGGCAGCATCTGTTCAGATCTACATGACCACACACAACCAAGGATTTAAAGGAGGCCAGGCCCCCAGACCCAATGAAACACATCAACCAAACCATAATGGTTCCTAGGGAAGCAGCAGGATGGCTTGTCTTTATAGCTCCAAGCCAAAGCCTCTCAAAGAATCAGGAATCCACATCAGTGACCTATTGGCATGACCTTTCCTTAAACTGCCATGGCCAGTAACAACAGGCCACCCCAGGGTGATCCAGGCACAGGGATCAAATCCTGCAGAACCAGATGGTGGCCCTGCCCTCCCTTCTCCCCACCGCCCTGGCCCTGGGGATGTATATCGGCTGGTTCTCCATGGTGAATCATACATTCATGCTTTCCTGCTCTTTGAGGCTATTTAATATGCCAGTTCGGTGAGAAGATACAGATGGCAAATGTTTTGGTTTTTTTAAATTAAGCCAATTTTAGGGCTTCAACAACAGTTTTAACAACTCATCAGGGGCTTCCCCCGGTCGGCGCTTTGGGCTCTCCCGCAGGGCCTCTCCCGACTCAACCGCGGCTGCGTCGGGCCTTTGGCGAGGAGCGGAGCCCTTGGCGGGGCATCTGGATCTCCCGGACCCACGCGTAGCCCTTGCGGGACGCCAACCACAGGCCGCACCGGCGGCAACGGGCGCCAAGCCGGGGAGCCTGTCCGCGGGGACGCCCAGGCCCCTCTTGCGGTGGGCCTTTGAGGAACGAGGCGGCGCCCCGCTTGCCTCCCCGCGCTTTCGAGGCGCGGACCCACGCACGGGCCCGGCTCGGCCTCGCCGGAGGAGCAGCGGCGGGGCCGGGCCGGGAGACGCCACCACAAGCCAGCGGGGGCGGGGGCGAGACCGGCGGCGCGGGACGGGCACCGGCAGGCCGCCAACTCCGGCCGGGCCGGCAGGGGCCGCTGTGACCGCGGCGGCGGAGACGCGGCTCCCGAGGCGGCGCGGGCAGGAGCGGCGGCGGCGGCGAGAGCCGGGCGGGCCGCGGAGGACCAGGGTCGGGGCGGCGAGGCCCCGCGGCGCCGCGGCCGATGAAGCTGAAGAAGCAGGTGACAGTGTGCGGGGCGGCCGTCTTCTGCGTGGCCGTCTTCTCGCTCTACCTGATGCTGGACCACGTGCAGCGCGACCCCGCCCGGCTCCTCCCCGGGGGGCACCTGCCACGGGTGAGTCCGGGCGGGCGGGCGCGGGCGGGGTTGCGGGCGGGGCTCCCCCAGGCTGACTGGGCGCCCCCCCCGCAGAACCAGATCTCGGCGCTGCAGAGCCGCATCGAGCAGCTGGAGCAGCTCCTGGAGGAGAACCACGAGATCATCGGGCGTATCAAGGACTCGGTACTGGAGCTGACGGTCGGGCACGACGGTCGGAGCGCGCCGCTGCCCCTCCGGCTGCCCAACGGCTCCTGGGCGCTGCCCGCCGACGGCCGGCCCGGCTTCTTCTCCGTGGCGCCCGGAGATTGCCGGATCGGCCCGCGCGCCGCCCGCCCCGAGCCTGATCTGCAGGTGAGCGGCGGGTGGGAGGAGAGAGCCTGGGAGGGGCGGGGGGGGGGTGAGCGCCCGGTGCACCTGCCGTCTCCAACCTCCGTCCGTAGATGCTAGCGGTGTCGGCGCTGTTGCCCTACGACAACCAGGACGGCGGGGTGTGGAAGCAGGGCTTCGAGATCACCTACGAGCCCCACGAGTGGGATGCGCAGCCGCTGCAGGTTTTTGTGGTGCCCCACTCCCACAACGACCCAGGTGAGCCGGCGGGGCAGAAGGCAGGCTGGCCTTCTGGGGATAGGACTCGGGGGCTGCCTGGCCAGGCCCTGTGGCGGGGAAGGGGCGCTTGTGGAGCAGATGGCCTCCACAGGTCCCCTTCTGGTCCTGGAGAGAAAGAATGCAGAACTGAGTGGAGAATGGGAAAGGCCCAAGCAGAATGAGATGCAACCCACCCAATGCTCGACTGCACAGATACATACCTTCCCTTTACCCTATGTGATTTACCCCCACTTCAGTTTTTACCTTCCAGAGTAAGCAGTTACAGAGGCAGAAAATAATTAAATGGTAAACTAAAGAAATTAAACACTTGATTAGAAAAGCAAATGTACCTTGGAAAAGGTACATTTAATAGAAAAGGAAATGTACCTGAAAGTACTGTACACCAAAACATATCGATCAGAATAGAGCTGGAAAAGACCTCTGAGGTCTTCATCCAACCTCTGTCCAATCTCTTAAAAACTTCCAGTGATGAAGCACCTACAACTTCTGACCGCAAGCTGTTCCACTGGTTAATTGTTCTCACTGTCAGGAAAGTTTCTTCTTAATTCCAGGTTGCTTCTCTCCTTGATTAGTTTCCATCCCTTGTTTCTTGTCCTGCCTTTTAATGCTTTGAAAATTAAGTTGACCCCTTCCTATCTGTGGCAGCCCCTCGGATATTGGAACACTGCTATCATGTCCCACCTATTCCTTCTTTTCTTTAGACTAGCCAAACCCAAATCCTGCAACCATTCTTTCTATGTTTTTATCTTCAGGCCCTTAATCATCTTAGTTGCTGCTCTTTGCACTTTTTCCAAAGTCTCAACATCATTTTGTAATGTGGTGATCAAAACTAGATGCAATATTCCAGGTGTGGCCTTACTAAGTGATTCTAATACTTGATGTGATTTTGATTCTATGTCTGTTTATACAACCAAGGACTGTATTAGCTTTTTTGGCTGCTGCTGCACACTGCTGGCTCATATTTAAATGATCATCCATTAGGATTCCAAGGTGTCTTGAACAGTTACTGTTTTTGAGCCAGGTTTCACCTACTTCTAGCATTGGTTTTTCCTGCCTAAGTATAAAACTTTGCTTTTCTCCACATTAAATTTCATGTTGTTGGATAGGGCCCATTGTTCAAGTCTGTCAAGATCTTTTTGGATCCTGAGCTTGTCTTCTGTGGTGTTGGCTATGTCTTGTCTTCAGTAGAGTCCTCATTTCCACTGTAGGTTGGAGATAGCTCCTGTTTTTACTCTGGGGGCTGCTGGGTTGTTGTTTTTTTTTGGATAACTTGGAATGTATTGGACAGCTTTAATTGGTTTGTGTGCTATACTGATACTATGTGGTTGCAATAGTCTGTTGGTAGTTTTGAGATGTTTTTGATGTATGGCAGCATGATAATTTTTACAGCTTGTGCTAGTTATGTTATATTGGCTTGAGTGGTCAGGCACTTTTTAATGAAGTTTTTTGGATATCCATTTTGTGGCAAGATGTTGTATATTTTAACGTTGTAAACCACCCAAAGTCACCTCATGGTGAGATGGGCAGCAAACACAATAAAAAATAGATGATTTGTTTCCTTTTTATGGAAATTTGCTGTAGTGTTTGTGTTTGTCTAAATAAAGTTCTTACATAGCTTCTCTTATGAGTGGTTGGTAGAGGAGCACTTGATTAGAGTAGGTGACCTTCTGGTATACTTGTGTTTCTAATTTGCCTTCATGGTTCTCTGATGATAAGGATAACCAGGAAGGGTAGTGAGTTGTTGTTTTCTTTTTCCCTTGTCAGTTAGATTCCTTTGAAGTTATTGGTGGTTTTGTGGGTGTTCTCTGATTGGTCCTTTTTTACTGTGTTGAAGATGTCATGTACATACCTGATTCATATTTTTGGTTGAATTTGTGAAAGTGCTATTAATTCCAGACATTTCATTATAACCTCCTATAAGTTTCAGGAATTATCCTTTAGAGGATAAGTCCTGAAAGTGATAGTTTCACCTTTGATTTGTTGGTAACTTTGTCCTTCGAATTGAAAGTATGTGTTAAGCAGAGGTTGATGAGATGAATTGTTGTCATGGATTCTTTGGCTAATTCTGGGTCTGTGAATGTGAAAAGGTGTGTGACATCAAATGAGACCATCATTTCAACCTCATTTATTGTTGTGTCTTTGATTCTTTGAAGGCCCTGTAGTAGGGAGTTGATGGAGGTGCTGAGACTTTTTGGTTAACAATTTTGAGGTGGTGGTAATGTTACAATTGGAAGGAGAGATTTGTCAGGCTTGTCTATTTTTTTTCCCTTGGGAATTTTATTCCTTTGAAGACATTGTTGATAGTTTTGTGGGTCTTTATTTTATTCGTTTATTTAAAACATTTATATAGTTGCCCATTTTCTAACAAACTGTGAGCGGCACTCAGTCAAGTCTTCTCTAGGTGTTCCTTTTTTATAATAAGAAAGAGGTTGTCTACATAGCAGAACCAGGCCTTTGGTTGTGTGCGTGGGAGTTCTGTGGTTTCTAGATGCAGCATTACAGTCTCTGTTATGAGTCCTGAGAGTGGTGGTCCTATCATATTATTCCTCTGGTTTGTTGCTAGATCTTTCAATCAAACTGAAAATAGTTACAGTTAGTCCTCATTTTACAACTATTTGTACAGTGACCCTTTCAACTTACAGTGGGACTGAAAAGTGACTTATATGACCATTTTCCACACGATCATTGTAGCACCCCCTAGTCACATAATCAGAATTGGGATGCTTGGCAACTGACTCATATTTATGACTATCCCAGGGTCCTGTGATCACCTTTTGCGACCATCTGACAAGCAAAGTCAACAGAGAAGCCAGATTCACTTAATTACCGTGTGATTAACCACAGGGATTCACTTAACAGCTGGGCAAGAAAGATAATAAAATAGGGCAAAACTCATTTAGCAACTGTCTTGTTTAGCAATAGAAATTTTGGGTTCAATTGTGATCATAAGTTGAGGACTTCCAATAGTGAGACAAAGGTTGATGTGGTCCATGATTCTGGGTATTTCAATCTTAATGTATTTGGTTAGGTCAGGTGTGTTCCGTGGTAATGGTACCATGGATTCTTTCACAGGATCTATGATGTAAATAGTGCTGTGATATTGAATGAAAGTTTAATCTCATCTTTTTCTATAATTAGGTCTTTGATATTGTGGAAACATCTGCAAGCAAACAACTAAGCTCCAGAGCATAAAGGAATCCACTATTCAACTTCTGTTGTAGCCAACCATCCTTGTTTTTATCACACATATGCCCCACTTCCTATATTGCCTTTTATTCTTCTAAAGTCTATGAAAATCTCACCATCAGTTTCCCACACTCTTCTTTTCTTTTCTCTTAAGACATTCAATTTTCTTTCATATATTTGTAGTCCTTTATTCTCTTTCTTTGACCAAACTAGAACATTTTCTGTATTGGTCAGTCACATTTGAGTTCAGTCAATGCTCACTATACACTGTTTTGTTCTTGACTCTCTCTCTTTCTCCCTCTTCTTATTTTACTGTACAGATTGTTAAGTTACCCATTCCGAGGGCACTGTGTTTTTCTATTTCACCTCTCACCCCCAACAGACTGGGCAATTGCATGCTTCTTTTTCACTTATTTGACAAACATTCTTTAAATCATCAGTCCATACACTAATACTTTCTACTGCAAGCTAAATATTTTAAAATGCCAAAATATTAAGCAAATCTATTTGCTGTAGTTTTTCAGTTTTTATGATAATGGACAGCTGTTGGGAGTGAACTTGCTAGACACACCTAATTTGGTCTTTGGCATTCATTTTCAAGTCCTTACTCTTTGTTGTGTCATACAATGTATTTAACATTTGGGTACTCGGCAAATAACCAATAAGCAGACTTCATCTGCTAAGATGAACATGTCTCATCTTCAGCTAACATACCTGTGATGTCCCTGCAAGGATTCCAAAAATATCTCACATATCCAAGAGGAGATTGTAGCATTCTCACCTTGCACTGGCTAAGTATTCTCTTTATTCTCCCTTATATTTACTTCCCTGTTGCAAGTAATCCTCAATTTACAATCACAATTTGAACTGGAACTTCATTCGCTAAGCAATGCGAGTGTTGACTTGTACCTAGTTTTCCAGCTAGGAACTCCAGGCATGGGTATCACTCTGTCTTCTGGCTCTATGGACTGAGTTCAATCTTAAAGAGAGGCCCTCCTTTGCACACGCTCCCAGATTCAACTAAGTCCTGAGCTCGGTTGGGTGGATTTAGAGTTCTGTCTTGTTAAATTTAGTCTAAATTTAAGGGATAGTTTCTGGTTTAAATTTTTTGTTTGTTTGTTTGTTTTCTTTCCCCTTCCTTGAGTTCCTTGAGTTTTAAAAGGTTTTGAAGAGTCGTGGCGGTGCGAATTGGTGGCGGTGGCCATCAGGTGCGCGTGCTGAAGAAAGATCATTGTGGGAGGGGGGTTCCTTGGCTGAGGACCCCTGGCTGCATCCGTGCCCAGCTTTAATTGTATATTTGTCGCCTTTGTTTGCAGAACGCTAGGCGAGGGGATCTCAGCTGTTTGGCGGCTAGAAGAAACGGCCGCCATTTTGTGAAGCGCCGAGCCATCTGGCTCTGATGAGGCAGTGGACGTCGGGATTCATCCATTATTGCCTTGTGCCCTTACCACCTACCCTCCGAGGCTGTAAGTAGTAAGGAGGGGGGTGGAAGCACCGTTTAGAGGACCTTGGGTATTTTGGCGCCAAAATAGTGCTGAGGAGGCCACCGGACGCAGTGGCCATTTTATTTCCCCTATTTTAAAGGCACGGAGCAGCAGCTGCCATAGGGTTCGGTTTTCTCAGCCCTGTAGCGCAGCTTAAGCCCTCAGGGATGCACAAAGGAGCCCGGGCCCGGGTCCTATTCCCCTGAGGTGAAGAGTTTGCTGACCAGAGAGGGGAGGGCAGTGGTGTGTAGTCTGCACAGGTCTTTTTTCCCCTCTTTTGGACTGGAGAACTAGACTGATTCCTTACTTCAGCTCCACTTCTGATCTATGTATTTTGCCTCAAAGGATCGTTTTTCATCAGATCAAGTGAGGCTGTTTCATCTATTCTGCAGTGAGGATTATTCCTTGTAATACTGGTGGAATAGAGGTTTAAGGTGTTTTTTCTGGACACAGTATGGAGAGCAGTGGAGAGTCTCACAGAAGATCTACCCGCAGCACTAATAGTGGCCATGGGTCTAAGTCTGGCAGTCAGACTGCAGCAGCAAAGATCAGGGCCAAGGCTGTGGCTCTCACACGCCCATCAAGAGCGCAGGAAAGGACAGAGAAGAGATTACATGAGGCTTTAGAACAGCAAGTGGCAAAGAGTCAAAAGGCAGCAGCAAAGCGTAGATAGTCCACAGCCTGGTCAAGATTCTGATTTAGCAGAACCAGGGCCTTCTAACTGTTAGTGTCTAGAGAATTATCTCCTCTACCTTTGGAAAGAGAGCAGGTGGGGGAGCAGGAGCAGAGTCTATCTCCTTCACCTGCGGTGGCACCTCAACCAGAGGGTCAGGCTTGCTGGACAGGAAGTGGAGATGCCTGCGATTGTGCAGCAATGGATTGCTGAGGCAGTGCAGCAGGGCTTTGCAGCTGGTCAGGCTAGGTCCAAAAGATCACAGTGAAAGAATGTGGAGGTGGTTAAGCCACAGAGTTCTGCTGAACAGAGACCAGCTAGGTCACAGCCAGATTTGGAATCTGAGGTCTCAGTTTCCTCTTCAGAATCAGAGGGCTCATTAGCAGGTGCTTCTGAGCAGTGGGATCAGGAATTACCAGAACAGCCTGTATTCAAGGGGTTGTTTAGACCACATCTTTTTAAGGCCTTGCTCATGAAGGCTAAGGTCACCACGAAGCAGGCTACTTTGGAAGAGATGGGGGTTAGATCAGAACAGGATCCAGCAGATTTACTGTTTTCAGAACCGGTTGCAGAAACTGATATACCAGCTCCCCAGATGTTTCTAGACATGATTAAGAAACAGTGGGATTCGCCAGGAACTCATACCAGCTCCTCTTCTTATGAAAGGAGATTTTATAACACCACACCCGTTTTCATGGAGTTCCTGAATATCTCGGATGTGGAAGAACCGGTGCTAGCATTGTCCTCTTCCTCAGCTATCTTAGCCGAGCCAGAAGAGGTGCTAAAACAGGATGACTGTAAGTTAGAGCAGGCTCTTAAGAGGGCTCACCAGGCAGCGGCCTGAGGGATCAAAGTATTCACGGCAGCATCCTTCTTCATCAGGGCATCGCTGTTGTGGCTTAAACAGATGCAGGACAGGGTACCAGTTTCAGATCTCAGAGCTCATCAGGATTTCAATAAGATAGTGGCGGCAGCAGAGTATACAACTGATGCTACAATACATTCAGCGAAATTTGGAGCGTGAGCCATCGCTTCTATGGTGACGGCTAGGAGGCTCTTATGGTTAAACAATTGGCAGGCAGATTCCAAGTGTAGATGGCGCTTGGCCTCTGTTCCTTTTAAAGGGTCCAAGTTATTTGGATAGGCTTTAGATCCCCTTTTATCTGAACCAAAGGACAGGAAGAAGATTCTTCCAGCTTTATCACGAAAGACGAACACCTGATCTACTTCGCAGGATCGGAGGTCTTATTTTCGTCCCTGTGGGGGAGCAGGTTTCTATAAAGGTCAGAGACTGTTTTACCAAGGCCAGGGCAGTCAAGCGGGGCAGTTCCATCAGTCAGGGATGGGACAATCAGATAGGAACAGAGCAGGTCAGCCCAAGCGTTCCTTTCGTGGAGGGAATTCACATTCCTTTTGCAGATCCCGTTGACTGGAGACTCGAAGCTCCCATTGGTGACCGGCTAGGCCTTTTTGCAGACCAGTGGGTGAAATCCACCACAGATGCATGGGTAAGGGAGACCATCACTTCAGGTCTAGCTCTAGAATTTCTTGCGGTTCCCCCAAGGGTTTTTGTCTGTTGCCCAAAGTCAAGAGATGTAACAAAGAGAAGGTGTATGGAAACAGTCATTCATCATCTGATAGACATAGTTCCCTTATCAGAAATGTTATTACTCAATGCTATTTGTCATACAAAAACCCTCGGGGGGACTTTGACCAATTCTAAACCTGAAGGGCCTAAACAAGTTCTTGAGGTATCGGAGATTCAAGATGCACTCCCTCCGGTCAATTTTGGCAAATGTTCGGAGGGGGGACTTCTTGACCTCGACCTCACAGATGCATATCTGCACATTCCGATTCATTGGGAGTACAGACAGTACCTGAAGTTTTATTATGACAGCAGACATCTCCAGTACCGAGCGCTTCCATTCGGCCTAGCCTCTGCTCCCAGAGTCTTCACAAGATCCTGGCGGCATTGGGGGAGGTACTCAGGTCCAAGCCGATTCATCTCCAGGCTTACCTGGACGACATTTTGGTGCAGTCAACAACTCTAGCTCGGGCGGAGTTGGATCTGAATACCATGGTCCAATGTCTGCAGGCTCACGGTTTCTCTATAAATATAGAGAAGAGCCATTTTCTCTCGACAAATCGCCTCATTCACCTAGGGGCGGTTATAGACACCATTCAGTGCCAGGTGTTCCTGTCTCCGGACAGGTTGGAGGACATCAAGAGTTTGACCAGACGGGTGATGGCTGCACCCAGAGTGACTTTAGCCCAGCTCTCCACCCTGTTAGGCAAGATGATTTCGTGTGTAGAGATTGTGCCTTGGGCGAGGCTTCACGCCAGGCCTCTGCAATGGTTCATGTTACCATTTCAGAAGTCAGGAAGGGCAATGTTGCGGACGAAAGTCAGGATTCCGGGGTTGGTCAGAGCATCCCTGAGCTGGTCGATGTCGGGACGGCTGTCACAGGGATGTTACTTCCTAGTACAGGAGAGAGTCACAGTGACTACAGACGCCAGTTTAGTAGGATGGGGGGCTCATTGCCAGCATCAGATGGCGCAGGGTGTTTGGTCACGGGTGGAGGCACGAAAGTGCATCAATTGGCTAGAGCTGAGAGCAGCACGCTTGGCACTCAGGCACTTCAGGCCCTACCTCTTCAACCACCATGTACTCCTTATGACAGACAACATTACAGTAAAATTCCATGTAAACAGGCAGGGGGGTACATGATCCCAGACTCTCATAAAGGAGGCAGAGAGGCACTGTCGTTGGGCGGAGCAAAATTTGAGGTCCATCAAAGCAGAACATTTGGCCAGACAGGACAACATGTGGGCGGATTGGCTAAGCAGGGAAGCCTTAGATCAGTCGGAGTGGCGGCTGGACCCAACATTATTTCAGGAGATTGTGAAACACTTCGGTCAGCTGACCATCGACCTCTTCGCCTCATGGACGAATGCCCAGCTACCCCAGTTCCCGTGTCAGGGAGCGGAAGGAGTAGACACTCTTCATTGCCCTTGGCCCGAGGGCCTGTTATATGTCTTTCCCCCTCTGGCACTGCTTCCGAAGGTCATCAGTCGGATTCTTCACTTCAGGGCAGAGCTCATCCTGGTAGCTCCTCATTGGTCACGGCGACTGTGGTTTGTGGATCTGGTGAGTCTTATCGGTCGCACCGCCCTGAAAGATCTCGCCTGACAGGGTCTGCCTCTCTCAGGGACCTGTTTGTCACCCAGATCTGCAATGGCTTCACTTAACCATGTGGAGGTTGAGCGGCGATTGTTTGAAGGGAGAAATTTCACCGCAAGTGTGATAGAGACTATGCAGACTGCCAGGCGCCCGTCGACGGCATGCATTTGTAACTCCACCTGGCAAACATTCTGTTTGTGGTGCTCGGGGCGGAGGATTCAGGCGACCAAGGCAACAGTGCAGCAGCTTCTGGAGTTTCTGCAAGCTGGGTTGGAGAAAGGGTTATCACCAGCAACCCTTCGTAGGCAAGTGGCTGCTTTAGCTTCAGTGTTATCGTATGGGAAGAGAATTTCTGTTGCTCAACATCCTGATGTAAGGATTTTCTTCAGGGGGGCGACTAACTTGAGACCAGCGGTGGTACACCGTTATCCCACCTGGGATCTCCAGAAGGTGTTACAGGCCTTGTCTACTACACCTTTTGAACCGCGTCATCTCCCTCCCCGTTCATCCGACACTACTGGATTGATGCTTATGCCTCGGCAGAGGCTGCATTTGGACGGAGGGTTCTGCAACGTGTGTTGGAGACGCCTGGATTGGAGGACCAGACTTCTTCCCACCCTTGAGGACTGTTGACTTTGGTAAGTCCCATGCCTGGAGTCTTGAGTTCCTAGCTGGAAAATGGGTGTTGGTTCTACCTGATACACCCTTTTTCGGCAGGAACGAGAGACTCCAGCCCCACCCTGATTTGGGGGTCTGGTCTTGGAGGTGTCCTTGGGGTGTCATTGCAGGTGCAGTATCCGGAAACCTTGTGGGACATTGTTGAATCTGGAAGTGTGTGCAAAGGAGGGTGTCTCTTTAAGATTGAACTCAGTCCATAGAGCCAGAAGACAGAGTGGTACCCATGCCTGGAGTCTCTTGTTCCTGCCGAAAAAGGGTGTATCAGGTAGGTCCAACGCCCATTTTATGAACTTTTTTGCAGTTGTCATTAAGCAAATCACTAAGTAAATCACATGATCATTAAGTAAATCCAGCTTCCTCCCTTGAGTTAGCATATTGGAAGCCTCCTGGAAAGGTTGTAATTGGTGATCAGAAGACCCCAGGATGCTGCAGCTGACGTGAACTTGTGCTGGTTGCCAAGCCCCAAGTTCTGCTCATGTGACTCGGGTGTGTGTACAATGGTTGTAAGTGTGAGGACCAATCATAAGTCACATTTTTCAATGCTAACTTTGCATGGTTCTTAAATGAAGGGTCATAAGTCAAGGACTACTTTTATAGTATTCTCACCATATTCAGAAGGCAACCCACAGATGTATCGGTACAGAAATAAAATTCAAGCTTATTCATTTTGTTGTACACTTCCTCTAAATTAGCTGACATGCAGTTGAGATTGTTTCTCACTTTTCCCAAGAAGAAATGTTGAAAGAGCAGAAATTTGATAGGCACACCTCCTCCCCATTCGGCATTAAGGTGCATTGCAAATCCTGAACGTAAAAGGCAATGTAGAATGCAGAAAGGAAGAAGAAAATAGTTTTCAAAGATACAGAACATCCAAAAATAGATGCGTGATACATAGAAACATTTGCTAAAAAACTTTATTCTTATTATTTTACTAATCTAAAATTTATAAATACTGGATAAAGCCTCTGTACAAATCTAAGGAAGGTGCAGCACAATAGTTGACATAAAAAAATGACCAGTAGGCAAAACCGTTCCCTTACTCAAAGAAGTTCAGTTGCTCTTATTTATTCTTTGCTTAATTTTGTGTACCACCACACAGAACCTGGCAATCTTATATTTCAGGATTAATATCAGAAAGTAAGAATTGCTTGTACTGCTGGTCATTATATCCTGTTTTACAAGCCAGGAGTGAGACAGTGAGAGCATTTTGGGATTCTGTGTAAAACTGGCAATACAAAAAAACCTGTTTGGTAGTTTCTATGTGTCCTGAGTGCCAGGGGCATCTTTCTACAGGGCATGGCATCATTTGTACCTAGGACATCCGAAAGTAGCACATTACATCAGCCTAAATTAAAGGCCCTTCTTTGGTGGGGAATGTTAAGATGTGTGAGATACATGACACGTGCCAGGATGTCCGTCATGGGAAGCCGAGTAGTATTTCCCACTTTCATTTCTTGGTCTAACTCATACAGGCCTTGTTTGAGTGTGGGTTCTTGCCTGCACACAGCACAGAGATACTAATAAGTAGGGTAGAGTCTTAGGAGGGGGAGCTTGTTATAAATTGCTTCTTTCCACCCCCTTTGAAACTTATCTTCTAATACTAACACATTAGGCCTGTAGGGAAAATTATCAGCTTCACCTTGTAGGATTGCCAAATTCTGGTCTCCCATCTCACCATTCCAGCCTCCATGCATAATGAGAAATTAAAGATGCAGTGTGGGAGTTGAAAAATTGCTCTTAAGAATTTAGACTGGGACTTCCAGTTGGCACCGCCGACATTGCAGACAGTTTCCGTGGACCGCCAGCCCCGTGATCGCGTAAAAGCCGTTTTGACAGCGCTTATCAGCTGTCTGACGGCTTAGAATCCTCTCCCTCAGGAGAAGAGGGAGAGGAGAGCCGGTGGGTGTGGGTAGAGCTCCCCAAAAGCCCCTGGAATAACTCCAGGGGCTTGAAGGGTGAGAGCCCCCCGCTTCACTCACTGAAGCTCCAGATCCGGGACGTCTCTGTTTTAACAGAGCCAGACGTCATGACCAATTCTGCTGTCAAAAGAAAGACTGATTGATTCCAGTAGTAGCAGACGGAGCGGAAGCAGGGAAACAATCAATTTGCAAGTATTACTACCTAGCTCTGAGGTTACAGTGTTTCTAAAGGAAGTTTTCTTGACGAGGCTGAAAGATGGCGCTTTGGATGTGGGTGTGAAAGTGAAAGTTAAGAAACGAAAGTGCCTTTTGTGACTTGCGCTCTTAAAGGGCTTATAGCTGCTGGACTGTGAATCTGTTGGAGGCGGAGGAAAAGTTATTTTAAACTGCAAAATATTTTTTTAGAATATTGCCTAAGAGGTTTTTTGGCTTTTAAGAGGAAAGACTTTTTTTTAAAAAAGATGGCTGCTAAACAAGTTAAATCAGTGGTTCCTAAAGGGGGAGGAGGTTCTCCAACAGTGTGAGTTGTGACACAGAAAGTACAACTTCCGGTGGACCCACAGAGTCAGGAGGCCTCTTTGAAAGATCTTAAAGAATTCATAAGAGAAGCTATGCTTAATCAAACTGCAGCTATGAATGACCAAACAGTAATTATGGATGGGAAATTTAAAGAATTTGCAGCAGAGATAAAAGCAATTAAAGATGTTGTGGAAGAAAAGCATGATGAAATAAGGGATGATATTATTTTAGCAATTTCAGGATTGACAAAAAATCTTATCCAGTTGGAGGAGAGGGTGGAAGAAATTAATGAGGCGAATTTGAATCTGGAACATAAAGTAGGAGAGATTTTGACTAAAACAGAAAAGGTGGATGAAGATATGGTCATGCTGCAATACAGATCTATGGAATTTGCCTTGCGACTGAGAGAGCTGAAAGAAAATAATCGTGAAAACTTGAGAGATATTTGTGCTGAAGCTTTGGCAGTGATAATTGAAGAAAGGCCAGAACATGTTGCAAATTCAGATTGATAAAATTTACAGGGTCAATTCATGGGTGGCAAGACAAAGGCAGCTGCCAAGAGATGTGGTGATCTACTTTACGACCAGGAGGATCAGAAATGATATTCTACAAGCCTCATATAGAAACAAGGTTCAAGTGGATGGAAAGGAATTAATTGTTTTAAAAGAGATTCCCTCCAAGATGTTAAGAGATAGAAAGGATTTTGGATTTTTGGTTAATGAGCTGAGAAATCAACAAATTCAATACAGATGGGATGTTCCAATTGGCTTAATAGTGAATTATGGAGGAGAGAGACATCGCTTAAACTCACCTTGGAAGGCAAAGGATTTCTATGTTAATGTTTTAAAAGCTGGATATCCACCCTCACCAGGGGAGGGCAGAAAGGAAAAGAAAAAGGAGATAATACAACAAGAGAAAGATGGAAAGCAGATACAAACTTATGCTGAAGTTGCAGCCAGAGGAATTAGCCTGGAGGATGAATTAGCCCAACTTGGGGGCCCACAACCAACCTCTGAACCACCCAAGAAGATAGAAGAACCAAGAGAGCAACGATTGACTTGAGCAACTTACAAACTACAAGAAAAACAGTTGAAAGAGCAACAATCTCAAGTTGTAGCCCAAGTGGTTCAAAAAACAAGCAGTGGGAGGAGCAAGGCCGAAGAGTAAGATTGAGGAAGATCTTCAGCGTATGCTCACTAAGCTTCGAAGGGCCAAAGATGGCAACTAAATTTCTATCCTGGAATGTCAATGGTTTAAATTCACCACAAAAAAGAAAGAAAATATTTCATTACCTGAAACAATTTAAGAATAATGTTATTTGTTTGCAAGAAACACATATTAGATCCTCAGATCAAAAATATTTGATAAACTCAAGGTTAGGTACACATTTTGCAGCGTCAACATCGGACAAGAAAAATGGTTTAGTTATATATATGAAGAGGGGTATACCAGCTAAACTAATTGAAGGACATTCAAGGTAGATACATTGCAATTGAATTATTAACCCAGAATGGAAAAATGCTTTTAATTGGAATATATGCACCTAACCAGCAACAGGACAAATTTTATAAACTCTTGCATACTAAAATAATACAATGGGATTATAGATCTTTTATATTGATGGGTGATTGAAATGGAGTAATAGATACACAGAGAGACAAAAAAAGTTTGATGCGTTTTCAGGGCCCGACGAAAAGTCCGGAGGTCTGATATCGTGCGTATCTCAGGGGGTAGGTCGTTCCAGAGGGTGGGCGCTGCCACAGAGAAGGCTCTCCCCCTGGGGGTCGCCAGCCGACATTGTCTGGCCGACGGCACCCTGAGGAGGCCCTCTCTGTGCGAGCGAACCGGCTGGTGGGAGGCTATTGGCGGCAGAAGGCGGTCTCGCAAGTACCCCGGCCCTAAGCCATGGAGCGCTTTAAAGGTGGTTACCAACACCTTGAAGCGCACTCGGAAGACCACAGGAAGCCAGTGCAGCTCACGCAGGAGAGATGTCACATGGGAGCGCCCTGTTGCTCCCATAATCCCCCGCGCGGCCGTGTTCTGGACTAACTGCAGCCTCCGGGTGCACCTCAGGGGGAGCCCCATGTAGAGAGCGTTGCAGTAGTCCAGGCGGGAAGGGCCGAGTGCTTGAGTGACCGTGCGTAGGGAGTCCCGATCCAGAAAGAGGCGCAACTGGTGTATTAGGCGAACCTGATAAAAAGCCCCCTGGCCACGGCCGTCATGTGCTCTTCTAAAGACAGCCGTGCATCCAGGAGGACGCCTAAGTTGCAAGCCCTCTCCGTGGGGGCCAATGATTCGCCCCCAATAGCCAGCGATGGCACCAGCTGGCTATATCGGAACGCTGGAAGCCACAGCCACTCGGTCTTGGAAGGGATGAGTCGGAGCCTGTTTCTCCCCATCCAGCTCCGCAGGGCCTCCAGACACTGGGACATCACTTCAAGGGCATCGTTGGGGTGGCCTGGGGTGGAGATGTACAGCTGTGTGTCATCAGCGTACTGATGGAACTCCACCCCAAAGCTATGGATGATCTCGCCCAGCAGCTTTACATAAATGTTGAACAGAAGGGGCGAGAGGACCGACCCTTGTGGCACCCCACAAGTAAGGCGCCTCGGGGTCGACCTCTGCCCCCCTGTCAACACAGATTGCGACCGGTCGGAGAGTTAGGAGGAGAACCACCGCAAAACGGTGCCCCTCATCCCCAGCCCCTCCAACCGGCGCAACATGATACCATGGTCAATGGTATCAAAAGCTGCTGAGAGATCTAACAGGACCAGGATAGAGGAACAACCCCTATCCCGAGCCCTCCAGAGATCATCCACCATGCGACCAATGCCGTTTCCGTGCTGTGCCCAGGCTGGAAGCCGGACTGGAGCGGGTCCAGATAGACAGCTTCATCCAGGTACTGGGGAAGCTGCCGCGCCACCACACTCTCAGCAACCTTCGCAACAAAGCGAAGGTTGGAGACTGGACAATAGTTAGCCAAAACAGCCAGATCCAGAGAGGGCTTCTTGAGGAGGGGCCTCACCACCGCTTCTTTCAAAGCAACCGGCAGGACACCCTCACTCAAGGAAGCATTAACAATCCTCTGGAGCCAGCCTCATGTAACCTTCCAGGAAGCCAGTACCAACCAGGAGGTACACGGGTCCAATAAACATGTGGTCCCAGCGCTCGCAGAACCCTGTCCATGTCCTTGGGAGCCACAGGATCAAACTCCTCCCAGCTAACACTCTCAAGACCAGCTTCAATCATCCTGTCCGGACTTACCCAGTCAGAGGCCAGGCCTTCCCGAATCTGAGCGATCTTGTCATCCAAATACTGCACAAAATCCTCAGCTCGACCCTGCAAGGGATCATCCCGCGCTTCCAGATGGAGGAGGGAGCGGGTCACCCTAAACAGGGCGGCTGGACGATTATCTGATGATGCGATAAGAGCGGCAAAATAACTAGATTTCGCCGCTTTTATCGCCACTAGGTAGGTCTTTTTTTTTTATTAAAAAGTTTTACAAAGAACATTTCCAAACCTTTTCTCCCCCCCTTCCAACCCCCCTCCCTCTTCATATTTTTAATAAACATCTTTACATCATTTTTACTTTCCCTTTTTCAGTTTTTTTCGGGGCAGCTCTTTTACCCCTTCCTTCCCCTCTCTCCAGTTGTTTCCTTTTTCAATACGATCTAAAGTGGTATTCGAGCAGCCCCGATTTCCCAATTATGTTTACATTTATATTACATCTTTTCCCTCACCCATCCAACCCCCCCTCCCCACCCTAGATCTCCCAAAGCAGAAACAGGGTATTGCAATAACAAACATATACTAAAATATGCTAACATACTGTAAAATTCAAAATTTCCCATAGATCCTTTAACTCCCCTTATTAAAATTCATCAACCTCCCTAAAAATATTACAAACATTAAAGAAAAAACAAAAACCTAAACAAATATCCTTCCCAAATTCTCCAGCACATTCTTTTTCAACATCTGTAAGGGGGCTTTATTTACCATGGACCTGGCATTATACAACAACAGCCGAAGGCTCGGGCCCTGAGAGTCTGAGCAGCCTGGGGTGCGAGAAGGGCTATGGGGACCGGGGCGCGCCACCATTCGAAGATAGCGAGTGCGCGCTCCCATCACATGATGTGGCCCCCTGCTCCCGCCATATCTGCCCCTCCCACTCAGCGTATTGATAGAAAAGCCCTCAACAGAATGGACTCTGACGTCCCCCTTACCCCCAAAATCCGCACCCTCCATGGCCCAACTGACGGCTGGACTGGACCCCTCTCCCCGTGGGTTAACCTCCAAACCCACACAACCCTCCCACCCCTTAAAATCCTTTAAAAGGTTATCAAAAAGTTTCCCTAAAAAACCCCTCAATCTCCTTTTTGCGCCATGCCACCTCTCGGGGCACCAAAGCCCATCATAAAGGTAGGTCCTTGATAAAGTGGAGGGCCACACCTGCGAGAGGGGGGAGTCTCACAGAATAAGAAGTTCTATAGCTTCTGACGAGATTATGGCGGCTATTAAACAGTTAAAAATAGGTAAAGCTCCGGGAACAGATGGATTAACAGCTGCTTATTATAAGAATTTGCAATTTGAAATGGTAGAACCGCTTAGAGTTTTATTTTGTAAAATTCACTTAGGTGGAGGAGTTCCACCTTCAGGGAGAACAGCTTTTGTGTCACTGATCCCAAAAGAAGGTCAAAACTGTATTAAATCAGAAAATTTTAGGCCAATCTCACTTTTGAATACTGATTATAAAGTTTTTGCTAAGGTATTAGCGAATAGATTAATGCCAGTTATGCAACAAATAGTTCATAATGACCAATCAGGGTTTATAAAAGGGAGACAAATGAAATATAATGTTAGACAAGTGGTAAATTTAATGGAATATTTGGAAAAAAACAACCAAGTCCCTGCAGCGTTTGTGTTTTTGGATGCGGAGAAAACATTTGATCGATTGAATTGGCAATTTTTGTTTAAGATAATAGAAAAAATGAATTTTGGAGATTATTTTGCACAATCAATTCAGACAATATATCAGGAGCAAACTGCACAAATAGTAGTTAATGGAGGCTTAACAGAGGTTTTTAAAATTGAGAAAGGAACAAGACAGGGTTGTCCCTTGTCTCCCTTGTTGTTTATTTTGACTTTAGAAGTTTTGTTGAATAAGATACGTGAGTCGAATAAATTAAGGGGAATTGTAATTAGACAGCAAGATAGACTAAGAGCGTTTGCAGATGACTTGATTGTTACTTTATCTCAGCCTATTGAATTGGTCTCATATATGTTGGATATTTTATCTCAATACAGTAACGTATCTGGATTCAAGGTAAATCAACATAAAACAAAGGTGATAACTAAAAATATGTCCATACATCAACGAGAAGAATTAGGTAGAATAATGGGGTTTGAAATAGTTAAAAAGTTAAATATTTAGGAGTATACATTGCAGCCTCAAACACGAAATTATTCAAAAACAATTATGAAGTTCTTTGGCAAAAAGTCCAGAGAGAAATGGAAACTTGGAAGAAATTACAGTTATCCTTATTGGGAAGGATAGCAGCAATAAAAATGAATGTATTACCCAGGTTTTTATTTTTGTTTCAAATGATACCAGTGCTTAAGAAAGATGGAAATCTGATGGAGTGTCAGAAAGGGGTTAATACATTTATCTGGGATGGCAAAAAACCAAGAATAAAAATGAAAATTATACAGGATGTACGTGAGAGAGGAGGTCTTAAAATGCCAAATTTAAGATTGTATTATGAGGCAACTGTTTTATCACAAATTAGTGATTGATTTAATTTAACTGAAGAGAGAATTTTAAATATAGAAGGCTATGATTTGCTATATGGATGGCGTGCTTATTTGTTATATGAAAAAAAGGTGGATAAGTTATTTAAAGCTCATATACCGTATATACTCGAATATAAGCCGAGTTTTTCAGCACGTTTTTCAGGCTGAAAAAAAGCCCCCTCGGCTTATATTTGAGTCACGAAAAAATCCCTTTTTTCCTGCAACGGTTTTGGCTCCCTGGGTTGCTGGCAGACTTGCTAAAGCCAAAATGGGGCGTGTGTGTGTGGGGGTGCGGCACCCCTCCCCCGGGCCCCTTTTTGGCTCCCAAGAGTGGCAGGGAGGCTTCCTAAAGCCAAAATGGGGCGTGGGGGGGGGTGCGGCACCCCTCCCCTGGGCCCCTTTTTGGCTCCCAAGAGTGGCAGGCAGGTTTACTAGGGGCATGAGGGGGGTGCCTAGCAAGACTCCCTGCAGCCCCCTGGAAGCAAAAACGGGCTGGGGGGGGGCTTAAAGGGAGAAAGAAACAAAGAAATCCTCACTGTTTAGGGAGATCCCATGTGCACTGAGCTTGAGTTGAGAGCCGATTGTAATTGAGAGCTTCTTGTAATTGACTGCTAGCTAGCCTTGCTCAGGCTAAGCCAGGAATGGGTTTTCCCAGCTTGGCTGTCTCAGGAATTCTGGGAGTTGAAGTCCACAGGTTGTAAAAGGGCCACATTTGCCCACCCCTGGGCTAAGCTAATCAGTAGTGGAGCTCTAAGAATGCCAGATGAGAAGGAGAAAGGGAGGGAGAAAGAAAGAGAGAGAGAAGAAAGAAAGAGACAAAGAAAGAAAAAGAAAAAAGAGGGAGAGGCTTGAACTTGCCTGAAATTAGATCAAGCCAGTGACTGGGTGGGCGTGGCTAGCTGGTCATGTGATATATGTGTATAGGGACTACTCGGAGGGCTGAAAAAAGTCATTTCTGACAGGTCCTCGCACTTCTGACCGGTCCTCACACTTCTGACCATCCTCACATTTATGCCCGTGCAGCATTCTTAACAACCGTGTCACTCATTTCACAACTGCTTCTCTTCACCATGGTGACAAGATAGGGCAAAAATGTAAAATGTGAGGAGAGTCGTAAGTTCGAGGACTGGTCACAAGTGTGAGGACCAGTCAAAAATAACTTTTTCAGCCCTCTGAGTAGTCCATATGCACAAAAGGACTACCCAGAGGGCTGGAAAAAGTGATTTCTGACAGGTCCTCGCACTTTTGACCGGTCTTCGCACTTATGACTAGTCATCATTTATGCCCATTGTAGCATTCTTAACAATCGTGTCACTCATTTCACAACTGCTTCTCTTCACCATGGTGACAAGATTTTTGTTTTTGTTGATCCTCTTTTCCACTTACAGAGCTAGTTTACTGTTTTTCTTTGAAATCAATATTCAAAAACATTTAACCTACTGATGCCTCAATTAATGTAATTTTATTGGTATCTATTTTTATTTTGAAATTTACCAGTAGCCGTTGCATTTCCCACTCCCGGCTTATACTCGAGTCAATAAGTTTTCCCAGTTTTGGGGGGTAAAATTGGGTGCCTCAGCTTATATTCGGGTTGGCTTATACTCGAGTATATACGGTACTTAGAAATGCTCTGTTGGGGGTGTGGAAAAAGTATCAATATAAGTTAAATTATAGAATACCAATATGGGCAAATCCTAGACATGCAATAGAAAATGTAAGTGTAGAACAAAAACAGGAGGTGATTACTTATAAAGAACTTCTTTTTATGGAAAGGGGTAAACTGCAACTGAAATCTTTAGAGGACCTGAAAGGTAAAAGGATAATCTATACTTGGTTCCAGTATGGTCAACTTCAAGCTAGATGGAGGGAAGATCAAAAAACTGGTGTTATGCAAAATGAGGAGAATTTGGTAAAACAGATTAGAGATCAAAGTCAAATGCATATTAAAAGATTGTATAATGCACTATTGAAAATTGTTTCAGAAACAGAATTGGTAAAAGATTGCATGATAAAATGGGCACAAAACTTTCAGGAACCGGTGATGATGGAAACATGGGAAAAGATCTGGGTTAGAAATGTTAAATTTACACAAGCACAAAACCTAAGAGAAAATTTTTACGAAGTGTTCTATAGATGGCATTTAGATCCCAACAAATTATCATGTATGTATCCAAACCTGCAAGCTAAATGTTGGAGATGTGGTTGTGATGATGCTACTTATTTTCATATATGGTAGACTTGTAAGAAAATCAAAGCATTTTGGATAAAAATTTGGTGGGTGATGCAGAATGTTTTGAAAAAAAGGTTGGAATTTACTCCGCAATTGTTCTTATTGGGTATTACAACAGGCTGTACATTAATAGAAACCAAATTGATTTTAAACCTTATATCGGCAGCTAGGCTGCTGGTTGCACAATACTGGAAGGAGGACTCTTTGCCTACTATTGATGAATGGATACTGAAAGTTATGAACTTGGCGGAAATGGCGAAAATTTCAGCTTACCTGAAGGACTATACGCAAGAGAGATATGTATTGGAGTGGAGAAAATGGATTAATTATACTCAGAACAAATATCAGACAAGAAAATTTCAAATAGCTTATGAATGAATGTTAATTCTAGATGTATTACGTTACTTTTAGCGGGGTTAGGGTCCTATGGGGGGATTTGTTAATTTAATTAAAGTTAGGTTAATTTAGCTTATGATTGTTAGTTGAAATACTCTGTATTTTGCTCTGGGAAGTCGGGGGTGGGTGGGTGGGAAGGGGCGTAGGGGGGGTTGGGGGGGAAGGGGGGAATATTGGAGGGTGAAAATATTTGTTGTATAAAACTTTTTCAATAAAAAAAAAGAATTTAGACTGGACAGGTTAGAAGGTGGTATAGGCAAGATTAGAAGACGGTACAGTTATATAATTGGGCTGGAGATTTAGTCTCGAAAAGCTTGATGGCTGCAAGTGTGTAGGTTAATGCATACCTGCAGCCATCAAGCTTTTTGAGGCTATGGTATAGTAAGAGCCTTGGATAGTACAGCCCTGTTATTAACATCAGCTGCCTGCAATTATTGCAGGTTCGAATCTCACCAGGCTCAAGGTTGACTCGGCCTTCCATCCTTTCTAAGGTAGGTAAATTGAGGACCCAGTTTGTGGGGGCAGTAAGCTGACTTTGTATAAATATACAAAAGTATGAAGGCTATTGCTTAGCGCATTGTAAGCCGCCCTGAGTCTCCGGAGAAGGGCGGCATATAAATCAAATTAAAAAAAATAAAAAATAAAAAAATAAAATCTTAGAATAATTGATGCACTTTGATGTTCCTTTTTTGAAGCATAGTTAACATGAGCCCTTTTATATTCAGTAGCCTGAAAGATTGTCCCCAGATATCGAAAGCATTCCACCTGTTTGACGGAAACGTTGTTAATAATCCAGGTATGCTTTATAGGGTGATTTGTAAATGCCTTTAATTTAGTTTTAGAGTAGTTGATTTCCAGCTGCTTCTCTTTACAATAATATACAAAGGTGTCCAGAGCTCTCCTGAGTCCAGTGGGCATCCTTGAGGGAATTACGGCATTATCTGCATACAGCAGTATAGTTAAACATCTCTCTGCTAGTTGGATGGATGAAATTTCATTCTCTCCAGCTGTTTTATCCACATCATTCACATAACAATTAAATAAAAGAAGTGCCAGTATGCAACCTAGTCTTACGCCTTTGGTAAGTTGGAATTCATACTGTCAGGTATCCTTCAAGCTACATCTTACTTTGACCTTTGTTTGTTCATGTAATGTGCAAATAAGAAACAGTATTGGTGATCAATGGTGGTATTACACAGCTTGTCCCATAGCTTGATTCGAAATACGGAGTCAGATCCTCTCTTAAGATCAGCAAAGGCTGTGTAGAATGAAATAGCCTGAGAGATGTATTTCTCAATAGCAATAGCACTTAGACTTATATATCGCTTCATAGTCCTTTACGGCATTCTGGGTGGTTTACAATGTGAGCATATTGCCCCCAACAATCTGGGCCCCCATTTTACTAACCTTGGAAGGATGGAAGGCTGAGTCAACGTAGAGCCGGTTAGGATTAAACTCCTGGCAGTCGACAGGCAGTCTGCAGACAGGCAGTCTGCAACACTGCATTCTAACCACTGCACCATCACAGCACCAAGACAAATTCCTTGTGTGTCCAATCACACTTGGCCAATAAAGAATTCTATTCTATTCTCAATAACGTCAATATGTTGATGTCTTATACGTCAATATGTTGACGTATAAGACATTGGTCAATTGTTGAGCGGCCTTCCCTGAACCCGGCTTGTTCCTCTGCCAATAATCCTTTCTCTTCCACCCAGTCTCCACTTAAGCTTCCACTGGAGATGTCCTCATGAAGTTTGCTTATAATATTATGCAGATTTATAAGTAGATAGTTGGCAGGACTGGTCTCATTCTCTTTCTTATAGATGGGTATAATGATTACTAGGCTCCAATCCTTAAATATATGACCAGATTTATAGATGCTGTAAAAGGTCATGTCCCCATGATGCATTTTTTTAATTAGCTCAGGTATTTGCAAATAGTGCCTTCCCTGATTTAAGATGAAAAATTAAGTCCATAAATTCCTTGGATTTACTGGTTGTCAAATAGGCAGTTCTTCCGTGTCACTATAGAAAGATCTATTTCTCATTGAGTATCTTTGTAAAGTTCCCTACAGTGATTTTCCTATATTTCTGGAATATAAAGTTATCCAGCTGGCAGGAACCAGGACCAGGATGTCCTGCAGTGATCCGCAAAAAAAAGGAAGAGTTATTTGTTTTAAATGAATGAATGAATAAGACAAATCCATAATACCTTCATGCCTTTTATTTCTTTTGCCTGATAAGATACTTGTAGCTTTGCTTCTAATCAAATAGTTCTTCTGCCTTAATTGTATGATTATTTGCCTTGTATAATTTATAACTAGCTGTTAATCTTTTCCTGGCTACTATGTAGTCTGCATCAAACTATAGTTTTGATGGATGTGCTGGCTGCTGGTGTTATTTTAAAGGAAGTAATTTTGAAGCTCCTGTACAAGGTTATTATATAGTTTAGGACAGTGATGGCTAACCTTTTCCGGACTGAATGCCAAAAGAAAGAAAATCCGAACCCCCAAAATGCAATGCATGCATGGCCCCCACATGCACCCCACCCCACACATGCACGCGTGCCTCCCGCATGCACCCCACACATGGCCCCCACCCCAGCAGTGAAATCAACTTAACTTTGCTACTGGTTTGGGAACAGGATCATACGGGAGCGCTTGCGCACTATGCGCACGCGTGCCTCTTCTGCATATGCACAGAGGGCAAAAACGGAACATAATGATGTCCCGGCAGGTGGGTGGAGTCTCCCGCCCCCGGAGGTACTGGTTCGCGTGATCCGGATAGATACGGCTGGATTTCACCGCTGCCCTGCCCCCCCGCGCATGTGCTGCAGAGACCCGAAAACCAGCTGGTCGGTGGTAGGCGTGCACGCATGCGCAGCAGAGCTGAACTGGGGCGACGGAGAGGGCGTTGCTGCCACCTCTGGCAAGCGTGCCATAGGTTCACCATCACGGGCCTAAGAGGTCATCGGATAAATCAGTTGTAATTAAGAGACTGTGTGTCTTGAAAGTATGCAGTAACTAGTTGGTCAGCTAGTGGTCCATTTTACTCTATAGTTGGATAATTATTGCATCCATGCATTAATTTGGTGGAGAGCTACGGGTAATGAGCATAGAATAAGTGGCAAATGATCGTTATCACTTGGGGGAGACTTTAAAAAGAGTCAAGAAACTGTAAAAACTTTCCAGATACAATTACAAAGTCTATAGTCTGTGGGTCTCTTGGGCCCATTCTAATACATAAACTCTGCAGGATGGTCTGATTCAAGATGTAAAGATTTAGCCTATTAGTTGTTTGGGCTAGGTACAAACAAGGTTCCTTGTACAAGGGAATCGAAGCTTGCTTCTATTTCCTTGTACAAGGAAGAAAGTCAGATTCTAAAATAGGTTGATTATATTGTATGTTTCATTGTTGCGGCCAACTCCTGAATTTAAGTCTCCCCCTATTAATATATATGTTGATCGGCATGCGTTAAGTAAATTAATCGAATAACATTCCAATTTGTTCCATAAGCTCCTGATCTCATGTTTTCTTCTCAACCTCCCCCTTTTCTGTCTCTACCTCCCCTTGCTACAGCGTTTAAAGCGTAAGTTGTATATCTATTTAACGTCAGGGCTGTTGGAAGCCAGATTTCTTGCAGCAAGAGGACATCAAATGTATTTGCAAAGCTTATGAAGGTCATGTCTCTGCATTTGGACAGTCACATTCCAACTAATTAGAATGATTTTGTTCTGCGGACCCTCCCTCATTTTATTCCTCTAGTCTAGATGGCTCTGAAAGGAAGCCTATGTATAGGCCAAGGAGAGGGGAGATTCTGGCTCTGTTAGTAATCTTTCTCATGTGATATATTCTATTTGGGATACAGTGACTCCTGACCCTCTTTGTAGTGCATCCTCAAGACTCCTTTTCTTCTGAATCATCTATAAGCAACTTCTGAATGTTAACAGAATAACAGGATAACCGAGTTTGAAGGGAGGTCTTCTAGTCCAACTCCCTGCTCGAGCAAGAGACCCTATACCAGTGATGGCTAACCTTTTTGCCATCGCGTGCCAAAAGCGGGGCGTGGGGAGCGTGGGGGGGACACACGTACGTGTGCCCACATCCATAATTCTATGCGCTCCCCCCCTCATGCTCCCCCTGCTTTTGGCATGCAATGGCACGGTGGGCCCGGTAGGCCCATTTTTCGCTCTCCCCAGGCTCCAGAGCCTTTCTAGGAGCCTGGGGAAGGCAAAAACAGCCTTCCCCACCCTTCCTAGAGGCCCTCCGGAGGCTGGAAACAGCGTGTTTTCTGACTTCTGATGGGCCAAGAAGGCCCGAAAATCAACTGGCCAGCACATTCATGTGTACCGGAGCTGAGCTCACGTGCCCACCAATATAGCTCCACGTGCCACCTGTGGCACACGTGCCATAGGTTCGCCATCACGGCCCTATACTGTCCTGAATAAGTGGCTGTCCAGTCTCTTCTTAAAAGTCTCCAGTGATGCACAACTTCTGGAGGGAAGCATTCCTCTGGTTAATTGTTCTCACTGTTAGGAAATTTCTCCTTAGTTCTAGGTTGGATCTCTCCTTGATTAGGTGCCATCCATTGCTTCCTGTCTGCCTTCCGGTGCTTTCAGAGGTATTTCAGAGGTTCTGATTGGTTCTGGAGAACCGGTAGTGGAAATTTTGAGTAGTTCAGAGAACCGGTAAATACCACCTCTGACTGGCCCCACCCCCATCTATTCTCTGCCTCCCAAGTCCCAGCTGATTGGGAGGAAATAGAGATTTTACAGTATCCTTCCCCTGCCACTCCCACCAAGCCACGCCCACAGAACCGGTAGTAAAAAAATTTGAATCCCACCATTGGGTTCTTTAGAGAATAGGTAGACCCCCGGTCTTGTTTGTGGCAGCCGCTCAAATATTTAACCACTGCTATCATGTTGCCCCTTCTTTTCACTAGCCTAGACATACCCAATTCCATCAACCATTCTTCATATGTTTTATCCTCTAGGCCCCTAATTATCTTTGTTGTTCTTCTCTGCACTCTTTCCAGAGTCTCTACATTTTTTATAATATGGTGACCAAAACTAGATGTAGTATTACTAAGACTTTATAAAGCGGTACTTCTACTTTACGTGATCTTGATACTATCCCTCTGTTAATGCAACCTTCCCCACAACAACAACCCTGTGAGGTTAGCTGGATTGAGAAAGAGGGCCTGACCCAAAGTCACCCAGCATTTTCCACCTTTTACCTAATTTCCATTTAACCCTTTCAGCACCTGGTTTTCTTGAAGTGGAATTTCCCCCCCATTCAGGCCCAATTTTTTTTCTACCCAGGGCACCTGTTTTCCCTTACTGCAGCTGTTTTGTTTTTCCTTTGGTTCCATTCACTTTTTTTCTTTTTATTCAAGGATGTACACCAGACATCCATCCATCCATCCTTTATGGATCTGTATATCCTTCATGGAGGTGATGCATTCTAGTTGGTGGGATGCAGACAACCATCTGCTGGCTTGTAAGGCAGCCTCTAGATTGTATTTTCCAGTTGGGGTAGAAGAACAGGAGAGTGCTTGGCTCACCTTACTTTGTGGCATGGGCTTGATAACTTAAGTTGGCAATCTGGTTGTGTTTCCTGTCTGGTTTAGCTGGGAATGCTGACAGCTCCCCAAGGCTCAGGTAGCAGAGCAGACTTCTCTTGGGCATGGCAGATAAACAGAGACTCCATGACACTACAGACGTCTAGGGTCCCCAAAGGCCCCTTGGAAGCTTCCCCTGAGGCCTACTGCCCTACTCTACCATTGCTGAAGGATTATTTTGAATAATATTTTTAAAAAAGCAGGTATAGTACAAAGCAAAGCACCAGAACCAACTTCATTGCCAAGAATGCCTCTAGATTTCCCAGAGGTTCCTTAAAAAATAAAAGGGATGGTTAGCTAAACTCAGGGCCTTGTTCACAACCTAAAAAATGACCCTTTTACTTCATAGTTTTTTTAATTTTTATTTATTTTTATTTTTATTCATATTTATATGCCGCCCTTCTCCAGAGACTCAGGGCGGCTTACAATGCATTAAGCAATAGCCTTCATACTTTTGTATATTTATACAAAGTCAGCTTATTGCCCCCACAATCTGGGTCCTCATTTCACCTACCTTAGAAAGGATGGAAGGCTGAGTCAACCTTGAGCCTGGTGGGATTAGAACTCGCAGTATAGTTGGTAAAGGGTGAGTATTTTGGGACTAGGGAAGGTGGCGGGAGAGACATCCTTCAGAGCAATTGATGCCACTTCCCTGGCTGCTTTGATTGGGGCAGCCATTTTGTGAATCATCCAAGCTGTGTCCCCAAGATGTTGGGCATGGGAAGGGATGCGTCACTTCACCTCATTTTGGTTTTCCCTGGATGCCCAGTATAGGAGACTTGCTAAGAGTTTTCTAGAGGTTCCCCTGGGCTTCCTGGACTCTTGTCCTACTTTTGGAAGGCTGGGCTGTCTGCTCCTGAGGCCATCGCAGCTGCCAATATGGGCTTTTGGGTGGTTCTCTTCTGGAGGCGCCTCAGCTTCTCTCCCATGGGGTACAGGTGGGAAGCCTGGAAAGTTGGTCTAGTGAGAAGCGATGGGATCTCTTTTGAAGAGGGAGGTGATGTGTTTGCTTGCTCCAAGGCCAGCCTGCAATTAATTATTCAAAACTGCAGGGAAGCTGGTTCTGGTTGAAGAGCAAGAGAAGCAAAAAGCTTTTTGACGAAGGGCCAGATCAGCTGAAGAAATGGCAGCTTTTTCTTTCCTAGCAGCATTTAAGCAGCTTAACATGTTTGCTAAGGAAAATGTACCGTATTTTTCGGAGTATAAGAGACACTCCCCCCCCCCCAAAGAGGGTGAAAATTTGGGTGCCTCTTATACTCCGAATATAGCTTTTTCGAATCTGTTTTTCAGCCCTAACAAGGCATTAGCGAGTAAAGCGATCTTCCACGCTTCGCCTGCTTTTCTCATTGCTTCTCTCTCCGATGATCAGCTGTGCTTTAGAAGCTGTTTTTTATCCCCAACCTGGTGAATGCGAGTGTAGCGAGTGCATGCTCAAAACATTGCTTAACGCACTGTAAGCCGCCCTGAGTCTCCGGAGAAGGGCGGCATATAAATCAAATTAAAAAAAAACAAAAAACCAGTGTGCTGAAGCTGACCAAACTAAGGAGGCTAGCCAGATGAATATCTGGTAGGCAGAATTTTCCCCCCTATTTTCCTCCCCCAAAACTAAAGTGCGTCTTATATTCTGAAAAATACAGTAATTTTGAAAGAATAGAAAAGATGCTAATGTGTTTTATCAAGGGTCTTGTCCAGGGGTGGGTTCTACATTTTTTTACTACCGGTTCTGAGGGCATGGCTTATTTTGTGGGCATGGCTTGATGGTCATGTGACAATTCTTTAGGATTTAGCAGAGGTACTGGTCTACCAGGCTTTTAACTGCTTGCAGAGCTGTACCAGTCTACTCATTTGTTTTTGCAGGCACTGGTCTACCCATTTATTTTTGCAGGCACTGGTCTACTCATGTATTTTTGGTCTACTATCAAACTGTCTTTTACCACTGATCAGCTGTAGGGCGGCCCTTTGAAGCCCCGCGGCAAGAGTTTAAACAGTTTTTTTCCTTATAGCCCATCAGCTGGGACTCAGGAGGCAGCAACAGATTGGGGGTGGGGCCAAATAAAAGGTAAGAATAATGCGGCGGGGCGGGGGTGGGGGGGGCAGGACTGGTTCGGTGACATCATATTGTCACCGCTACCGGCTCAGCGGAACCGGGAGGAACCCATCACTGGTCTTGTCAATATCCAATGAAATAATTATAGCAGATCCACTTTAGCATTATTTAAAGCTAGATCATTTACTAATCTCATATAATCAACTCCTCATCTAAAATGAAAAATGCTTGATCAGCATGTGGCAGAGATGGCAGCTCAATCAAGGGATATTGATTCCTAGACATATGAAATACTTGCTTTCATTAATTAATTAATTAAATTGACACCCATTTCACTGTCCAAAGTGACTCTGGGCAGCTTCCAATATAGTAAAAATAGAGCTATAAAAACAACTATAAAATAAAACTACCATAATTTTTGGATTATAAGACATTCCGGACTAGGAAAACAAGAAAAAAAATTCTGCCTGTGCCTCCCAGCAATTTGTCTCCTTGCAGCAAACAACAACAGTCTGGTCAGCTTCAGCACAGCCTGATTTAGCACGAGCAGCTGATTGGCGGTTGGATCTGCCTGCTGGAATACTGCCTATCAGCTGTTGCAGGCTGCAGGGATCACCACCGCCCATTGCCACAGTTGCTGCCCATCTCCGCTGCCACCTATTGCCACCTCCGCACGGCCCATTTTCAGCCTCTGCGCATCCCGTTTTCGGCCTCCGTGTGTCCCATTTTTGGCCTGTTCCAGGCAGTGAGGATAGGTGGTGGCAATCCCTGCTGCCTGGAACGGGCTGAAAATGGGGTGCACGGAGGCTGAAAATGGGGTGTTTGGAGGCCAAATATGGGATACGCAGAGGCCAAAAATGGGGCACGCGGAAGTGGCGATAGACGGCAGCGGCAATGGGCAGTGGTGATTCCCACAGCCTGGAATAGCTGATAGGCGGTATTCCAGGAGGCAGATCCAGCCACCAATCAGCTGCTTGTGCTAAATCAGGCTGCACTGAAGCTGACCAGGCTGTTTGCTGTAAGGAGGCAAATTGCTGGGAGGCAGAGGCTGAACGTGGAGGCCAGTGGGTGGGCCGGGCTTCGGCAACATTTGCTGTATAAGATGCACAGACATTTCCACCCACTTTTTTGGGGGGGGGATATGCATCTTATACACCAAAAAAATACAGTATGTTAAAATTGCAGAAGATTAAATACAGACCAGTGGCTCAGAGTAGAGCAGAAATGGTGCCCTCTCTGTCACTGTACCAACTCCAGCCTGCAACTTCTCCATTGGGGTCCTTTTCACTGATACATTTGAAATCTCTTGGGATAGTTTAGGAAAAGGATGGAAGAATATGAATGATGACTTTTGACAATTTACTATTAATATTGATAGTTCTGCAAAATCATCCATTTCATCCTAATTCACTTAACTGTATTACCAGAATTTGTAAAAGTTAGTAACATATTACTTACAAATATATTTAATAGGTAATTTTTATCTCTGGTTTTTATTCCTTTAATTTACTTATTCCTCCAAAGAGGTATCACAAATGTTTCTATAACAACGTTAAATAATAATGCACCCTGTCTGGTGCCTGCTGAGACTATGCTAGAATCATTAATTAGAAATTCTTATCTAGGTATTGGTAAAACAGTAATAAATTGATCTAACTTTTTGACAGAATAGATGCCAAAATTAAATATTTTTAGAATTGGTTTAGATAGAGTTAGAAACACTAAAATATCTAATGAGCTATCAAGGCTGCCTCTGTCCATTTCCCAGGAAAGAAAAACTCTTGGCTCCATAGAGTCAGAGAAAAGGTACTTTTACTAGGAAGAAATAAAATGTAACAAGTTTCAGGCAAGATCTGAGGCAAAAGCATGCGAAGCAGCAAATTGAAAAAAACCGTAGAGCCCAACCCAGGGGTGAAATCTAAATTTTTTCCTTACCGGTTCTGTGGGCGTGGCTTGGTGGGAGGGGGGGTGTCCTGTGACTAAGTGGGCATGGCCAACTCAATGTCACTCACAGCCACACCCACTCAGTCACAAGACCCCCACCACCAAGCCACACCCACAGAACCCGGTAGGAAAACATTTTAAATTTCTATTCTGCCGCCCTCTCACAACCTGCTCTCCCTTCACTTTGGGTCGGTGGTTGGGGCCCAGAGACATGCCATTCACTGAAGCCCCGGAGCTGTTGCCTGCTCACCACCTGCCTCAACTGGGTCGGGGAATGCACCATTCCCTGACTCCAGCCTTGCTGCGGAGCTGCCGCCTGCTCGCTCTTCATCATGCGGCGTGTCCTACTCCTTACCTTTCTCCCGCGGCTGGCTGCCAGGGAAGGCAAGCACCCGAAAGTTACTGGAGCTGCTCTCCTTGAATGTGGCGCCACCATTGCCGCCCTGGTCCATGCGCCGGCTGCGCAAGCGCACACCCAACCTACCACTGATGAATGAATGAAATAAATGGTGTGCACTTGCGCAGCCAGCGCATGGACCAGGGCGACAATGGTGGCGGCACATTCAAGAAGGAGAGCGGCTCTGGTAACTTTTGGGTGCTTGCCTTCCCTGGCAGCTAGCCACGGGAGAAAGATAAGGAGTAGGACACGCCATGTGGCGAAGGGCGAGCGGGCAGCAGCTCCGCGGCAAGGCTGGAGTCAGGGAATGGTGCATTCCCCGACCTGGTTGAAGCAGGTGGTGAGCAGGCGGCAGCTCCAGGGCTTCGGTGAATGGCGCGTCTCTGGACCCCAGTCCCCAACCCAAAGCGAAGGGAGAGCAGGTGGTGAGAGGGTGGGGCAAGGCCACAGTCTCTTTCTGGGCGTGTTGCTTCTGCCTGTTGGGCCACTTCCTGAAGCTGGCAGCTCTGCAACCAACCGCTTTGCTTTTTCCCTCTTTTTCCTCATGGGAGGCTTGCGTGGTGGCACCAGCAGAAGCGCTGTGGGGAAGGTGCCCAACAAGCAGAAGTGCTGCACCCAGAAAGAGAAGGGCAAGAGGGGCCAGTGGGCTGCAGAGGCTAAGGCAGGTGGGTGGAGCTTCCAGCTGCCATTGCTACCGGTTCTCTGAACTACCGGCCATCATCGCTACCGGATCGGCTGATCCGGTCCGAACTGGGAGCATTTCACCCCTGGCCCAAACCCCTTGTAGCTGGGTAGACAGAGGGCTGCTGCATACCAAAGCTAGAAGAAATGGCCTTCGAGAGAAAAGCAAAGCCAAGATTGTAGTTGTAAAGCTGCAATGAAAAGTTCTCCACTGACCCCTCCGTGCTTTTCCATGGCAGCAAGCAGTAGGCTAGCTGGCATGAGCCTACTGATAGAGAAAACATACTAATTTTATCAGAAGGAATAGTGTAACATTTAACAGTTTTCTGATGGGACTAAATACATTCTTTTGGAATAAAGATTGATTGATCAGGGCATATAATTTTTCCCATAATTACTTTAAGATGATTAGCTAGTAGTTTAGTATATAATTTACGATCAATTAACAAATGTATGTAGGAAACATGCCACAGTAGTAATGGGAGAGTTTAACTACCTTGATATCAACTGGGAGACAAACTCTGCAGCAAGTGGGAGATCCAATAGATTCCTAACCAACATTGTCATCCAAAAGGTAGAGGAGGGAACTAGAAGTAAAGCTATACTGGACCTAATTCTTATTAATAAAGAAGATGTTATAGAGGGAGTTGAAGTTGCCAGAACTTTGGGCGAGAGTGACTACATCATATTGGAATTCAATATAGTGCAAACACAAGCAATATAATATAATCCAACTAGTGTGTTAAACTTTAAAAGAGCTGATTTTAACAAACTGAGAGAGAGCCTAAGAAAAATTCCATGGATAAAAATCCTATAGGGGTAGACAATCCAAGAAGCATGGAAAATCCACTGAAAAATATCTTAAAAGCCCAATCCAACAAAATAACATTGAAAAAGAAAAACAAGAAATCCAAGAAGAAACCAGCCTGGTTCCACAAAGATCTCTCTGACAAATTGAAAGCCAAAAAGTACAATAAAGGGAAAAAGGGACACATAACTATATCAACATATAGCCTGAATCTGCAAAGATGAAATCAGGAAAGCAAAAGCTCAGCATGAAGAAAGATTTGCAACAAAAGTAAAAAATAAGCATATTTCAGCATATAAATAACAAGAAAAAAGTCAAGGAAACAGTTGGTCCACTAAAGAGAGAAGATGGCAAGGAAGTAATGGAGTAGAGACAAAATAGAGCTGCTTAACTCATTCTTTGCATCAGTCTTCATGCAAAAAGAAACTATAGTTCAACCTACCAAAAACATAATGTAAAAGACAAACTAGAAATAAAAATTAAAATAAGCAAGAAAATGGTAAGAACATCTGTCTGACCTTGATGAATATAAATCACAGGGACCTGATGGATTATACCCCTGAATTCTGAAGAAGCTGGCAGATGTTATCTCAGAACCATTGCACCATATCTTTCAAAAATCCTGGAGCACTGGGGAACTACCAGAGGATTTGGAAAAGACCTGATGTGGTTCCCATCTTCAAAAAAGGAAGTGAGGGGGGGGGAACAGACCCAGGAAACTACAGACCTATCAGCCTAACACCAATACCTGGGAAGATACTAGAAAAAACAATAAAAAAAAGATTTCTGAACATCTAGAATAGAATAGAATTTTTTATTGGCCAAGTGTGGCCAAGAGCCTGAGTGGCATAGGAGGCTAATGCCTCCTACTAAGGGAGCATTTAACATCCAGCTGCCTGCAATTACTGCGAGTTCAATTTTCACCAGGCTCAAGGTTGACTCAGCCTTCCATCCTTTCTAAGGTGGGTAAAATGAGGACCCGGTTTGTGGGGGCAATAAGCTGACTTTGTATAAAATATACAAAAGTATGAAGGCTATTGCTTAATACATTGTAAGCTGCCCTGAGTCTCCGGAGAAGGGCGGCATATAAATAATTTTTTTAAAAAAAAGTGTGATTGGACACACAAGGAATTTGTCTTGGTGCATATGCTCTCAGTGCATATAAAATATATGTTCATCAAGAATCATAAATTACAACACTTAATGATAGTCATAGGGTACAAATAAGCAATCAAATCATATTAGCAAACAGTCAATATAAATTGTAAGGCTACAAGCAACAAAGTTACAGTCATACAGTCATAAGTGGGTGATGGGTGATGGGAACGATGAGAAAATTAATAGTAGTGCAGACTTAGTAAATAGTTTGACAGTGTTGAGAGAATTATTTGTTTAGCAGAGTGATGGCGGGAAAAAACTGTTCTTGTGTCTAGTTGTTCTGGTGTGCAATGCTCTATAGTGTCATTTTGAGGGTAGGAGTTGAAACAGTTTATGTCCAGGATGTGAGGGGTCTGTAAATATTTTCACAGCCTCACCCATCTAGAAACAAATAAAGGCTAACTAGTAGCCAGCACAGGATTGTTAAAAACAGGTCACGCTGTTGCCGTGAGCCGTCGCTGACGGTCTTTTGAAGACCGCCAGCCCGATCGCCCGTAAAAGAGCCGTTTCGGCAACTGAAACGGCTCGAAAAACTCCAAGACGTGAGGGGCTTGTGAGGAGAGCCGGCGGCTGCAGGTAGAGTCCCCTGTGAGACCCCCAGAAAGTTTCTTTTGCTTCTGGGGAGTTAACAGGGTGGGACTCCCTATCCAACCCGCTGAAGCTCCGGACGACTGGGAAACTCTGCTTAAAAGCAGAGCAAGACAGCGCGGCAGCATTACCAACAACAACGAAAAATAAGCAAGATTTGAAACTTCTTATTAAACAGCAAGTATTGGAAGTTTTCTGAACTATTTTAAAGAGTTCTTAAAGTGAAAGTTATCTGGGTCTGAGAACGGGGGGAAAAAATGGCGCTTTCAGTGGAGAACAGCTGAAAGCGAAAGTAATTTGATCAGTGTATTTGGCTACATTTTAAAGTAACAAATCCGGCTGGAAGAGGCAGAAAAGTAACCAAAAATAAAATAAAATAAAATAAAAATACTAATTGACTTTTATAGACCTGATTGAATCTGGAGAACTTTTTGGGAAAAGTTGCTAGAGTTTGTGGAAAAGGAAGATCTTTAAGAGGTAAAATGGCAACAAAGCAACCAGGGGGGGGGGGGGTTTCCCCCACACATAAACAGAAACAGCCTCAAACAGCGCAGTTGCAATCTCAGACAAAGGAAGAAAGTCAATATGACCTTATTATTAAAGAAATTCAAAGATTAGAGAAGGAGGTTAAAGGAATGGTTCAAGAGAAATATGATGCAGTTAAACAAGATATTCAAACAGTGGTTAAAGGCCTGTCTGAGGTAGTGTTGCAGATTGATAAAAAAGTGGATAATCTTGCCTCAGAGATGGAGACCAAATTTAGAGCTTCTGATTCAAGAATGATAGAAATTGAAGAAGTTACACAAAAAATGCAAAATGAGATTACCATGATGCAATTTCGATCAATGGAATATGCTATTAGACTGAGAGGTGTAAAAGAGAACACCAGGGAAGATCTCAGGAAAATTTGCGCAGAGGCTTTGGCAGTTATGTTGAAAGTGGAACCAGACGTGGTTTTGCGCAAGATGGACAAGGTCTACAGAGTTAATTCTCGTGTGGCGGTACAAAGACAACTGCCTAGAGATGTGGTTATATACTTTACAGACAGAAGAATGAGAAATGAAATCTTGCAAAATTCCTTTGTTACAACAGTTCAAGTTGATGGAAGTGAGATTGGAGTTTTTAAAGAATTACCACCCAAAATGTTAAGAGATAGAAAGGATTTTGGATTTTTGGTGGCAGAATTGAAAAGACAGAACATACAATTCAGGTGGGATGCGCCAATAGGTGTAATATTGAGGCTGCGAGGAGTGAGATACCGCCTTAACACTATTGAAAAAGCAGAAGAATTTTATTATAACGTTTTGAAAGCGGGCTCTCCTCCTCCACGCACATCTTCACCAATAGATAAGGAAGTTCAACTACAAGCTGAGATTGATCAAGAAACAGAAGCACAAATAAGGCAGTCGCAAAGGGAGGCAAGAGAGTCAATGGGAGCAGTAGGTGGTGTTGTGGTTGACCCTTTTGCACCATTTGAAGCTTCTCCTTTGGAAGAAATGTCTAAAACCATCACAGAGGAGGCGATGGCTTTGGAAGTAACAACATCCAAAATGGAAGAGCAACGTATAACCAGAGCAATGTCTAAACAAATGAAGCAACAGCAGCAAGAATATATTAAGCCACAGCGTGAAAAAAGAACCAAAGATAAGCAGCAAGCTGAAGTCATGGGAGGAGCTAAACCGAAGATTGCTACCGTAGGAGAGAATCTTCAACAATTGCTCTCAAAACTTCAGACAGGGTCAAATGGCACTTAAATTTTTGTCTTGGAATGTTAACAGACTGAATTCTCCGCAAAAAAGAAGGAAGATATTTCACTATTTGAGACAATTTCATAATGATGTTATTTGCTTACAGGAGACTCATGTAAAATTGCAAGATCAGAAATACTTGATAAATTCAAAATTGGGAATGCAATTTGTTGCTTCAAATTTGGAAAAGAAGAATGGAGTGGTGATATATATAAACAAGAGATTTGTAGCTAAAACTATAGAAGTAGATAAAGATGGAAGATATATTGCAATTGAAGTTATTACAGATGGTGGACCAATCTTGTTGGTCGGAATATATGCTCCAAATCAACAGCAGGAAAATTTTTACAAGTTGCTTCATTTAAAAATTCTGGATAGGGATTATTCAAACATTATAATAATGGGCGACTGGAATGGAGTAATCCAACCTAGATTGGATAAAAAAACTACGGCCAAAATAGGGAATAAACTACCACAAGCTTTTTTTGAACTGGAAGAGGATTTGGAATTGAAAGATATTTGGAGAATTCGAAACCCAAATGAATTGGACTTTACTTTTTACTCAGACAGGCACAAATCCTTTTCCAGAATAGACTTTTTTCTCTTAACTTCTAACTTACTTTCTAAAGTAAAGAAAATAAAGATATTTCCTAGGACTTTGACTGACCACAGTCCGGTCTGGATGGAAATCGAGATGGGCAAAAGAGAAAGAAGATCCTGGAGAGTAAATGAGAATCTATTTAGATATGAAAAAAATATAATTGAACTTAAAAAGCATTTAAAGGAGTTTTTTAAATTTAACCTGAATAAAGGTACCCCTATTGAAACAGTTTGGGACGCAGGTAAAGCATATATGCGGGGAGTACTAATTCAAATGAACTCTAAACACAGGCAGAATCAGCAGAAGAAAAGACTACAACTGGAATCTGAGATAAAAAAGAAAGAACAACAACTGATACAAAAACCAACAGATGGAAAATTGCAAATGGCTATAAAACTTTTGAAGGATCAATTTCAAATGCTTATAGCAGACCAAACGGCAACTAACTTACAATTTGCAAAGCATAATACCTTTTCCAATGCTAACAAACCGGGCAGGTGGTTGGCGTATACTTTGAGGAAACAAGCATCGACACGAATTATTGATAGTACTGAATATGCTGATAAAGAAGTTTATCAACAAGATCTAATTAAAAAAGCCTTTTTGGAATATTATACTAAGTTATATGCTAAAGATGACATACAGAATATTACTATAGATGAATATTTAGAAAACAAGAGAGTTTTAAAAATTTCAACGACTCAAAAGAAAAGTTTGGAACAATTGATAACAGTCGAGGAGATCAGTTTTGCTATAAAACAATTAAAAACAGCTAAAGCTCCAGGGATGGACGGCTTAACTGCAATTTATTATAAAACTTTACAAGAAGAAATGATTGAGCATCTTAAAGATTTATTTCGTAATATACAACTAGGAGGTAAGATACCTTCCTCATGGAAAACAGCTTTTGTTTCATTGATTCCGAAAGAAGAATCAGGTCCTAAGAAACCAGAAAATTATAGACCAATATCTTTATTAAATACAGACTATAAAATTTTTGCAAAAGTACTAGCCAACAGATTGATGCCAGTTATTCAAAAGATAATTCATCATGACCAAGCAGGATTTATTGAAGGCAGATATATGAAGGAGAATGTTAGGCAAGTTATAGACTTAATGGACTATCTAGATAAGAATAAACAGATCTCTGCAGTGCTGGTTTTTTTGGATGCGGAAAAAGCCTTTGATCGAGTGAATTGAAGCTTTATAATTAAGACTTTGGAAAAAATGGATTTGGGGGAGCGGTTTATACAAGCGATTGGTGCAATTTATCAAGAACAATATGCACAACTTATTATTAATGGATGTTTAACATCGAATTTCAACATACAAAAAGGCACCAGACAAGGTTGTCCATTATCCCCGCTATTATTTATTCTAACTTTAGAAGTCTTACTTAACGCAATACGGGATTCGAACTCCTTGACTGGAATAGCTATAAGGCAAGAGGGCTACAGAACTAAGGCATTTGCAGATGATCTGGTTGTTACCCTATCACAACCTATGAATTCAATAATCCAGATGAAAAGTATCATAGAAGATTATGGCATGGTATCTGGTTTTAGGCTGAATCAGAAGAAAACTAAAATGATTGTCAAAAATCTGACAGAGAGCAAAAAAAAGGAACTGGAAAGAATGGCAGGTTTTGAGATTGTTTCAAAGGTCAAATATTTAGGAGTACAAATCACAGACTCCAATGCTAAACTGTTTCAAAATAACTATGAGGTTCTGTGGCAAAAGATACAAAAAGATATGCAAAACTGGAAGAAACTGCAGTTATCACTGCTTGGAAGAATATCAGCAGTAAAGATGAATGTTTTACCTAGACTTATCTTTTTATTTCAAATGATACCGGTGCTTAAATCAGACAAACCATTGCTAGAATGGCAAAAAGGACTGAATAAATTCATTTGGAATGATAAAAAACCAAGAGTTAAACTGAAAATAATGCAAGATACTCGTGAGAGAGGTGGTCTTAAACTCCCAAACCTTCGACTATATTATGAAGCAACTGCATTGATACAATTAAGTGATTGGTTTGGGAAAACTAAGACTGATTTGTTGAATATAGAAAGTCATGACCTGGTTTGGGGTTGGCACGCATACTTATTTTATGATAACAAAGTGGACAAAGTGTTCAATAGTCATCTACTCAGAAATGCCTTGTTGAGAGTCTGGAGAAGGCACCGAATTAATTGGGATTACAAGATTCCGTTTTGGCTGGATCTTGCTGATACCATGTGGAATACAAATATTAAGTCACTCGGGGGTTTCTTATATAAAGAGTTACTTTACTTTGAAGAGGGCAGGTGGCGATTGAAGACTTTGGATATGCTGTTGGAAGAAGGGAAATCGTTGACTTGGTTGCAGTACAATCAATTACAGATGAGATGGAAAGAAGATCAACAAACTGGTTTAATGGAATATGAAGTAGAATTGGTTGAACAGATAAAGCGGACAGGTCCAATGCATATTAAGAGAGTTTATAATGTTCTGTTAGAAAGGGATTCAGAAAATGAGCTAGTTAAAGATTGTATGATTAAATGGGCACAAAATTTCTCTCAACCAGTTATAATGGAAACATGGGAAAAAATATGGGTTCAGAATGTTAAATTTACACAGTCACAAAATTTACGAGAAAATTTTTATAAAATGTTTTATAGATGGCATTTAGACCCCAAGAAATTGTCTTGCATGTACCCTAATGTGCAGCCAAAATGTTGGAGATGTGATTGTTTAGATGCTACATATTATCACATCTGGTGGACTTGCAGGAAAGTGAGGGCTTTTTGGATAAAAATCTGGTGGGTTATGCAAAATGTTTTAAAGAAAAAAATACAATTTTCTCCGCAATTTTTTCTATTGGGTATAGTTAAAGACTTTACACTGGGTGAAACTAAATTGATTTTGTATATGGTGACAGCAGCTAGGTTGTTGATTGCCCAACATTGGAAGAGTGATGTTTTACCGACTGTTGACCAATGGACCCAGAAGATGGCTGGATTTGCAGAAATGGCAAAGGTTTCAGCTTTTTTAAAAGACCAGACGCATGAGAAGTATATACAGGAATGGAAATTATGGATTGAGTATGTACAGAATAAGTATCAGACTAGAAAATATTATATCGCTTTTAGCTGAGATGATTATGTTAGTATGTTAGTAAATATAGAAAAAAGATATGGAAGTTTGAATAACATATATATTGTTTGGGAATATTAATATTGCATATAATGGAAGTCAAGGGGGGGGAGGGAAGAGGGAGGAGGGGGAGGGTTAGGGTGGGGATGGGATGGAATTATATATTGTTTTTATATGTATTTTATAATGTTGGGCTAGGGAGGGGGGAAAAAAAGGGGGAAAAATTTGTATTGGTAAAACTTTTTCAATAAAAAAAAAAAACAGGTCATGCCAAATCAATCTTATTTCATTCTTTGACAAAGTGACTAAATTAGTAGACCAGTGAAATACTATGGACATAGTATACTTAGATTTAAGGAAGGCATTCAACAAAGTAGACCACAGCTTACCTCTTGGTGAACTAGAAAAAATGCGGGAAAGACAGCATCATCACCAGATGGATTTGTATCTTGCACAACAGCTGTGGTGCTGCAACATTCGTAACTTCGGGACTGGGTTGTAAGTACTTGGGGGCTATGTCGTAACTTCGAACAGTCGCTAAACTGTTGTAACTCAGGGATTACCTGTACTACATCTACATGGAGGGAAGTAAGCAATGGTTACTTTTTAATGGTTGCACAAGGTTCTGTCTTGGGCCCAATACTCTTCAATATCTTCATAAATGACTTAGATGAGGGAATAGACACTAATCTGGCAGAAACAGCTAACATCCCAGAAGACAAACTCAGGATCCAAAAAGATCTTGACAGACTTGAACAATGGGCCCTATCCAACACATGAAATTTAATGTGGAGAAAAGCAAAGTTTTACACCTGGGCAGGAAAAACCAAAGGTACAAGTACAGATTAGGCAAAACCTGGCTCAAAAACAATGTGAGAGGGATCTTGGAGTTCTAGTGGACGATCACTTAAACATGAGCCAGCAGTGTGTGGCAGCAGTCAAAAAATCCTTATATAATCCTTGTTTGTATAAAAAGAGGCATAGAATCAAAATCACGTGAAGTATTAATACTACTTTATAAACCCTTAGTAAGACCACACCTGGAATATTGCATCCAGTTTTGATTGTCTGGCTAGGTAGATCAATGGCTAAGACACTGAGTTTGTCCATCAGAAAGTTTGGGTTGATATTTTGTTGAATTAAAATTTGATATTTTGTCCATTTCTAAAATGTTGATTTTTTTCCTTTTCATTTCCAGTTACTAGCGCATGTTAACAGAAAGTTTTATATTTTATCCAGAAATCCTTAGTTTCTGAAGATATGCTCATCATTTGTGCAGATTTCTTTCTGATTCTGCATTTTATTTATATTGTCTTCATGGCATCCCATTCTGTGATGAATAGTGTTTCTTCTCTATCTTTTTCTTGGCTCTTTTTTCAAATTTTGAGCTAAAATTTTTTTTTACTTGCAAATTAAACGATAATACACCAAAAATGAGTCAAGAGGTCTTTGTCACCCAAATTAAAGTCAGAAATCACTGAAAGCCTAGGATCCTTAGTGGCCCTCATTACTTTGGGACAGCTTATCCCCAGGCCTAAAACACCCCCTCCCCCACTTTAGTAACTTTTCAGAGAGCCATAAAAATATGACTTTTCAGGCATTTTGACATGAGATCCTGCTATCTCCAAACAGTGATACATGGGACTGATTGGTTATAAAATTTTATTTACTTTTGTTGTAAAATCTGATATGCTCAGAGTTTCTGGATATGGAGCAGCATATATATTACAGTAATAAGTACTGTTACTCTTGAGTCATTAGGATAAAACTTGTTACTGATTTTGTTCATACACCAAGCTTCAACTGGCTCTTCTCCAATTCCTCAAACCTGAGCCATGGGCATGTAACTACGTTCGTAAAAAACATTTTATTTTAATCATAATTCCTTGAAATGATATGGTGAGAGATGTGTAGCAAATTAAGACCACAGTAGCATATTCTTGTTCAATTTCTCTTCCTGACATCTACTTCTTGTTGTCAAGAGCTAGTGTTTTGACATATTTGTGATGGGTGTGTTATAATGCTTCCTTGTCACTTACTCAAAGGCTGGATCAAGACGTTTGACAAATACTATGTTGACCAGACTCAGCACATTCTGAACAATATGGTGCTGAAGCTGCAGGAAGACCCACGGCGGCGCTTCATCTGGTCCGAAATCTCCTTCTTCTCCAAATGGTGGGACAACATCAGCAGCCAAAAACGGACTGCAGTCCGCAGGTAATTGCGATCAGGGTGTGTCTGTGTGTGTGAGATTTATTTTCTGATTTTAGAAATTTGGGAAACATAATTTTAGAAGGATCATATCAAGAGTTAGGTAAGGTAGCTTAATTGGCCTCATCCATGCCATGAAAGAACTTGGTGCAGAAATGTGAGTATTTCAGCCACAGAGGTAATCCTGTGTGCAGAAGTGCAAGAGGAACTAGACTGCCACAAAAGATGCAGAGTTTGTTTTGAGCAATAGAGTCCATTAGCAAGAATATCTCCCTAAGTAACTTGAACATACCCCACCACGCATGCACAAGATGGCGGTTCCCTGAAGTGCCGGCTGAGATCGGGATGCAAGAACGAGCAACAGGAAACTGGGGGGAGGCCGTTTTTCCATTCATCGGCCTCCTGCCCGATATGCTGAGCCTCCGGCAGCTTAAATGAGCAGTCTCCGGCAGAAGACGGCTCTCGGACGATCTGGGGATGGCGAAGAGAGGATTGCATCAGCTGGGCGCCGCTGGGAGGCCATTAGTGCTTTATTGGCCGGATCGGTGCTATTAGAAGCTGCATACACTCGGCGACTTTACATCTACATCGGGGGAGGCTATAGGCACTATGGCTGCTGTAAGATCGTTAGCCCCCCTGATGAATTTGCTGAGGTTAAGGCAGCGGGTATTGTGGAGGTCTTGTTGATGGCGGTGAGTGCCACACTGATAGGACTATGGCCCAGCAGACCATTCTGCTAGGATTACACCTAATAGCCCTCGGAGGGCATGAGGCCGGGAAGATCTGGGCTGTAACAGCCCAGCGAGGACAGGCTAAGACTGTAGGGTGGGTGGACCTGAAGAAGATCTGGGGGGTTGGGAGTTGGCCGAAGGGGAAGTGTTCATTATCCATCTTGCTCTTCCCTGGGGCCTCTCCCTCCCCCACTTTTGTTGGCCCCCTCAGACTGTTGCCTGCCTTGGTTTGGCCCGCCTGTTTTACTCATCTTCAGTTGTTTATTGGGACCTTTGCCATCTTCCTCCTTTTTGAACTGCTATCTGATCCCTGGCTCCTCTCTCATCGCAATGTGTTACATCTCATCTTTTTACCCCCTATCACTGCCTTATTGGACTCGATGTATTGGACAGAAATACGGAGTTACTGGCTGAAAAACTGTGAATCCTGGTGGACTGCTGCTGCATCATCCTAGGAACTGTTCTATGACTCCGCTGGCGGTTGTCCCCTGCCTAGCCATCGTGAGAGGGTGGTTGCGGCTGGTTCCACTGGACTCACTCGCTGCAGCTTTTGAATTCCCCACCGCTGTGTGAGAGTGGTGGTTATGCCGGCCTGGTTGACTCCTATTTTGTCATCATTATCCCTCTTGTTTACCATCTCGGTCCCCTGTCGCTGTCTTCCATCCACTTCTCATATTTATTATGGCTTACATTTCGGTGACCCTCCTTGCTCTGCGAGATGCCCCCCTCTCGCAGACATGGCCTTTGAATTTATCGAAGGCCTACCTCAAGGATGGGTTTTGGAACCCCGAGTGGTGGTATGCTTCTAAGCGTGGTCTGAGGGGTTTTTTAATTAATGCTTTTAACCAAATTTTAAGGGGACCCGGGAGGCGGGTGGTGAGGGATGAGCCGGGGGCTGCTCCTATGGTTCAGCAACTGGGCTCGTCGGCTGGTTGTGGGGGGAGGGAGGGAGGGAGAGGGAATGAAGAAGCTTTGTGGAGAGAGGGTCTTCCAATCCCGTGACAGTTGGGAGAGGCAGAGGTCGGGAGAGGGGGGGCTAGGAGAGCGCCTCTACTTTGTTCAAGCAGTGGCGCTCTCCTGCCCCCTCAGCTCATCCTGCTCCCCCGACGGCAACAGAGTGCGGAGCCCTGGACTCTGACTGGTATACTTAAATGCCAGGTCCGTGGTGAACAAGGCCCTCCTTGTTCGAGATCTTATAGACGAGGAGGACATGGACCTGGCTTGTATCACTGAGACCTGGCTGGGGCCAGAGGGTGGTGTCCCTCTTGTGGATTTGTGTCCCCCAGGTTTCCGGATACTACACCAGCTGGGACTCCAGGGGAGGGGCGGAGGAGTGGTGGTAATTTTTAAGGAAAGTCTTATCCCTAGGGAGGTCACTGTTCCTCAGATAGGTGGGTGTGAATCCCTCCTTTTGAAATGGGACCCTGGAGTTCAGTCTGGGCTATTGATCATGTATCTCTCCCCCAGCTGCGTGGCCTCAGCCCTGCCCGCACTATCAGATGTCTTAGCCGAATTGGCGGTGGAACTCCCCAACCTTTTGGTTGTGGGAGATTTCAACCTGCTGTCAGCTGGTGAGACATCTGAGTTGGTGCGGGAGTTCATGACCTCCATGATGGTTGTACAGGGCCCAACTCATATTGGAGGACACACACTCGACCTGATTTTTCTCTCTGGACAGTGGATAAATGATCGTGGGGAGGGGACTTTATCGACCCTTTGTCATGGACTGATCATTCCCTCCTTAGGCTTGACTTTCCCACTGCCATTCCCCGTCGCAGGAGTGTGGAACCGGTAAGATGGTTCTGCCCCAGGCGCCTGATGGAAGCCGAAAGGTTCCTGATGGAGCTTGGGTCATTTCCTGCCTCCTTAGCCCACGATTCATCTGAGGCCCTTGTTGCGGCCTGGGAACAGGCTGCAGTGGGGGCCCTGGATCGAATCGCGCCTTTGCGACCTCTGATCTGACGCAGATCCCGGGCGGCTCCTTGGTTCACCGCGGAGCTCAGGTAAATGAAGCATTGGAAAAGATGCCTGGAGGGTGGTTGGAGATCCTCCTGAGCCGAGTCCGACCAAACACAACTAAGAACCCATATTAGGTCTTATCTTGTGGCGATGGAAGTGGCGAAATGTAACTATTTCGCCACTCTCATTGCATCTGCAGAAAACTGCCCAGCAGCCCTGTTTAGAGTGACCCGCTCCCTTCTTAATCAGGGAGTGAGGGAGGACCCCTTGCAGGTCTGTGCTGAGGATTTTGCACAGTTTCTGCAAGATAAAATCACTCAGATTCGGGCTGGGTTGGACTCCGACTGGACAGAGTCCACTGAGGTGACGGGGGGCTAGTCTTGGTGGAGAGATCTGGGTTGAGTTTGAGCCTGTTTTGCTGGATGACGTGGACAGGATTATGGGTAGGCTGGGGTCCTCCATGTGTTTATTGGACCCTTGTCCCACCTGGCTAGTTTCGGCAGCCAGAGAAGTGACTGGAGACTGGATCCAGGCTGTTGTCAATGCTTCGTTAAAGGAAGGGGTCTTCCCCGCTGCACTCAAAGAGACAGTGGTTCGACCCCTCCTTAAGAAGCCTAACCTGGACCCTGACGTTCTTTTTTATTGAAAAAGTTTTTCAAATACAAAATTTTCCCCCTTTCCCCCCCCATCCCCCAACATATTATATTACATTAATCAGGTAAATCTAGAGAATACAATTCCCTCCCTTTCCCTCCCTAACCCTCCCCAATTACCCTTCCCACCCCCCTCCCCCGGACTTCCACTATTTAAAACTCTAGTAATTCCAAACACAATATATATTATTCATCCCCTTCATATTCTATACCCTGCTTGCTATTCTGTATTATCAAATTAATCTAGTCTTCCTCAGCTAAAAGCTATATAATATTTTCTAGTTTGATATTTATTTTGTACATAATCAATCCATTTTTTCCATTCCTGTATGTAACTCTCTTGCGAATGATCTTATAAAAAAGCTGAAATCTTCGCCATTTCTGCAAATCCAGCCATCTTCTGAATCCATTGTTCAATGGTAGGCAAAACATCTTTCTTCCAATATTGGGCAACCAACAATCTAGCCGCTGTCACCATATACAAAATCAATTTTATTTCCCCCAGTGTAAAATCCTTAACTATACCCAGTAAAAACAATTGTGGAGAAAATTGTAGTTTTTTCTTCAAAACATTTTGCATAACCCACCAAATTTTTATCCAAAAAGCCTTCACTTTCTTACAAGTCCACCAAATATGATAGTATGTAGCATCTAAGCAGTCACATCTCCAACATTTTGGTTGAACATTGGGGTACATACAAGACAGTTTCTTGGAATCTAAATGCCACCTATAAAACATTTTGTAGAAATTCTCCCGTAAATTCTGTGACTGAGTAAATTTAACATTCTGAACCCATATTTTTTCCCAAGTATCCAGCATAACTTGTTCACCAAAATTCTGTGCCCATTTAATCATACAATCTTTAACCAATTTGGATTCTGAGTCCCTTTCTAACAAAAGATTATAAACTCTCTTAATATGCATTGGACCTTTCTCCTTTATCTGTCTAACCAGTTCTTCTTCATACTCCATTAAACCAGTTTTCTGATCTTCTTTCCATCTCATTTGTAGTTGATTATACTGCAACCAAGTTAAAGTAATCCCTTCTGCCAACAGTATTTCCAATGACTTCAAATGCCATCTGGCCCCTTCAGTAAAAAGTATATCTTTATATAAAAACTCCCCGAGTGACTTAATATTTGTATTCCACATGGTATCAGCAAGATCCAACCAGAGCAGAATTTTATAATCCCAATTATGTCGATGTTCCTTCCAAACTCTCATCAAGGCACTTCTAAGCATATGACTATTAAATACTTTGTCCACTTTGTGCTCATAGAATAAATATGCATGCCAACCTAAATCCAGATCATGACTTTCAATATTCAATATTCAATATTTTGGTTTTTGTTTTCCCAACCAATCACTTGTTTGTATCAATGCTGCTGCTTTATAGTACAATCGAAGGTTTGGAAGTTTGAGGCCGCCCCTCTCACGAATATCTTGCATAATTTTCAATTTAACTCGGTTTTTTCTCATTCCAAACAAACTTGTTCAGTCCTTTTTGCCATTCTATCAGTTGGTTGTCAGATTTAAGCACCGGAATCATTTGAAACAAAAAGATAAATCTAGATAAAATGTTCATTTTAACTGCTGATATTCTCCCAAGTAAAGATAGCTGCAGTTTTTTCCAAGTTTGCATATCTTTTTGTATCTTTTGCCACAAAACCTCGTAGTTATTTTGAAACAATTTTATATTTGAATCTGCAACTTGTATCCCTAAATATTTAACCTTTGTCACTATTTCAAAACCTGCCATTTTTTGAAGTTCAATTTTTTGTTTTTCTGTCAGATTTTTAACAATCATTTTAGTTTTTTTCTGATTCAACCTAAATCCTGATACCATACCATATTCTTCTATAATATCTTTCATCTGGATTATTGATTTCATCGGGCGTGTTAGGGTAACTACCAGATCATCTGCAAATGCCCTAGTTTTGTATTCTTCTTGCCTTATAACTATTCCCTTCACAGAATTCGAGTCCCGTATTGCGTTCAACAAGACTTCTAAAGTTAGAATAAATAACAATGGGGACAACGGACAACCTTGTCTAGTACCTTTTTGTATATTAAAATTCGTCGTTAAACTTCCATTAATAATGAGTTGTGCAAATTGCTCTTGATATATTGCTGCAATCATCTGTATAAACCGATTCCCCAAACCCATTTTTTCCAAAGTCTTAATTATAAAATTCCAATTCACTCGATCAAAGGCCTTCTCCGCATCCAAAAAAACCAGCACTGCAGGGATCTGTTTATTCTTTTCTAAATAGTCCAATAAATCTATAATTTGCCTAACATTCTCCTTCATATATCTGCCTTCGATAAATTCTGCTTGGTCACGATGAATCACCTCTTGGATAACTGGCATCAATCTGTTGGCTAATACTTTTGCAAAAATTTTATAATCCGTATTTAAAAGAGATATTGGCCTAAAGTTTTCTGGTTTTTTAGAGCCTGATTCTTCTTTCGGTATTAACGATACAAAAGCTGCTTTCCATGAGGAAGGTATTTTGCCACCTTGCTGTATATTACAAAATAAATCTTTAAGATGCTCAATCATTTCTGCTTCTAAAGTTTTGTAGTAAATTGCAGTTAGACCATCCATTCCCGGAGCTTTGGCTGTTTTCAGTTGTTTTATAGCATAGCTAATCTCATCAACTGTTATTAATTGACCCAACTTTTCCTTTTGTACAAGTGAGATTTTTGTAATCCTTTTATCTTCTAGATATTTATTTATAAGATTATCGTGTATGTTGTCTTTAGAATATAACTTAACATAATAATCCAGAAAAGCCTTTTTAATTGATTCTTGCTGGAAAACTTGCTTCTCACCATACTCAATACTATCAATAGTTCGTGAAGTTAATTGCTTCCTCAATGTGTAAGCCAACCATCTGCCTGGTTTATTAGCATTGGCAAAAGTATTATGTTTTGCAAATTGTAAATTAGATGCTGTTTGTTCTGCTATAAGCATTTGAAATTGGTCTTTCAAAAGTTTTATAGTTGTTTGTAATTTTCCATCTGTTGGGTTTTTTATCAATAGCCGCTCCTTTTTCTTTATCTCATTTTCCAACTCTATTCTTTTTTTCTGTCTATTTTGTTTATTTTTAAAATTCATTTGTATCAGTACTCCTCTCATGTATGCTTTAGCTGCATCTCAAACAATTTCAATAGGAGTGCCTTTATTTGAATTCATTTTAAAAAATTCCTTTATATGTTTCTTAAGTTCGTCTACATTTTTTCCATATCTAAATAAGTTTTCATTTAGTCTCCAAGATCTTCTTTCCTTCTTTCTCATCTCAATTTCTATCCATACCGGACTATGATCAGTTAAAGTCCTCGGAAATATCTTCGTTTTCTTTACTTTAGGAAGTAAATCAACCGTTAACAAAATGAAATCTATCCTGGAAAAGGATTTATGCCTATCCGAATAAAAAGTAAAATCCATTTCGTTTGAATTGTGCAATCTCCATATGTCCTTCAATTCCAAATCCTCTTTCATTTCAAAAAAAACCTGTGGTAGTTTAACACCTAATTTAGCCACACTTTTTTTATCCATTTTAGGTTGTATTACTCCATTTCAGTCACCCATAATCAAAATAGATGTGAAGTCCCAACCTAGAATTTTAGAATAAAGCATTTTATAAAAAACTTCTTGTTGCTGGTTAGGAGCATAGACTCCAACCACCAGGGTTGGACCATTGTCTGTATTCAATTCAATTGCTATATATCTCCCACAATCATCTGCTTCTATTAGTTTAGCTGAAAATCTTTTATTTATATATATCACCAGTCCGTTCTTTTTTTCCGAATTTGAAGCAATAAAGTGCATTCCCAATCTTGAATTCATCAAATATTTCTGATCTTGTAACTTGATATGAGTTTCTTGCAAACAAATAACATCATTATTAAATTGTCTCAAATAATGAAATACTTTTTTTCTTTTGGATGGAGAATTCAGTCCATTCACATTCCAAGACAAAAATTTAGTCATTTAGGCTACTGTGAAGTTTTGAGAACAGTTGCTGAAGATCCTCTTGCACACAGGTAGTCTTCGGCTTTGTTCCTCCCACAACTTCAACTTGTGCCTTTTCCTTAACCTTCTTGTTTCTTTGTGACTTGGGTTTCTCCTGTTGCTGTGCTTCTAGAATTTGCCTAGAGATTGCTCTAGTTATACGTTGCTCCTCAAATTTACTTGGCCCCATATCAAGATCCAGCACCTCCTCTCTCGTAGATTTCGATGTGTCTTCCAAAAGGGAGGTTGGAGGTGGTGCAAAAGGATCAACCAACAAACCACCTACTGCCCCCTGGGTCTCCATTGCTTGCTTTTCTGAGTGTTTTATTTGTTCCTCAGTTTCTTGATCAAATTCCCTCTGTGCTTGAGCCTCTTTATCTATTGGCGAAGATGTATGAGGAGATGTTGAACCCGCTTTCAAAATATTATAATAAAAATCTTCTGCTTTTGATATAGTATTTAAGCGGTATCTCACTCCTTGTATCCTCAATATTATGCCAACTGGGGCATCCCAGCGAAATTGTATTTGCTGTTTCTTTAATTCTGCCACCAAAAATCCAAAATCCTTTCTATCCTTTAGCATTTTAGGTGGTAATTCTTTAAAAACTCCAATCTCAGATCCATCAACTTGCACAGTAGAAACAAATGAATTTTGCAAAATGGCATTTCTTATTTTTCTGTCTGAAAAATATATCACCACATCTCTAGGCAGTTGCCTATATGCTGCCACTCGAGAATTCACTCTATAGGCTTTATCAATTTTGTAAAGAATCTCATCAGAGTTATCCACCTTCAGCAACACTGCCAGAGCATCAGCACAAACCTTCCTAAGATCTTCCCTACTGTTCTCTTTTATGCCTCTAAGTCTGATGGCAAATTCCATTGATCTAAATTGCATCATCGTTATCTCATTCTCCAGCTTCTGAGTTTTCTGGTCCACCTCAACAATTTTAGAATCAGATTCCTTCAGTTTAACATCCACATCTGAAGCAAGTTTATCCACTTTTTTATCAACCTGCAGGAGTACATCAGACAAGCCTTTCACCACTGTTTGAACATCTTTGTTAACGAGATCAAATTTTTCTTGAACCAAGCCTTTAATCTCCTGCTCAGATTTAGCAACCATGCCTTTAACTTCCTGCTTAGACCTTTTAATTTCTGTCACAATAAAGTTCTTTAAATCCTGGAAGCCATCTTCCTTTATCTGAGATTGTGATTGCTGTAAAGGAAGCTGTTCAGGCTTATGAGTGGGGGAGCCCCCCCTGCTACTTTAGAGTCTGACTTCATTTGTTTAGACATTTTACTATTTCTTTTTCTTTTTCCAGCACAAATTGCTCCAAATCTTGCTAATAATTTCTCCAGAGTAGATAAAGTCAATAAGAAAAGTCAATAAGTCCAAAATACTTTGTATTCTATGTTCCAATCAAGTCTGTTACTTTGTAAGCAAACTACTTTCGCTTTCAGCTGTTCTTTCCGCTGAAAGCAAACGCCATTTTCCCCCCCTTTGTCTTCAAACTTCTTTAAAATTGATTCGCAGGGCTAACAAATATATACTTGCATTTGTAGAGGATCCGTTCCACCCTGCTAATTATTCTTTTTTTCTTTTAACGCTGAGTACGACGTCTTGCTCTGCAATTAGCAGAGTTTCCCCTTCGTCCGGAACTTCTGCGCTTTGAAAAGGGAGCACACCCTGTTGCCTTCCCAGAAGCAAAAAAAGCGTTCCGGGGGTCTCACAGGGGCTCTACCTGTGCAGCGCAAGTTCTTCTCCCGAATCCTAATGGACTCAGGGTTTTTCGAGCCGAAAAAACGGCTCTTTGACAGGCAAGGGGCTGGCGGTCTTAAAGGGACCGTCAGCGTCGAACGTAACCCAACCCGGAAGTCCAGGACCCTGACGTTCTTAACAACTACCTTCCAGTCTCCAACCTTCGCTTTTTAGCGAAGGTTGTCGAGTTCGTGGTGGCGCAGCAATTCCCTCAATTCCTGGAGGAAACAGACTACCTCAATCCTTACCAATCTGGTTTCAGGCGTGGCCACAGCACGGAAACGGCATTGGTCGCCCTAGTAAATGATCTCTGGTGGGCCAGAGATGGGGGCTGCTCCTCCATCCTGGTTCTTCTTGACCTCACAGCGGCTTTCGATACCATCGACCATGGTATCCTGCTGCAGCAGCTCAGGGGGGTGGGGTTAGGAGGCACTGTTTTACAGTGGTTCTCCTCCTATCTCTCTGGTCGTCTGCAGTCTGTTTGGGTGGGGGGTCAGGGATCCTCCCAGAGGCCTCTCACTTGTGGGGTGCCTCAGGGATCGGTTCTCTCCCCTCTGCTCTTTAACATCTACATGAAACCGCTGGGTGAGATCATTCATGGTTTTGGGGTGAGGTATCATCAATATGCTGATGATACCCAGCTTTACATCTCCACCCCTGACCACCCTAGGGATGCCCTTTCCGTGATGTCCCACTGCCTGGAAACGGTGTGGGTTTGGATGGGGAGGAACAGACTTAGGCTCAACCCTTCCAAGACTGAGTGGCTGTGGATGCCGGCATCCCGGGATCTGGAGATCCCATCTTTAATGATTGGGGGAGAAAGTATTGCTCTCTCCGATAGGGTTCGCAACTTGGGTGTCCTCCTGGATTCTCGGCTGGCCTTAGATGACCATCTGACGGCCGTAATCAGGGGAGCCTTCGCACAGGTGCGTCTTGTGCGCCAGTTGCGCCCTTTCCTAGACTGGGATGCCCTCGCCACGGTCACTCACGCCCTCGTTACCTCTAGGTCGGACTACTGTAACACCCTCTACATGGGGCTGCCCTTGGGATGCATCCGGAGGCTCCAGCTAGTCCAGATGCAGCCGCATGGGTAGTTACGGGGGCATCTAGATACTCCCGTGTAACACCTCTCCTGCGTGAGCTGCACTGGCTGCCGGTGGCTCTCCGGATACATTTCAAGGTGCTGGTGCTTACCTATAAAGCCCTTCATGGCTTAGGCCTGGGATACTTGCAGGACCACCTCCAGCCATTCTCCCATCGTCCTGTACGCTCTCACAGAGTTGGCCTCCTCAGGATGCTGTCGGCCAAACGATGTCGGCTGACGGCCCCCAGGAGGAGGGCGTTCTCTGTGGGAGCCCCGACCCTCTGGAATGGATTGCCCACTGAGCTCAGGACAACCCTCGACCTTCTTTCCTTCCATCGCGAGCTGAAGACGTGGCTCTTCCGTCAACTAAACTGATCTGTTTGGGGGTACACTGTCATAATTTTAAACTGTTTTAAAGGGGTATCGATTTTATTTTTTTTTTCCATTGTGATTTGTATTGAAGCTGTCATTTTGTAAACCGCCTTGAGTCCCCAGGGAGAAAGGCGGCATATAAATCGCAATAATAGATAAATAAATAAATAAACATCATACATTGTTTTGTGTTTCCTCTGTCACCCACAAAACCTGAAAAAAATGCTCCCAGGTTTCATTGAGGAATTTGGGAATTGGTTTTTCACCCACCTTTATACCAAGCTTATAAAAAAATCAGTAGGATGTTAAATGTTAACCTTAACATCCTACTGGATGTTAAATCTGGTGGAATGGAGACAATTAGCAGGAAACAATTATTTCTGGTTTCAAAGATAGAGGAGAAATATAAGAGAATGATATAAAAGATTGTATAGGGATAACAAGCCAGAAAATGCAAAGGAAGACAGAGTCTTTCATTGAAATATATGCAGGCAAAGAAATACTGGTAATATTACACAGGGGACACAGGGGTGTTCTTAAGGCATCTGTGAGATAATATAGAATAACAGCTGCATAACATAAAAGCAGCATCACTTATTCACACACAAGATCTGGGTTCCACAGTATATTAAACTTATCACCAAATTAACTCATTTTTCTGGATTTGCACATATCCTTGCCTTTGCGTCTTGGTAACATAGGTCTGTCCACAATGAGTTTGTGGATGAGGAGAACTTTATTACAGAGAAAATGAAATTTGGCAATGACAAGCAGATTCACGGTTTCTGAGGACTTGGTAATCTAGTTTGAGGGTAGAGGACAGGAGAGTCCAAGTGGGACTTGGTCTCAAACAATCCATGCCACTTCTCCAAGAACAGCCTTCCCCTTGCCTCCTGCCATCACTTCCTCTGCCCACTACTTTCTCAATACCCTGCCTCCTTTTATGATCCCTAATAAACCCAGTTATTAGGCAGTAAACCTGCCTGAGGGGGTCCTCTCTAGGCCTCTCTTCATAACCAGAATGTCTCAGGTGTGCCTAACAGTTGCTTGTCAGTCATCTGGAGCCTCATGTACTCAACGGACAGCTACCAAGACTCACCTTTCCAATACTATAAACCCTCTAACTAAGCCTTCACCCAGTTCCAAATCTTTCACTTCATCCCCCTGCAGTACTATTCCATACTGTTATATCTGAACATTGTGTGTTGCTTGAATAGGCAGGAGGATGAAAATATTTTACATCTGAGCATCTTTAGTTCAAAATGTTCTTTTACAGGTTCGAAGCAAATTGCTCCAATCATTCCAGAAATTAGAAATCTTGAATGTATGAACTGAATTGAATGAGCTTATAATGGGACTGTTTTGAATAAAATGCTTCAGAAATGGTTGGCCCAGACATTTATTTATTGGTTCGATTTATATGCCGCCCTTCTCCGGAGACTCAGGGCGTCTTACAATGCGTCAAGCAATAGCCTTCATACTTTTTGTATATACCTGCTTAGTAGGGCTTTTGGCCCCCCCCAAGCAGTGTTCTTTTTTATACAAAGTGAGCTTATTGCCCCCACAATCCGGGTCATCATTTTACCTATCTCGGAAGGATGGAAGGCTGAGTCAACCTTGAGCCTGGTGAGATTTGAACTCGCAGTAATTGCAGGCAGCTGGCAGCTAAGTGCTACTTTAACAGCACTTTAGTCCGCTTTTTGCATTCGCTTCCTTTGGAAAGTTTTTGACATTTAGTTCTTTGTTTGCAGGCTCATAGGAAATGGGCAACTTGAGATGGCCACAGGAGGCTGGGTGATGCCAGATGAAGCTAATTCCCACTATTTTGCCATGATTGACCAGCTCATTGAAGGGCACCAGTGGTTGGAGAAGAACATTGGTGAGTGCCATGGCTAAGGTCAGCAGTGTGGTGTGCGGGGCCAGGCATTGCCTGGAAGGGGTTTTGGCCACTTGGGAGGAATCCCATCTTTGTAGCTAGGCACTCCAGTAGCTCTCAGGCTACTGGAATTCTGTATGCTGCATCAGAAAGAAACAAACCGTCATTAGAAGGGTGGCTTCAGGAGGAAAGCCTTCCACAGGAAAGCCTGTCTTTCCTTGGTTAGAGAGGCTGACTTGCCTTGGCCATGGGAGCAGACCGCAGCCGTAAGCGCAAGGAGAGGCAAGGTTTGCTTCCATTGGCGCAAGAAAGAGAGCTCAGATGAAAGTTTCATCTTTGAGGCACGTCCTGTTTGTTTAAAAGCTTGGTTTGGGAGGAGGAGGGAGGGAGAGTCTGACTGTGCTGGGGCACTGAATGCAAAACAGAAGTACCTCCAGCAAGGTTTATGGCTCTCTGCTCCAGTTTGCTATGGATTTCTTTGCCTTGATGGAGGAGGAGGAGGAGGGTCTGGATGGGAAGCTGATGTGTGAAAGAGGGGAGAGGGACGAAGAAGGCATTGAGGTAGTGAAGGCTGTGGGGAAATATGGTGGGAGACAAGAAGCAGGATGTTCTCGGGAAAGGCAGCCTCAGTACTTAAGACTGATACTGCATTTGGGCCCTGCTGTTTTTTTGGAGTTTCAGTGGTTCTAGACTCCAGCTAGGTCAGAATGCTTCCCTCATCCATGACTTAATGAGAATGCTGACCTAGACTGTACCACTGAAACCTGGTTGGCCATGGACAGAGATGGATAGGTTTCCCCATCTGAAATGTGCCCGCTTCGGTTTCTAGTATGCACCAACCGTGACTCCAGGGCAGGGGTGGAGGCATGGCTGTTGACATTCATGAGTCTCTGATGACCATTTGGGGCCCTGCCCCAGAGATAACTGAGACCCTTTTTGTGAGGTTGGACCATAAGGATCAGTAGCAGTTACCTCCTGGCCTGCCTTCCTGGACTACTGCCTGAGCTGGCAATGAAGCTCTCCAAGCTTTGGTTCTGGAAGACTTCAGTCTGCCTTCCCTGGAGAAGAGCCTCAGGTGGCCCAGGAGTTCCTGCCCCTGTGGCAGCCATAGACCTGGCCTATCTCACTCATGGCTCTGCTCACAGATGGGGAGGCACATGTTAGATCTCAGGTTTGCCTCTAGGCAGTGTTGTTGTAATCTGGATTTGGGGGACAATAACAGTCTCTTGCCATGGACGTACCACTTTCTTTTGGCCTTAGAGTTCTCCACAGCTGCCCCCCACTGTAGAGAGGTGGGGCCCATTTGATCGGCCTGCCACAGGCCCCTGATGGAACCAGTGTTGTTTCAGAGAATGTTTGGAGAAATTCTGTTACATTCAGCAGAGGCTCCCATCACAGCTTGGAACAAACAGGTGACAGGGCCATGGGTGAATCATGCCTGTGTGGACTCTGTTCACTGAGCAGCTCAGAGAAATGAAGTAGCGTAAGAACTCTGAGCTCTGCTGGAAGAATGCCACAAACAAACACAGGTAAGAGTCTGTATTAGGCTCTACCTTGTGGCAATAAGGCAGGGAAGCATAATTACCTCTCCACCCTTATGGAACCTGCAAGTAGCTGACCAGCAGTCTTGTTTCAGGTAACCAGGGCTTTTCTGGGTAAAGAGAACCCTGGGGGAACTCTTGCAAGGTGGCTGTGAGGAATATTCTTGGCATCTGTCAGATAAAGTCACTCAACTTCACTAGGGATTGGACTCTGCCTGGGCAGACTCCTTGGAGGTGATGGAGACATGTCTGAGCCTTGCTGCTTGGGTGGAATTCAAGATGGTTGCTCTTGAGGAAGTGGACAAAGTCCTTGGGACTGTGAGTTCAGCTACCTATGTTCTGGATCCAGCCCCTTCTCGCTGGCTAGGATCTTTCTGGAGGTTGCATGGGGTTAGGTCCAAGCAGTGATTAATCTCTCTCGGTGGGAGGATGTGGTACTGCCTGCTCTGAAGGGGGTGGGGGTATGCCCCTTTCTCAAGAAGCCATTCTTGGACCCCACAGTATTGGACATCTTTCGCTCAGTCTCCAATCTTCCCTTTTTAGGGAAAGTTGTTGAAAGCATGGTTAGTACACAGTTGTAGAGGGCCCTGGATGAAGCAGAATGGCTGCAGGATCTGTTTGTGTTACTGACCATAATAATTACAACATGTCAATCTTGTGAGATACTCACAAGAAGTATTAGAACAGAAGTACTAATTCTCAACTGGCAAGTCTGAAAATACATGTTGCCCTCTTTACCTTTACTCTTCCAAGAGAGGTTTGTGAAAGGTTTGTTGTTGTTGTTTGTAGGCTGGGTTGCCACTTATTTGACGTGTCTAATCCGCAGTTCATCGGTCTGTCTCCCAAGATCATTCCCACATACATAATACTAGTGACACGGGAGCATAGCAACTTGTTCTTCTGTCATGTGCTTAGAATATTATAGAAACCTTCTATTTGTCCAGGCCACAAGGAACAAGGAGGGAAGGAAACTTTCATTACAATAGTGCTAATGTAAAAACAAAATAAGGGAGCCAAAATACATCTCTATCTCACTCCCTCATTCATTCAGATTTTGGGGGGCAGCTGAGTCAATAGACATTTGCATACTAGTATCCTTATAACAGATGTAAATCCTCCTCTCCTGTGACAAGGAGATTATCTTCTGTTCTAACAGATTTCTCAGGTTCTCCTTTTCCTAGATATTCTCCATCTGCTTGGCAAAGATTTGTTGAAACTTAAAACCATCTAGTGAGAGTCATCTATGTTTTTATTTGGGGTTCTGCCTTCTCTAGACTTATGTGAAATTAAATTCCTAGATCAATTTTCATTAATTATTTATTGAAATCAAATTATGATTACTGTGTGCCAAATTCTATATTTTTACTTTTTTTAAAAAAAATTGATTTATATGCCGCCCTTCTCCGGAGACTCAGGGCGGTTTACAGTGCGTTAAGCAATAGCCTGCATACTTTTGTATATTTATACAAAGTCAGCTTATTGCCCCCACAATCTGGGTCCTCATTTCACCTACCTTAGAAAGGATGGAAGGCTGAGTCAACCTTGAGCCTGGTGGGATTTGAACTTGCAGTAATTGCAAGCAGCTGATCTTAATAACAGTGAATTAGTCCACTGCGCCACCAGGACTTTTTTAAATATATAAACAACATTTATCCATTATGTGGCTTTGCTTTTCATAAAGAATTAGTCAAATCTGTCCTGACATAACTGAAGTTTTGGTCAAACCAAGGTTTTTGGAATTTGAGCTGGTTTACACAAATATGGCTGTAAGTTGTTGATCATCCACAATATCCCCAAAGGCATCAGGATATGCCAAGGCAGGAACTTTCCAATGTATTGTCCTTGTACCATGTAAGACATTTGGCACTGTATCTACAACCACCTCTGACCATTTCACTCTTCTTTTATCTACTTTTGTTTTTTCATTATTAGTTATTAGATTTAGATTTGCGGTAGTGTTCCTGGTCTTCCATGAGCTGTGTGATTGAGGGAAAATAGCCACTTCCATTCAAACTGAAACTTCATCAGACACCAGACTCAGAAGAAAAATTGGAGCCAGGAGATAGCCTGGAAATAGAAAAATTGGCTTCTGTTTAGCTTGGGTTCCCCTTATTAGAGGGGGTTGATCTTATTAGAGGGGATTCATTATGCACTCTTCCTTTTTCCTTCATGAAAGTCACACAGTTCTCAATAACCTTGGGTTATTAAACGGTGCCCCGAGAGAAGAGGAAGAGGCTCTTCATATGGAGGGTAGACCAATAAATGAGAAAAAGGGACTATCATCAAGAGAATTTAGAATTCCAAATTCTAAACGTGTCTTAAAATAAGGGAAAATAAATGCTATTAAACTCATAGATGGATAAGAATGCACTGGTGAGGTCAAAGACCCTCTATCTGGTGATGGGACTAGATGGCATCCCAGAAGGAAAGAAAGCATGGCCACCCAGGCTACCCCAGCAGAAACTTCCATTTTGGATCTTTTCTCCATATTCATCAAGGAGCAGAAACTACCAATCAACAAGCCAGGCTCCATAATTGACTAGACCTAACTTTGATAGAAGAAGCCAATGGCCCCTCAGGGCCATGTCAAGCTGTGTAGCTTCAGCTGCTCTCCAATGACCTGGTGGCAGATCCAAGTGAGCCAGGGGTAAGGGCTTCCCCTGGAGCCTCTCCAGCAGTTGCTGCTTCTGACCTGACCTCTTCAGAAAAGCAAAGCCTTTTAGCCAGACTTAGCCAGGAGAACAAGAGGCTCTCTCAACTTGACACATTGAAATTTGCCCAAATGATCCAATCAAATGTATCAGAGCCAGAATTGAATAATGAAGGTCAGAAATAAAAAACAAAATACTATCAGCATATAATACCAATTGACAGGCAGTCTTTGCTTACCAATTGTAATTGAAGTCAGCTACTCTTTTCCTAAGCAACATGGTTGTAGAATGTGATGTCATGTGATCACACTGACTTACAATAGCAGTTGTGGCCGTTCCATTAGCTGGTATTAGGCATATCTTGCACACTTGCAGTGTCCTGCAGTCATGTGATTGCTGTTTGTTAACCTGGCAATGAAGGTCAGAACTGGTGGAATGGCAGGACCCTGTGACCCTTGTAGTTGCCAGCCGATTGCCAAGTGCCTAAATTGCGATCATGTGACAATGGGGAGTCTGTGAAGACTGCAGTTACAGGGCCCCATCTTAGGGCTCCCTCTTTAGTGACCGTAACTTCAAATGGTCACTGAAAAAAGGGATTGTTAACCAAGAATTACCTGTATATTTTAAGAAGTTATGGAAGCTATTATAGATATGATTGACTTGCCTAATAGCACAAAGGTTTGAAACAAGAAAGTTTTGATTTTTTGATTTTATTAAACTTCTATACCGCCCTTCTTCCAAAGGACTCAGGGCGGTGTACAGCCATATTAAAACACATATAAACTCACAAAATTTAAAAACAATTTAAAATGAATATATAAAATTTGGCACACAAAGTTAAAAGCTAACAAACACCCCATTTAAAATTCATATTAAGCCAGCCCGGCCTGTTGGAACAAAAGAGTCTTAAGGGTGCGGCGAAAGGTATGCAGGTCGGGGATCATACGATCCCCTAGGGGCAGCTCATTCCAGAGGGCTGGTGCCCCCACAGAGAAGGCTCTCCCCCTGGGTGTCGCCAGTTGACATTGTTTGGCCGACGGCACCCTGAGAAGTCCCTCTCTGTGGGAGCGTATTGGCCGGTGGGAGACTATCAGTGGCAGATCTCGTATATACCCAGGTCCTAAGCCATGGAGCGCTTTAAAGGTGGTGACCAATACCTTGAATCGCATCCGGAAGACCACCGGGAGCCAGTGCAGCTTGCGCAGGAGAGGTGTTACATGGGTGCGCCGTGTCGCCCCCATAATCACCTGCGCGGCCGCATTCTGGACCAGTTGGAGCCTCCGAGTGCTCTTCAAGGGGAGGCCCATGTAGAGAGTGTTACAGTAGTCCAGACGTGACGTGACAAGGGCATGAATGACCATGCGCAAGGCATCCCGGTCCAGAAAGGATGCAACTGGGGTATCAGGCGAACTTGATAAAAAGCTCCCCGGCCACGGCTGTCATATGATCTTCCAAGGACAGCCGTGCATCCAGGAGAACACCCAAGTTGTGAGCCCCCTCTGAGGGGGCCAAGATCTCGCCCCCAATAGTCAGTGATGGAGCCATCTGACTATACCAGGACGCCAGGAACCATAGCCACTCGGTCTTGGAAGGGTTGAGTCTGAGCTTGTTTCTCCCCATCCAGATCCACACGGTCTCCAGGCACCGGGACATCACGTCAAGGGCATCATTGGGATGGTCCGGGGTGGAGATGTACAGCTAGGTGTCATCAGCATACTGGTGGAACTTCACCCCAAAACCACGGATGATCTCATCCAGCGGCTTCACATAAATGTTGAACAGAAGGGGCAAAAGGACTGACCCTTTGCGCACCCCACAAACAAGGCACCTCGAGGTCGACCTCTGTCCCCCTGCCAACACAAACTGCATACTGTCAGAGAGGAAGGAGAACTACCGTAACATGGTGCCCCCCGCTCGTAATCCCTCCAATCGTCGCAGCATGATACCATGGTTGATGGTATCAAAAGCCGCTAAGAGGTCTAATAGGACCAGGACAGAGGAACAACCCCTGTCCCGAGCCCTCCAGAGATCATCAACCAATGCAACCAATGCCATTTCCATGCTGTACCCTGACCTGAAGCCCGACTGGAACGGATCTAGATAGACAGCTTCATCCAGGTACTGGGGAAGTTGTCGCGCCACCACACTCTCAACAACCTTCACAACAAAGCGAAGGTTGGAGCCTGGACGATAGTTCGCTAATACAGCCGGGTCCAGGGAAGGCTTCTTGAGGAAGGGCTTCACCACCGCCTCTTTCAGAGAGGGAGGGAAGAAACCCTCACTCAAAGAAGCATTAATACAGCCTCATGTAACCGCCCGGAAGGCCAGCACCAACCAGGAAGGACACAGGTCCAATAAACATGTGGCAGCGCTAAGCCTACCCAGAATCCTGTCCACGTCCTCGGGAGTCACAAGGTCAAATCCCTCCCAGATAACATTCTCAAGACCCACCTCCCTCACCCCATCTGAATCTACCCAATCTGAGTCCAGGCCTTCCTGAATCTGAGTGACTTTGTCATGCAGGAATTGCACAAAATCCTCAGCCCTGCCCTGTGGGCAACTCTGTCTAGTACTTTATAATGCAGAGTGAAAAAGTAGATGGAAAAAAAGACTATTGATTTTCATCCTTCAATCTGAGGATTGCACACAGAATCTTTGTGTCTGTATGTATGTCAGGGGTGGGTTCTACTTATCTTTACTACCGGTTCACAGCGGGGTTGCACGCGCTCTTCTGCGCAAGCGCAAAAGCATTTCCATGGCGTCAGGGTCAGTGGACGGAGCCTCCCGCCGGTTTTACTACCGGTTCTATAGAACCGGTGTGAACCGGGGGCAATCCACCACTGGTGTGTGTGTCTTTGAGTCACACTCCTGATCTGTACTGCTTTTCCTTGTATAGATCACAATGGTAATCCCTTTATCATCCAACTGTTAAGCAGAAGGTGGCACTACATCATCATAACAAGAACCGGGTGACATGAGTCACACAGAAAAAACAACACCTAACAACACAGCCCATCCTATTATATACAAGACTCTAGGATAGGCAATTATATATTTCACAACTAACCAACAAATCTTAATTCTCCAACAGCATGGTGCTGATGATGTTACTTAGGCCTGTCTGCAGATGTAGAACTAAACTCAGAAACCCCCTTCAGACCAACATTTCACCCTTGGCCTACTTGTATAATCATCCATCACAATTTTATAAGTCCTTGGGGACATTCAAACTCAGCTAAGAGAATCTACATACAGTACACTATATAGTTTATCAAAAGTTTTTTCTCATTCGAGCAATAGAATTGCAGCTTTCTTTGTGTAAATCAATCAAAGCCAAATATTACCATTCTCACCAGTAGGTGAGAATCACTAGGTGAACAGTAGTTAAAATGTAATGTCTGCACTAATCAATGAAACATGACAATACTTTGCATATAATGTATAATCTTTACTGGGTCTTGGTATAACTGTGATATATGCTTCATTTAAAAAAAGTACATAAAATGCCAGTTTCAAAATCTTATTGTACAGTTGAAGATTAAAACCAAGCATAAGAATACAGTAAATGTTTATGCTACTCCATAGAAGAACCCATCTAGACCTATTGTTCCTTCCATATCTTTACATTCTCCTCCATTACTCTAAGGAGTGCCTAATAACATAAGGAGTTGCGCTATGGAAGTTCTATTTTAGCTTAAAAGCCTTGATTTCTTCATCAGATAGATTCTCCATTCACTAAATAAGTCTGAGTAAACTATAAAAGCTCGAAAAGCCCTTTCGCAGAGCAATATCTCTTATTCCCTTCCTGATGGCTATAACCACAAAGGAATAGGCCTTGAGCCAAATCACTCAAACACTTTGCAAAAGGCTGGTTTGGACTATATTCAACTGGCCATTACCTCTTTTTTTTAAATAAAAGTTTATTTTTTTTTCAAACACACACACAAACAAACAAACAATGCATTTTTTCTGAACAGAGTATTGGCCGAGTCAAAATTTGTACCACTTTTAGTTTCTCAAACACCATTTTATATATTTCACTTTTTGCCATAAAATTCTTTCTCTCTGGTTTTTTATTTTATTTTCCTTCTATTTTTTCTAATATATAAACAATATTACCATTCGCCCTAATCTCTAATCTTAATCAATTTTTGTTTTTCCACTTTACTTTTTTTAAATTGAAACCCTTTAAATTTTTCTAAAATCTAAACCTAACTCTAAATTATCTTATTCAAATATTCTCCCATTACTCCCTTTTCACAATATAATATAATTTCAAATATTTTCCCTATATTCCACCATTCCAATCATAAATATTTAGTATTTAGCAATTTTACATATATCCCTCTTTTCCATCTCTTCTTCTTTTTATCAGTTTCCACATATTTTTCCTAGATTCCCTTATTCCAATTATAAATTAATATTCATACAATTATACATATATAACCCATTTCCTTCCCTTTTCTCCATTTCTTTTTTGTCAGATTAGCCAAATAATACAATACTACAATTTACTTAAGTATATAAACCCAATTTTCCATTCCTTATATATATATATAAGGAATGGAATTCCTTATATATATTCACATATTTTCGCTAAATACCAATATTCCAATCATAAATCTTGATATTCATACCCTTTTTCATATATAACCCATTTCCTTCCCTCTTTTCCATTTCTTTTTTTTCTCCCCAATTTATCCAAATACTGCATTCAAATATTTATTTATTTATTTATTTATTTATTTATTTATTTATTTATTTACATTTTTATACCGCCCTTCTCCTTCCGGACTCAGGGTGGTGAACAGCCAACTAAAACAACTGTATACAAAAGTTAAAATGACGTTTCCCCGATGGATGGCAGGTTGAAATCCCCCATGACCAAAAGTCTGGGGGTATCAACCACCACCTCGGCTATAACGCTGAGGAGCTTGGGCAGGGTCGTTGCCACGTGGCAGGGAGCCAGGTACATGACCAACAAACCCATCTGCATCCTACGACCCCACTTCACAAAAAGGGACTCACATCCGGCTATCTGAGGTACAGTGGCCTCCCTCGGATCCAGACCTTCCTTTATAATGACCGCTACCCCACCCCCCGCTCCTGCCCTGAGCTCTCGGCTGATGAAGTGCACGAAAGCCTGGTGGGCACATATCCACAAGGGGAACCCCCCCTTCGTGGCCCAACCAGGTCTCCGTGATACCTACCAGGTCTGCTCCCCCCTCTTGAATAAGGTCACAAATGAGGGGGGGCTTGTTTTCTACGGACCTGGCATTACATAACAACAGCTGGAGACTCGGGCCCTGGGATTCTAAGCAACCTGGGAAACAGGATGAGCTAAGGGGACCGGGGCACGCAATTGCTCGAAGATAGCGAGTGCGTGCCCCCACCACATGATACGGCTCCCTGCTCCCACCATATCTGCCCCTCCCACCCAGTGTGTTAATAAAAAAGCCCTCGACAGAGGGCATTTTAATAGCCCTCTGATCCCCAGAGTCCATACCCCCCGTGGCACCCTTAATTGGCGGGTCAGTCCCCCTCCCTCGTTCAGTGGCTGTCTGGACCCCCCCCCGGTCCACCTCTACAGCCCCCACCCCCCCTCCCGCGTCCCCTTAAAATTTTTGTTAAAAATTTTGACAAAATATATGTCAAAAAATATATAAATATATTACAATTCACTTTAAAATAATTCATTTCTACATCAATACAATATAATTTCAAATGTTTTAGCTGAATTCCATTATTACCATTAAAAACATTCCAAATATAATCACATCTATTAAACTTACTACCATTCATTTATAGTTATAAATCTTACTATCCTTTATCCCATTCTCTTATTTTCTTCTTTTTCCCTTTCCCCCCTAATTTTAAAGCCCCTTGTTCTCCTGGTTTGCCCTGTATTTCCAACTGCTCTCCTCCCTTTTCCCCTTTCTTGCTTTACCACTGTTAATCCCAGTGTAGGCATTTGAATTTTTTATATTTTGTCTCTTCCCCTCTTCTTTCTCTCATTGTCTCTTTCTGACCCCTCTATTTTTATCATTGTTAATCCCAATGTAATCTTAAAATTCATCTTTATTTCTAACCTTTTCCCCTTTTCTTTTCTTCCCTTTGTTTCCTTTTTCCCATTAATTTTCTCCTAGGTCTTCTCTTTTTTTCATTGTTACTCCCACCGTAATCATTTAATTTTTCATAATCAATATCTTTATTTTTAATACTACTTTCTTGCTTCTTGTTGTTGGTTTCTTCCACTTGGGTATGTTCCAGCACAGTCTCTAGTTAATCCAGTTTAGGTTTTCCATGCATCATTGTAAGCATTTCATTTATTTCCAATTTGAATGATATGCGCATCGTTTTAATCATTTCAATTAGTTCCTGTGTCATTTTGTTGCTTCTAAGTTGTCTTTATTCCAATTTTAAGTTTTATTATGTTCCACTTTCTTTGAATGTCAAAATCAAATGGCTTAAGCATAAACAAATGCTCCTTGAAAGTTCCCACCACTCTTATCACTTTAAGATTTTTTTCCCAAAATACAAGTTAACCATTGTAATGTATCTTTCCACGTGTAGATGTCTCTCTCCAATCCACACTTCCAGTCAACATGTTAAAAAAAGAAAAAATACCCAATTTGTTAAACCCACATTGCCAATATTTGTTAATTTCAATCTTCTTATTTTAATGTTCTCCAAGTAACAATTTTAAAATCCAAATCCAAATCCAATTAAAACAAAAAACACACTATTGCAGGGCTTTAATTTTAAACTTTTCTTTATTCTTCCTTCAATGTTCAAAAGTTTTAAAATTATTTCCAATCCTCTTCACCACTATTTTGGGTTTCTTCTTCTAGTAATTTAGATATCCCCAGACAAATTCTAAACCAAAACTCAAGTTCCGTTTCAGGCTTTAACACTAAACTTCCGCTTTGTTCTCTCTCCATTATTTGTTTGTTTGTTTGTTTGTTTGCTTGCTTGCTTGCTTGCTTAAATTTTTATACCGCTCTTCTCCTTCCGGACTCAGGGCGGTGTACAGCCAACTAAAAACCATTGAATACAAAAGTTAAGACTCTTTAAAATAATTTAAATAGAATTTGGCCCATGATTTAAAACAATTCAAATTAAAATCCATATAAAAACTTTAAAAACCAAGTATGGGGTCAAGCCAGCCCAGCTAACTGGAAAAAATGGGTTTTAAGGGCCCGACAAAACACCCGGAGATCTGGGATCACTCATATCTCTGGGGGAAGGTCGTTCCAAAGAGTAGGCGCAACCACAGAGAAGGCTCTCCCCCTGGGGGTCGCCAGCCGACATTGTCTGGCCGACGGCACCCTGAGGAGGCCCTCTCTGTGGAAGCGGACTGGTTGGTGGGAGGCGATTGGTGGCAGAAGGTGGTCCTGTAAATACCCCGGCCCTAAGCCATGGAGCACTTTAAAGGTGGTCACCAACATCTTGAAGCGCACCCAAAAGTCCACTGGAAGCCAATGCAACTCACGCAGGAGTGGTGTCACATGAGAGCGCCCCGTTGCTCCCATAATCCCCCGCGCGGCTGCATTCTGCACCAGTTGGAGCCTCCGGGTGCACCCCAAGGGGAGCCCCATGTAGAGAGCGTTACAGTAGTCCAGACGAGAAGTGACAAGTGCTTGAGTGACCGTCCGTAGGGAGTCCCGATCTAGAAAGGGACGCAACTGGCATATCAGGCAAACCTGATAGAAAGCCCCCCTGGCCACGGCCGTCGTATGCTCTTCTAAAGACAGCCGTGAGTCCAGGAGGATGCCCAAGTTGCGAGCCCTTTCTGTGGGGGCCAATGATTCGCCCCCAATAACCAGCAATGGCACCAGCTGGCTATACCGGGACGCCGGCAGCCACAGCCACTCGGTCTTGGATGGGTTGTCGGAGCCTGTTTCTCCCCATCCAGACCCGCACGGCCTCCAGGCACTGGGACATCACTTCCAAGGCATCGTTGGGATGGTCTGGGGTGGAGATGTACAGCTGGGTGTCATCAGCGTGCTGATGGAACTCCATCCCAAAACCATGGATGATCTCACCCAGCGGCTTCACATAAATGTTGAACAGGAGGGGCGAGAGGACAGACCCCTGTGGCACCCCACAGACAAGGCGTCTCGGGGTCAACTACTGCCCCCCTGTCAACACAGATTGCGACCAATCGGAGAGATAGGAGGAGAACCACTGCAAAACGGTGCCTCCCACCCCCAATCCAAGCAGGAACCTGGTGGCGCAGTAGACTAAAGCAGTGTGATTAACATTCAGCTGCTTGCAATTACTGCAAGTTCGAATCTCACCAGGCTCAAGGTTGACTCAGCCTTCCATCCTTTCTAAGGTAGGTAAAATGAGGACCCAGATTGTGGGGGCAATAAGCTGACTTTGTACAAATATACAAAAGTATGAAGGCTATTGCTTAACGCATTGTAAGCCGCCCTGAGTCTCCGGAGAAGGGCGGCATATAAATCAAATTAAAAAAAAAAATCCCTCCAACCGGCGCAACATGATACCATGGTCGATGGTATCAAAAGCCGCTGAGAGATCTAACAGGACCAGGATAGAGGAATAACCTCTACCCTGAGGCCTCCAGAGATCATCCACCAACACAACCAATGCCGTTTCCGTGCTGTACCCAGGCCTGAAGCCGGACTGGAGCGGATCTAAATAGACAGCTTCATCCAGGGACCGGGGAAGCTGCCACGCCACCACACTCTCAACAACCTTCACAATAAAATGAAGGTTGGAGACTGGACGATAGTTTGCCAAAACAGCCGGATCCAGAAAGGGCTTCTTGAGGAGGGGCCTCACCACTGCCTCTTTCAAGGCGGCCGGCAGGACACCCTCACTCAAAGAAGCATTAACAAACCTCTGGAGCCAGCCTCGTGTGACCTCCCAGAGAAGCCAGCACTAACCAGGAGGGACACGGGTCCAATAAACATGTTGTCGCGTTCAGCCGTCCCAAGATCCTGTCCACGTCCTCGGGAGCCACAGGGTCGAACTCATCCCAGGTAACACTCTCAAGACCTGCCTCAGTCATCTCGTCTGAACTAACCCAGTCAGTGGCCAAGTCTTCCCGAATCTGAGTGATTTTATCATGCAGATACTGTACAAAATCCTCAGCTTGGCCCTGCAAGGGGTCATCCCGCGCTCCCAGATGGAGGACGGAGCGGGTCACCCTAAACAGGGCGGCTGGGCGGTTATCTGATGACACGATAAGAGCGGCAAAATAGTTAGATTTCGCCGCTTTTATCGCCACTAGATAGGTCTTAATATAAGACCTCAACAGTGTCAGGTCAGATTCAGACCGGCTGGCCCTCTAACTGCTCTCTAGGTGTCTTTTCCGGCACTTCATCTCCCTCAGCTCCTCGGAGAACCAAGGAGCTAAGTGAGTTTGGTGCCGGGTCAGAGGCCGCGAAGGCATGACCCGGTCCAAAGCCCCAGCAGCTGCATTATCCCAGGCAGCCACTAGATCTTCGACCGAGTCGTGAGCCAGAGTCTTGGGAAATGGCCCAAACTCCATCTGGAACCTGTCAGGATCCATCAGGCACCTGGGGCGGAACCACCTGGTCGGTTCCACCTCCCTGTGACAGGGTGTGGCGGTCAGAAAGTCAAGACGTAGGAGCGAGCGGTCTGACCATAACAAGGGTTCAATAACTATATCCCCTGTATCAAGACCCCTTGACGCTGAGGAGCTCGGGCAGGGTCGTTGCCACGTGGCAGGGAGCCAGGTACGTGACCAACAAACCCATCTGAACTCCACAACCCCACTTCACAAAAAGGGACTCACATCTGGCTATCTGAGGTACAGTGGCCTCCCTCGGATCGAGACCCTCCTTTATAATAACCGCTACCCCCCTGCCCCTGCCCTGAGCTCTCGGCTGATGGAATGCACGGAAGCCTGGTGGGCACATATCCACAAAGGGAACCTCCCCTTCATGGCCCAACCAGGTCTCTGTAATATCTGCCAGGTCTGCTCCCCCCTCTTGAATAAGATCACAAATGAGGGGGGCCTTATTTACTACGGACCTGGCATTGCATAACAACAGCCAGAGACTCGGGCCCTGAGACTCTGAGCAGCCTGGAGAACGGGACGAGCTAAGGGGGCTGGGGCATGCCACCGCTCGAAGGTAGCGAGTGCGTGCCCCCTCCACACGATATGGCCCCCTGCTCCCGCCATATCTGCCCCTCCCACTCAGTATGTTGATGGAACAACCCTTAATAGAGTGAATTTTGATATCCCCCTTACCCTCAGAATCCGGACACTCCGTGGCCCGACTTACACCTGGGTCAGACCTCTCCTCCCGTGGGTTTTCCCCCAAATTAGCATTCCCCACCGCCCATTAGCTGCTGTTTCTTCGCTGGGGTTTCTTTTAGCAATTTAAAAATATTTCTTTTTTACCTGTGAGCTGGCCAATCACTCACCCGGTACCAGTACTCTATCCAAATCACCGCTCCTGCTCAAAGTTTTAGTCTAGTTGCCCCAGCTTTGTGACGGCTGCAATGGCCGCCGCCCCTGCCACCGAGTTGAAGAGCTTCCTCCGACCTCTGAGGAACTTGCCTGTTCCTCTTGGTTTTCCGAGGTGCCTCTCCTTCTTCTCTGTCCCTGCAGGACAGATCTGGTCCGAAGACCCCCAACAGTGGCTTGTCAGCCTGGGTTTTCGCAAGGCTCATCAGAGCCTGCTATTCCCCGACTGCATCGCCACAACGCTTCCAGTCGAAAAACTCGCCATTACCTCTTTGAAGGGAGGGTGGAGGTCGGGCCTGATGCAAAGCCACAGTTCCTTCCTTGGTTTGATGGAGGAGGAGGTAAAATAACTTAAAGCCCAAGAAGTGTCTTGTTCCTGCCCCACCAACAAAGAACAGAGGAAACAGCGAAGGCACAAATCTTAGGCTGAGTCTGCACAGATCTGCCTCTGAAGACATCTCAATTGAGGAATACGCCAGGTGATCCTGACTGCCCCATCCACCATCTGAGTGGATTGGGGGCATTTGCGCCCCCCCCCCAGTCTTTATTTGCCTCTCCTTGCATTTGAAGTGGAGCAGCCCCCTTGACTTTGTCTCCAAAGGCCGAGGATGGGGGGAGATGCAAGACACGTCATTGGGAAACAGTATGGGAACCGCAGGAACCCTCCCAAATCTGGGAAACGCCCCAACAAGCCTTTCTCTCCTCCTGCCAGTGAGGACATTGCCTTGGCAGGGCAGAACGGCTGCAGCTGGCCTTGGGATTGTTTCCTCTCTCTTTGGCAGGGGTGACGCCACGCTCTGGCTGGGCAGTGGATCCCTTTGGTCACAGCGCCACGATGCCTTATCTCCTGCGCCGGGCTAACCTGACCAGCATGCTCATCCAGCGGGTCCACTATAGCATCAAGAAGCACTTTGCAGCTACCCAGAACCTGGAGTTCATCTGGAGGCAGAGCTGGGGTGAGGCCTTAGGGACCATGCTTTGCATTCACTCTTCTTCCTCAAGGACCGTGGCAGCCCCCTTGGAATTATTTATTTGTATCCCACCTTTATTAATTTTACAAATAGCTCAAGGTAGCAAATGTATCCAACGCACCTTCCCTCTCTTCCTATTGCCCTCCCCCCAACCACAGAGCCTGCCTCTTTCCCTAGCAGCTAGGATGTGCTGTCCCCCCCACCATGTCACTCCACTAGGCTGCTTTGGTCCATGTGGGATCTACGGGGGCTGTTTGGGCAGACGGGAGCATGAATCTCCTCTGATTTGCCTCCTCCCCCAGATCCGGATTCCAGTACAGACCTCCTCTGCCACATGATGCCTTTCTACAGTTACGATGTGCCCCACACTTGTGGGCCTGACCCGAAAATCTGCTGCCAATTTGACTTCAAGAGGCTGCCAGGTGGACGCATCAACTGTCCCTGGAAAGTCCCTCCCAAGGCCATCACCAGTAGCAATGTGGCCGAGCGGTGAGTGACTGAGTGTGGGTTGGGACCAGCCCTGCCTCTCAAATGCACTTGCAGCCCTTCCTGCTTTCTTCCTCACAGCCTTCATGCCCATCTGCTCTTGCCCTGCTCTCTCTCCCTGCTTTCCAAGCAGGCTCAGGGGCCTTGTCAGCCAGCCTGGCTTCCTCCCTTCCCAGGGCACAGCTTCTGCTTGACCAGTACCGGAAGAAGTCCAAGCTGTTCCGAAGCAGCGTCCTGATGGTGCCCCTGGGAGATGACTTCCGCTACGACAAGCCCCAGGAATGGGATGCCCAGTTCCTCAATTACCAGCGTCTCTTTGACTTCTTGAATGCTCGCCCAGAGCTGCACGTGCAGGTGTCCTGCCCAGTCTTGGGGAAGGAGGATAAAGGCAGGGTGGGATGGTGCTTTGCTGAGGTCCTGGCCTCTGACATGATGCTCACTCTCTCCTGCAGGCCCAGTTCGGGACACTCTCAGACTATTTTGATGCCCTCTACAAGCAGATGGGCATTGTCCCGGGCATGCGCCCACCTGGCTTCCCGGTGCTCAGTGGGGACTTTTTTTCCTACGCAGACCGGGAAGACCACTACTGGACAGGCTACTACACTTCCCGGCCTTTCTATAAGAGCATGGGCCGAGTGCTTGAGGCCCATCTCCGGTGAGTGGCCTGCTGAGGAGGAGGGGCTCTGCTGGGGAATCAAATCCCAGCACTGTGCACCTAATGGCCTCTTTGCCCTGTTGCCACAGGGCTGCCGAGACCTTATACAGCTTGGCTCTGAGTCACGCCCGCCATGCTGGCATGGAGAGTAGGTACCCACTGTCCGATTATGCCATGCTCACAGATGCCCGGCGCAATCTGGGGCTCTTTCAGCATCACGACGCTATTACTGGTACTGCCAAGGAAGCAGTAGTGGTGGACTATGGTGTCAGGTAGGAGTGAACCTGGGTTGCTGGACTGGGGCAACAGAGCTCAGCTTCATGCCTGGTTGACCTTCTCCTTGTTCCATCACAGACTGCTTCATTCGCTGATGAATGCCAAGAAGGTCATCGTCAATGCTGCCCATTACTTGGTCCTGGCAGACAAAGAGGCCTACCACTACGACATGGCAATGCCCTTCCTTGGCACAGTGAGCTCTCTCATCCCCCTCTGCCTTTATGCCCGGAGGAATGTTAGCAAAGGGGTGGGGACCCATTTGGGACATGCTCCGTCTCCTTCTTCCTTCCAGGATGAGACCCGTCTCAATCAGGACTCCCTGCCAGAGAAAATGGTGATCAAATTGGATGCTACACCCAGGTGGGAGAAGATGGAGGGAAGTGCTGCCAGCCAGGGAAAGTGGGATCCAGCAACAGTCCGGACTGAATTCTGTTGCTGGTGGAGCCAGGGACAGAGCTTGCTAACCTCTCTGCCATCTTGCAGGTTTGTGGTGGTATTCAACCCCCTGGAGCAAGAGCGCTTGACTGTGGTGTCCCTGCTGGTGAACACCCCTTGGATCTGTGTCCTGAATGAGGAAGGACAGCCCCTTGCGGTGCAGCTCAGTGCCCAGTGGCAGTCTGCCACAGACATGGTGCCTGATGTCTTCCAGGTAGTTTGGGAGAATTGGCAGGGAAGATGGGAATGACAGAGGCAAATCTTGTAAGATCTACAGAACAGTGGTGAAATTCAGCCGGCTCTATCTGGATCACGCGATCCGGTAGCGCCAGTGGCGGGAGGCTCTGCACAGGTGTGGAGGAGGCACACACAAGAGTAGCAAGACGTGTGCGCACTCACATTTGCGAACCTGTAGCAAAGGTAAGTGAATACCACCCCTGCTACAAATACATGCAGGTTTAGGGGGATCATAGATTGTGTGGACCCGAATATCATCTTCCAGCTTATGTCCCGAGTTCCTGAGGGAGGGGGCATGGAGGTGTGTGGATGCTTGGCCTTCTCCCTGAGAGGCTGCACTGCAGACTTTATGGAACAACCTTGCTCTGGTCTTAGCATTTGTTTCATGGACAGATGGGCCTGGAAGGACCAAGGGCCTCTGCCAGACTTATTTTATTCTTCATTGACAGGTGTCTGTCATGATACGCCTGCCGGCACTGGGCCTCACCATCCTGCAACTGATCAAATCTTTTGATAGCCACAACACGCTGAAATCTTCAGTGCGCCTCTTCCTGCATGGCCATGACTTTGCTGGGCATAAGCACGAAGCCGTCCCCGTACAGGTTATGTCCACCGCCACAGATGATTTCTGCTTGGAGAACCAGCACATGAGAGTTTGTTTCTCAGGGCCGAGTGGCTCCCTCAAGGTGAACTGCAGAGAGGACAAGCTGGAGGGAAAGGGGAGGGCAGGGGGAGGAAATGCACTAACTAGTGCTCGGCTTGTGGACTGCAGAGTGTGCATCATGTTGGTGACAAACAGGAGCAGCAGCTGAGCAGCCAGTTCCTTGTCTACGGGACCCGGACGACCAAGGACAAGAGCGGGGCCTATCTTTTCCTGCCTGATGGTGAAGCCAAGGTCTGAGTGGACTGCCTGGGCTGGGGTTGCTTACCTTTACCTGGAAAGGGGTGAAGACGGAAGTAGTCCTCACTTGGACAGCCTGCTGAGCCTGCATCTTAGATGTCTGCCATGAATCTGCAGTGATGCTTGGCTGGCTTCCAAAAGGGTGGGAGGTCAAGTCATGGAGGTCCCAGTCATCTCCTGGGAGACTTGCTTGGGTACCTGGTTGGCCACTGGGAAAGAAGATCACTGAATGAGGTGGGCCGGGGGAACCTGATGCAGCTGGTGTTGCTTAGGATGGATGCTGCCTCATGGCTTTCCAAATGGGCATGAAACACTGCCTTTCTTATCCCCAGGGATGGGAGGGCAGCCTATGTGGGAGATGGGAGACCCTTTTCTGTCCATTTTCAGCATGAGAGAAGCAGCTGTAATGCTCAGGCCAACCCATCTTCAATAGGCAAGCAGCCTCTGTGCCTCCCAGTCTGCTGATGGGGAGGTGGGTGAGGGGCATTCCAACCATGGCTGCACTGACAGAGCGGCTTGCCTGCCTGCTGAGTTCGGCCATGGATGGCATTGGGCTCCTGCTTTCACGTCAGCAGTGCTTGCCTGACTTTGATGGATGACTTACTCATCTCTTTTCTGGAGAAAATGCTCTAATACTTGATAGGTGCTTAAGAGGGTTTAAGGGTCCATGGCTTTCAGAACAGCTGCTGTTGCTGCTGCTTCTGCTTTTTTTGAGTCTAGGATTTTTCCAAAAAAGCTTAATTGTTAACATTTTCAAATATGCACCTTTGTGTAATTGTTTTTAAATTGCATTATGTAGTACCATTAAAAACTAGCAAAAGGCAGGCTAGAAACAGATGAAGCTGGATCAGAACCACTTGCCCGCTTGCATTGGCTCCCCGTTTTCTTCTTTGTAGCCCTACACCCCCAAGGACCCTCCAGTGGTGCGGGTGACCGAGGGGCCCTTTTTTTCAGAGGCAGCCATTTACTACCAGCACATCCAGGAAGTGGTCCGACTCTACAATGTGCCAGGTGAGAACTTTGGCCATACTGCAGGAGGGGATGTGGCTGTGCAGAGTAGTGTAGTCACCTCATGTTGCATCTCTGGCCACAGGTGTTGATGGCCTCTCTCTGGAGATCTCCTGCCTGGTCGACATTCGTGACCATGTCAACAGGGAGCTGGCCCTGCGCTTCAGCAGCAGCATTGAGAATAAAGGCAGGTTCTTCACTGACCTGAATGGCTTTCAGGTAAAGAGCTGGCAGAAGCTTGAACAACCCTTTACAACCCCCACCCCCCCTGCCCCCCGGTGCAGCTGGAGAAGCCACTAGCATGTTTGCCTGTCCCGCAGATCCAGCCCCGGCAGTACCTAAAGAAACTTCCACTCCAGGCCAACTTCTATCCCATGCCAGCCATGGCCTACATCCAGGATAATCAGCACCGCCTGACTCTGCACACAGCCCAGGCCTTGGGAGTGTCCAGCCTTAGCAGTGGTGAGTGTGATGGAATGGATACAGAACCACCCAATGGCCAGTCTGGGAAAAAGGCTAGGAGGATGAGGGCTGTGCCTGAGGCATGGGAGAAGTCAAGAGGGATCCTGGTTGTGGGATGGGGAACCTCCTAACTGGGGTATTTTGCTTTCTCTCCACCCAATTGGCAGGCCAGTTGGAGGTGATTTTGGACCGGCGTCTCATGCAGGATGATAACCGTGGACTAGGACAAGGTCTGAAGGACAACAAGCGGACCTGCAACCGCTTCCGCCTTCTACTGGAACGATTCAGCTCTGCAAACAAGGTAGGAAGTCCCGGAGCTCCCTAGCTGGATCGGGTCTCCTTCCTTGCCTGGGATTTCTTGGGGAAACCTTTTCAATGCCTGCGGATAGGTCTCATTGAGCTGAATATTCAGAAGGTCTTGGGAAAATGATCTTAAATCCATCCTTGAGCAAAACTTGTTTCTTGCCATCGAGCACCCAACTGATTTTCTCCTTTGACTTTGGAAGGCGGAGCAGTCCTGTCCATGATCCTTGCGTGGAACCCACCTAATCTGTTGTCAAAGAAGCAGCCCTGTAGCCTTTCCTCTTGCCACCATCCCTTCTGCGTTACTCCTCTCTGTCTCCTTTTCTACCAGGAGAAATGCAAAACATTTCCTCTCTGTTTCCAATTCCTCTCTCCCAGTCAATGGTCGGCATTTCGTAGTTGGGTGGCCTCCAGTTGAGAACAGGAGTGACAGAGAAAACAAGGAGGAGATTAAAAAGAGAGAGAGAGCTTTCTATTGGGAATAAATATAAATAGAGATCTGTCCAAGATATATTTGACCTAACAGAGGGGCTAAGAGCAAGGGGAATAAAGGAAGCCCAAGAGAGAAGGCAGGAATCCAGACAGAAGGCAGGAAGTGCAGGAAGGTGAATCAGCCCCAGGAAGCACATGGATACAGAGCAGGTATGCTGAAGGAATGACCAGTCCATGAGAGATGTAGGTCTGAGGCAGTGACATTCACTCTGGTAACCTACCTATTCTCATCGCCCCCTCCTCCCCTTCCCCGTCCCCCAGAGCTCCAGCTTCTTTTCCAAACTGGCCTCCATGCTGAGAGATTTGGTCTTCCCCAGCAGCAAGGTTGAAAGCCCAGAGGTAAAATCTGGTCTTGTGGTGTAGTCTGGCCTTTCCCTGCCCTGTTGGTGTGTGTGTGTGTAAGCTCAGCCTAATGCTTAGTAGCCAATAGTTTAGCAACTGTAGAGGCTCCTGTGGGGCTCGTCTAAGGCTGAGGCTCCATAGCCTGTATGGCAGTGTCCATCTTCTTTCATTCTTGCTGCAGGCCCAGGAGAATCAGCCCACCAGCTTCCCGTCTCTGCTCAGCCACATCACCTCCATGCACCTGAATGCAGAGGTTCTGACCATGCCGCTTGCCCAGGAAAAACTGCCCCCTCCAGCACTGAGGTCTTTTGCACCATTTTCAATCACAGTGCCCTGCGACTTCCACCTTCTCAACCTTCGAACGTTGCAAGGAGAGGTGAGGAAAGAAGCCAAGCCCTCAGCCTAGACAACCCTTGCCTGGTTCCCAGCCTTCTCTGCCTGCTGAGCAGAAGCCCTTGGGCTTCCAGGTGGTACACAGGCTTTCTTCTCCCCAGGATGAGGCTTTGCCGTCTGCTGAGACAGCTCTGATACTGCACCGGAAGGGCTTTGACTGTGGCTTGGAGGCCAGGAATCTGGGCTTCAATTGTACCACCACCCAAGGCGTGGTATGTCTGGATGTTCTCGGTTGCCCTGGAGGGAAAGGCACCAGGAATGGATGTTTGCTAGCGGGGGGAGTTTGTATGAAGTTGCTTTAGGAAATTAAGGGGAGCTTGGGTTGCTGGGCGTTTACACCCTCAGCTTTTGCCTCTTGCTCTCCAGCTGTCCCTAGGCAGCCTATTCCAGAGCCTGAACCTGATCTCCCTGCAGCCCTCTTCTTTGACACTGATGTATCCACTGACCACGGCCTCCCCCAACAGCACCACCATCCACCTTGACCCTATGGAGATTGCCACCTTCCGCCTTCGCCTCGGATAGCCTGAGCCCTTAATTGGGAATTTCTGCATATAGACCTTCTTCCTCCTCTGGCACAGCTGCCCAAAAGGGTGCTGCTCCATACCAAAGCAGAGACAAAGACAAGACCCTCGGGCAGCTGTGTCCTTTGATGCTGCAGAAATTGCCCTGGGTGCTGCCTGTGTCTGGAGGACTTGTGGCACTGCTTCCAGAATTTGGTTCTAGCTTGGCATGGAAGGCAGCGGACTATGCTGCAAGGAGAGATGGTGGACGTTGTTTGAGCAGCAATGAAGACCCCACTTCTGCTCTTCCCTGGCTCCGGAAACCATCTGTGCATTTGGTTTGACTGATCCTGAACATGCAGAACAGGTGCAGTGTGTGGCAATCACTAGAACAGAGGATGGGCCAAGTGACGCTCCTGCAGCTCGAAGCAAAGCCCTAATCTCTGGGTGCTCACTTCCTCCAGAAAGCAGAGGCGAGGCTTGCAAGCAGGGATTGGGTGACAATTTGCTCAGGATTGGGAAGCATCTCCCCATATTTTTTTTCCTAGAGGATGGAGTGTTTCCCCACAGAGTGAATTCTCAAGAGAAATGCTGACTACATTCATACTCTGACATTTTCCTTCCAGAGGGAAGGAAAAAGCACATTGCTCCTGCAGTTTGATCCAAGAGAACCTTTAGCTAGCACAAGGCTGAGTCTGCTGAAGGCCTTTTCATTATGGATGAAGTCAGGAAACTTCCTGGACATTTCTGCTCCCTTTCCTGCCTTGAATCCAAGAGGAAAGCCTGCTGCTGTGTTGTGCTTAATAAGAGCCAGCTGGCTCAGTGTCTCTTCCTTTCTGAAGGGTGAAGCCAGCAGTGCCAGCCCAGCTACAGAAGTGCAGAACACGCAGCTGAGGAGCAGCTCCTGCCCCAACTGCCCTTCCTTCTTGGCCAACAGGCTCCCAAGCAAACCTTTGGGATGTGCCACCTGGGCTCGTGTGCATTTTTGCATGGCACTTGTGTGCACAGCCCACATGCTTCATTTATGGCTCAGTGTGTCATGCAAACCGAAAAAACACATTGGAATAAACCATGATACCGCTAACTCTGGGCTAGCATACTTTGTGAAGAAAGCCCTGACTCTGGAGGGGCTCTTGCAAATCTGGTGGAATTGAGCCCTGCAGAACTTGTCGTACTACCCAGAATACCAGTTTTGATTTTAGGAAGGTGCTCCTCCATCAGGCACTTGCCTCAAGGAGGTTTCCAATTGCCATGAGGGCAACCTAGAAGCAGGCAAAGGCTTCATTTCTGCAGGGTTGTCTCTGTGACAGGCTCTTCTTTGGATGTAGTATGTTTACAAACAGATGGGTAGACCACAGGACCTTAAGAGGTCTACTTACCCATAGGCAGTTTTCAGCATGTAATGCAAGAGTTGTATGTAATGCATATGGCAAATGCTGAGAAACCTAAATTAGATCTTGGAATCTCTTGGTTTTCAGGGATGTTGATTATGTGAGGAAGAGGAGAAAGCAAGCTACTGTTTTCTGTGTTGCTCAATTTGTGCTGCATTAACTCAATGAACAGGATGTGAAAGTGAACCCTTTATGTCTCATCTTTACAATAATTGCTGTGGGAGGTGGGGAGGGATCAGGAATTCATCAAGCAGAAGTAGACTCAGCCAACAGAGCCAATGGGTTAGAATCAGGAAAATCAGGTGTTTGGAATAAGAAACAGGGTTGCTCCAGTTCCTGAGATTTGTAAAAACATGCAGTGGACGTATATAGCAATAGCACTTACAACTTATATACCGCTTTACAGAGCTTTACAGCCCTCTAAGCTGTTTACAGAATCAGCATATTGTCCCCAACAATTTGGGTCCTCATTTTACTGACTTCGGAAGGATGGCAGGCTGAGTCAACCTTGAGCCTAGTGAGATCGTTGTGCTAATTCTGAGGCACAGCCAGATTTAACAAAAGCCAAATAGGCTTCTGGTGTTTACTACAGCTGTGCAGTAATCCAGATCCCAAGTGTTAATTCCTAGTGCACATAGATTAACACACCACATCCATTGGCAGCTCCATAAAGAAGTTACAGGTTTTCTCAAGATTTAAACACATTTTGGTTTAAAAGAGATAGCAAAAAGTCCAACGTGTAGACAACACATGGCCCAATTTTCCTTGAAAACCTGAATCACGGCATAGATCTAGTATTTATTTTGTGATTCTCCTTTATTCCTTCATCTTAGGAATTGTGCAGTTCTGGCTGACATCCCAAAAGTTGGAGGGATAGGCAAGAAAAATGTAAGTAATTCTAGGAAAAGATTGAAGTATGGCATTCTGACAGTCAAGCTAGTATGTGGCAACACTCAGGACAAAACTACAGCTCTATTGTTTGTGAAAGGCCCAGCACAAAATAAGGGATGTACATTACAAGCCACCACAAAGCAGGGTTTTGACTCTTTTGGTTCCTTACTTACTGAAATTTTAAAAAATATTTTGGCAGTAGTTGCCAGTCTTAATTCAATATGGGCCTTACCTTTCCTGATCCTTGCAGATTTGCTTGTAGTTTTAGTTATGTGCCCCTTTCAATTTCTTTTTAATATTTGATATTTTTTATCCCTTAATTTGTCAGATAGCTCTTTATGCAACATGCAGGTCTTGTTTTGTTTCTTTGTAGTGTTGTTTTTGCTTGGATCATTATCTCATTTTTCAGGGTATTCCAAACATCTGGAACTATTTTTCCTTTTAGGATTTTCATCCATGGAACTCTTCCTAGTATTTCTCTTAACCTGTTGAAGTCTGCTCTCTTAAACTCTACAATAATAGTCTGACTTGGTTCAGTTACCTATTTGTATTATAGTTGCACTATGGTGAATTCGAGTATGAGATAGCTACTCTCCCCCAAAGTTCCTATAGCTTCTACTTCCTCAACCATTTCATCCCTGTTAGTAAGGGTTAAGTCCCTCTAGTTTCCTCCTCTACCTTTTGTGTGACAAAGTTCTCAGCTAGGCACATCAGGAACCTGTTTGATCTCCCACTACCTGCAGTTTCCCCCCAATGTTGTCAGGGTAGTTAAAAGTCTTCCATTAGTACTGTGGCATATTTCCTGCACACTTCAGCTAAAGGGTTCATCTACATCCTCTGGTTGTGTGGTCTGTAGACACTTATGGCTATGTCATTTATTTTTCCTCTAACATTTAGCCAAATACTTCTAAGGCGGCTATCTATAAAGGGGTAATATTTTCTGACATACAATGCAACCCCCCTCCTTTGTTAGGTCTGTTTGTTCTGAACAATTTATATCCTTCCAGTTGTGTGTTCCAATCGTGTTTTGCCCTACCAAGTTTCAGTAATAACTACAATATGGTATTTGCCCTCATATATTAGGATTTCAAGTATGGCATACTGTTTCCCATATCGTGAGCATTTATATGCAGGCATTTGAGCTCTTTATGGTCAACTCTGGGCTTGCTTCCTCTGTATCTTCCAAATTAATTATATGCTTCTTCGCTACTCACTTTCTCTTACATGGCTATGTAGGGCTTCCTGCTTTGGGTTTAGTCCTATAATTTGGTCTCCTTCACCCTGTAGTTTTACTTCAAAGCCCTTTGGACATGCTGAGCCAGTTGTTTCCCAAATACATTGACAGTCTTGAGATGCAGTTTTTTTCTTGCTAGAAGTCCTTCCTGTAGGCTCCAGTATAGCCCTTCCTACACCCTAATCCATAATGTAGAAAGCCAAGCTTCTCACAATATCACCATCATTTGAGCCAATGGTTTACTGCTAAAATCCTCCATTCACTCATTAGTTTTTGCCTTTTTGTCAGGCATATAGATAAGAAAACAGTTTGGGCAGCCAGATCCTTTGGTTTTCTGCCTAATTGTTCATAGACCTTGGAAATTGATTTCGGGCTCTTAGTTACATGAAAGAAGATAAAGGGCTAATATTGATGAACGTATCTTTTATGTACACTGAGAGCATATGCACCAAGACAAATTCCTTGTGTGTCCAGTCACACTTGCCAATAAAAATTCTATTCTATTCTATTCTATTCTATTCTATTCTATTCTATTCTATTCTATTCTATTCTATTCTAATAACAGGTGGGCTTAAGTGTAATATCCAGTCTCTGTCACATCTTTAGTCTTTGCACCTGTGAGCCAATTCACTTCCGTTAAGAAATTGGTCTACAAATTGATGACTCTGTTCCTCTTGAGTAATGAGTCACCAATGCATGCCCCCCCCCCCAATGTCCAAACTACTTCATTTCTTATCACTGACTCATTTTGACTCAAGTGTCTGCATGTTTCTTCAAGTGTCTGCATGTTTCCTTCCTGGTGAAGGATACAAAAGTGGCTTCTTCCAGCTTTGATTTCTGCAAGTAATAATTCCTGCTTTTTTAGCTCCCCTCAGAGTTAAAACAGATGCCGACGCAAGTAGGAGGCCGGCTTTGCCCAGTCCAACACCGGCTTTGGCAAAGGCCTGCTATGTCAGCCAGGCCTTCCTCAAAAGGCATCATGCTCATTTTTCCTTCTCCAAACCTTTGGTGTAGCCGGGCTAGTTCAGGACCCCCATTAGCAGACTCCTTTCCCTAATGGATCCTTCCCGCTGCTAGGCTGGCAACGTCCCCACGGAGGCCGGGGCTAAAAGCAGGGTCTAATGGCACGGTGTGTGTGTGTGTGTGTGGCCGCTAATGGATGTGGGAGCAGGACGGTGAGCGCCGTTTCCCTGCCTTCCCGACCAGTCCGGGCTGCCTCAGCCTGGGAGCCGCGGGGAAGATGCTGCTCTGGCTCTTGCTGCTGCCGGCCTTCCTCCGGTCAGGTGCCGGCGACTTCCAGGCACGGGTCGCCGCTTCTCGCCGGGGCTCGTCCGAGCTGAGCGCCGCCGCCTCGCGGACTCTCTCGCTCGCGGCCGCCAACGCGCAGCTCTGCGAGGGCTACTGGGGCGCGGACGGGCGCCTGCACGCCGCCTTCTTCTGTCCGCGCCTTTCCGACGCGCCGGCCGACGCCTACTGCTGCCAGTCCGACGGGAGCGGCGCCCTCAAGTCCTGCTGCCCGCGCCCCGATGCCAACCATTCCCGGAGCGCCAACGCCTCCGCCGCGCTCCCGGCCGGGCTCCGGTGAGGCTGGGCAGGCGGGCCTTGGGGGGGGAAGTGGCGGCGGGAAGCCTGCCCGCCGGGCTGACGCCGCTCTGTCCCGCTGCAGGAGCCCGCTGCTGCAGCTGCTGGCCGTGGGGGTCTACGGCGGGCTCGTCCTGGCGCTGACCGCGGCCGACCTCCTGCACTTCCGCCGCCGCCGCGCCGCCGGAAGATGCGCCGTCACGTGCCCTGAGCAGGGCCCGCCCCCGGAAGTGGTGGCCGTCGCGTCCGCATGACGCCCACTCGACGCGCCATGGCGGCCCCAGCGATGGCGGAGCTGCGCCGGGAGGGGAACGAATATTTCCAGGCTGGCCGCTACGCGGAGGCGCTGGCCGCGTACGCACGCGCGCTGGACTTGCCCGAGGCCGGGCCCGAGGCCTCCCAGCGCGCCCTGCTGTACCGCAACCGCGCCGCCTGCCACCTGAAGCTGGTGAGTCAGGCCGCCGAGGGGCGCGGCGGGGGGGGGTGGGGCGGAGCGGGGGGAGCGTCTTTTTCGGTTTCCCGTCTGCTGCCTTCCTTTCGCAGGAGGACTACGCGCAAGCCGAAGCGGACGCCTCCCGAGGTGAGCGTCCCCCCACCCCCGCTTCCCCGGCGGCCTGGGCCTGGGCCTGGGCCTGGGCCTCGACTCCGAAACGCCTCCCCTTTGCTCTCGCGCAGCTCTGGAGCTGGACGGGCATGACGTGAAGAGCCTCTTTCGCCGTAGCCAAGCCCTTCGGGGCCTGGGCCGCCTCGACCGGGCCGCCTCGGATCTGCAGCGGTGCGTGCGCTTGGAGCCCAAGAACAAAGCCTTGCAGGAGGCACTGCGCGACCTTGGCAGCAGCGCCCAGGAGAAGGTAGGCCCCGGGCCCCTCCCTCCCTCTGTACCGAGAGGCTTCGGTGATGAGCCGGTGCCATGAAGAGCAGACGCTCTTGGCTTCCTTAAGATAAGGCTCTGAATTGACCGGTAGCAGCCCTCTGTCTCTTCCTCTTGGTTTCAGATGAAAGCCATGACCTGCACTGACTCCAAAGTAGAAGCCATGTTTAAGCTGCTATTGAGCAACGAGGCGAAGGATAAAGACAAGAAGCAAAAGGTACTGGTCAGGGAATTAGGATGCCCCTCGGTGATGGGCTGGGCATCTTATGAAGCCTGATGAACTTGTTATTCTGAAAGCAAAAGTTTGCAAATGACAGGTGGGCTGGAAAGAGTGTTGAAGCAGTGCAGAATTTTAGATGTAGCATATTCTTGCTTTCAGTTTAGCAAATATTCCATCCCTCTAGCTCAGTGATGGCTAACGTTTTCTGGACTGAGTGCCCAAAGCATGTGTGCTGCCCCCCCTCGGCCCCCCGCACATGTGCGGCAGAGACCCAATGATCAGCTGGCTGGCGGGAGGTGCGCATGCATGTGCAGCAGAGCTGAACTGGGGTAACGGCTCACATGCCCACAGAGAGGGCGCTGCGTGCCACCTGTGACACGTGCCATAGGTTCGTCATCACAGCTCTAGCTGGTCTTTCACTTGTATATTGTGTCAGAAATGGAAATAAAGTGGGTATATAAGGGTAGGGGCATTAACATGCAGTCTCACGATAATGGGGCATAAGCTTTGAGGCTTCACCCCAACCCCATCTTCCTTCACTCTCTCCCCCAAAGGACCTATAGCAGCATTTCCTGATTTGAAGTAGTAGCAGACTTTAAATTTTGTTAGGTAATGGCTTCTCTGGCTTGGATTTCTGGGAGTGGGGTGACGCCTAGTATAGGCAGAGGACTTTAGGTTGGAAGGTCTGCTTCTGCCAGTGTGTAGCAAGAGGTGGGTGTATGATGGGTCAAGATTTCCCAATGCAATATAAATCAGTCTGAACAGGGAAAGCTTTTTCAGGTAGCTAAACACTGCTTCTTTTTCTGATCAGGCAGCTCAGAACTTGATAGTTCTGGCTCGAGAGGAGCCTGGTGCCGAGAAAATTTTCCAAAATGATGGAGTGTGCTTACTGCTGCAATTATTGGACACAGGCTGTTTGGATATGATGATAGCAGCCTTGCGGACCTTCACCGGCCTCTGCCGTGGCCACTGTTCTCGAGTAAGGGCTGCTACAAGATGATGTTTTTTCAGAGCTGGGGGGTTCACAAGGTTTGCCTCCTAACTGTTTCAAGGATGGTGCTTTGGTGCTAACAGCACTTCACTTTCTCTTGGAGTATCTAACCAAATAATTGGCATACTGGGTGGGTGGGTGGGTGGGAGTGTCCTTCCTGAACCTACTGAAACACTTACTGCACACAGCCAGGAACAAGTGAAAGCATCTCTGCTGATCAGACTCCTTTTTGCCTCTGATTTTGTGACCCAGCAAAGGGGCTTGGGAGAGAGCAAGACAAACATTGTTCTGAAGCTCAGTTCTGGAAATAGTTTTGGATTTGTGTTGCTCACAGAATCGTGGTGATTCCTTGCCATATTGGAATGGACACCAGCATGGTTGAACTCTGATCTTTTTGTATGGTTCAGTGGGGACTAGATCTCACTGTGTTACTGAAAAATCAACCCCACCGCCTTAGCGGGTACGCTTGGATCCAAAAACTTTCTGTTTCTCTAGGATTTTGAGAAGCTGTGTCTGCTTCTTCAAGAGCAATTCTAGTTAGACTTGAATTTCAGAGTAGCTGGTCCTAGATAAGAAGATAGGTAAGATGGTCTACTCTGGTGCTTCTCTTGTCTCAAAGCTGGGAACTTTCTTACAGACGGTGGTGATTCTGAGTGACCTGGGGCCTCAACGCCTCTTTGCTGTGCTAGAGAGGGAGGATGAGCAGCTTTCACTGGCTGCCTATAACCTGTTGCAGGTCATGTTTGAGACCCTCAGGCAGGGGCTGCAGAAAGAAGTGCTGCACAAAGACAATGTTTTGGCATCAGGTGAGTCTCCAGCTGCCTTTCTGAAGTTGTGGGGATGACATCACTGTCTCTACTGCTTAGTAGAAGGATGGCCAGAGATACATTTTCATGATGCTGTCTCAATGGATTACAGGGTTTTCTAACTCAGGCGTGTCAAACTCAAGGCCTGATCCAACCAGATTTGGCCCATGATGTAGCTAGATCTGGCCCAGGGGGCTGCCCTAGAGACAGCAAAGGCCAGGCGCTGGTCTATAACTTGATGGCGGCCATCTGGCCCAGAACACGGTCAGCCTTAGGTCTGTATGGCCACCTTAGAGCTGGTGACGGGTCGCCCCCGCTCCACCCCGAGCATGTGCAGAGGAAGCGATGAGTGCAAGCGGGGCCTGGCGTCACTGGGGACTGTCTTGCCCTGTAGGCTGACTGCATTCTGAGTGCTTCCCTTTCATCCAGGATGCCAACACTTGGTGTCTCTTTTGCGCACACCGAGGGGGCAGGAGTGAGACAGTGGGGCAGTCTTTTGCTGGTTCCAGGGTGGCTGCATGGGTCAGATCAAAGGCTGACCATGTTTTGGCCCGGATGGCTGCATCAAGTTGTAGATCAGCATTGTGTCCGCACCAGTGCCTCTATACCCCACTCACTGGCGTGGCCTTGCAGCCCCCTTTCACTGGGACCAACCCACCCCCATGTGGGAAAGGCACTTCCTGAGCACGGAGGAAGGAAGAAGATGAGAATGAGACAAAATGGGACCTTAAGGACCATTGTGCTTCTGCCTGCCAGTTATTGGGTAAGGCAGAAGCAGAACTGCCCTTTTGGCATCAGGCAAAGACTCAGTCCAGGCATGAAGGCAATAGAGGGGAGGGTGGACAAAAAGGGAAGCAATTCTCAGCAGGGTTTTTTTTTTGTTTTATTAAAAGTTTTATAAAAAATACAAACATTTCCCCCCCCCCCCGCCCCCCCCTCCCCCCAGCCCTCCCTCCCCCCTGAACTTCCCAGGACAAGCACAGGGTATTACATTCACAAACGTAGGATTAGAATATGCTAACATATGTTAGTTTAAAGTTTTCCTTAGATCTTTAACTCCATGTATCTCAAACGTAAACTATAAGCTACAATTTAATTTAAATACTTCATTCATAAACTATTTGAAGTTGCTTAGTCCAATACTTGTTCTGAATATAGTCAATGCATCTTCTCCATTCCAATATATATCTTTTGTTTGAAAAGTCTTTCAAATATGTAGCGATTTTTGCCATTTCTGCCAGATGCACAACTTTTAATGTCCATTCCTCCATGGTGGGTACATTGTCCTTCCAGTACTTCCAGTGCTACTAATAACCTAGCTGGTGTTATTATTAAATTTAATATCAATTTAGTTTCTATTACCGTACAATCCGTAACTATACCCAGCAAGAAAAATTGTGGCATAAATTTAATCTTTTTCTTTAAAATGTTTTGAATAATCCACCATATCTTTATCCAAAAGGCCTTAATTTTCTTACATGTCCACCATATATGGTAATACGTAGTATCCTGACACTCACATCTCCAACACTTAGGTTGCAAATTTGAATACATACATGCTAGTTTTTTTGGATCTAGATGCCATCTATAGAACATTTTGTAAAAATGCTCTCTTAAATTTTGGGCTTGTGTAAATTTTACATTTCTGACCCATATCTTTCCCCACATTTCCATCGTTATTACTTCTCCTATATTTTGTGCCCATTTTATCATACAATCCTTAACTAACTCCGTTTCAGAATCTATTTCCACTAATGCATTATACAACCTTTTTATGTGCTTTTATCTCTTATTTGTTTTATCAAATTCTCATTCTGTTGCAAAATACCAATTTTTTGATCTTCTCTCCATCTGGCCTGGAGCTGACCATATTGAAACCATGTTTTAATTACTCTTTCTTCCTTTAATTGTTGAATAGATTTTAATTAAAATCTATTTCCCTCCTTATACAAAAGTTCCTTGTATGTATTCTCATCTTGTTTTTATTCTACACTTATATTCTCTATCGCGTGTCCAGGTATAGTCCAAATTGGTAACTTATCGTTTAATTTGTATTGATATTTTTTCCAGACTCGCAATAAAGCACTTCTTAATATGTGACTTTTAAAAGTCGTGTCCACTTTTTTATCATATAATAAATAGGCATGCCAGCCGTATACCAGCCCATATCCCTCTAAGTTTAATATCCTTTCCTCCGTTAAATTCATCCAGTCGCTAATTGCCGTTAGGACAGCTGCGTCATAGTACAATCCCAAATTAGGCATTTTAAGACCTCCCCTTTCTCGGGAATCTTGCATTATTCTCTGCTTTACACGTGGCTTCTTTCCTGCCCAAACAAAAGTATTTATACCCTTTTGCCACTGCTTCAAATTTTGATCTTTCTTAAGTATGGGGATCATTTGGAAAAGAAATAAAAACCTTGGTAAAACATTCATCTTGACTGCAGCTATCCTTCCCAACAAGGATAGTTGTAATTTTTTCCAACTTTCCATCTCCATCTGTATTTTTTGCCACAATGGTTCATAATTACACTGGTATAATTTCGTATTCGTAGACAGGATATTGACCCCTAAATATTTAACCTTCTTTACTACTTCAAATCCTGTTACCATTTCCATCTCTTCTTTCTGATTTCTAGTCATATTTTTAGCTATTATCTTTGTTTTGGCTGCATTTATTTTACTTGTCCATACACCTTGATTATGTCTATCAAAACCCTGATTGACTGTGCTGGTTGGGTCAAAGTGACAACCAGGTCATCTGCAAATGCTCGCAATTTGTAATCATACTGTCTAATTTTAATTCCCTTTATTTCATCTGATCCACGTATTTTATTCAGCAATATTTCCATTGACAAAATAAACAATAATGGCGACAAAGGGCAACCTTGCCTTGTTCCTTTTTCTATATTAAAATTTTCAGTTAAGCCACCATTAATTATTATTTGCGCTGTTTGTTTCTGATATATTGCCTTGATAGATTGTATAAAATATTCCCCAAATTGCATCTTTTCCGTTAATTTCAATAAAAATTGCCAGTTCAGTTGATCAAACGCTTTCTCTGCATCGAGAAATATTAGTACTGCAGGGACCTGGTTGTTTCTCCCCAAATATTCTAGTATATTAACAATATGTCTTACATTACTTTTCATTTGTCTCCCAGTTATAAAACCAGTTTGATCATGATGTATCATTTGTTGCATAACTATCATTTTGCTAACACTTTAGCAAAAATCTTATAATCTGTATTTAGAAGCGATATAGGTCTATAATTTTTTGGGTCTGTATGATCTTGACCCTCTTTTGGAATTAAAGAAATGAAAGCTGTCTTACAAGATGGGGGTACCTCACCTCCCTGTTGTATATTGTTAAATAACTCCTTCAGTGGTTCCAGCATATCCTGTAAGTTTTTGTAATAAACAGCCGTCAAACCATCCATCCCAGGAGCTTTACCCACTTTCAGTTGTTTTATTGCGGAAAAAATCTCCTCAGAAGTTATTAACTGGTTTTTTTTTTAAAGCTAGCAGAGGCTTTCCATTTTGACCCCCGTCGTTGCCTCTGTGACTGATGGGCCTCTGCGTGGCTCTCAGCTCACCTCTCCCAGACTCGGGTATGTATTTGTACGTGTGTGTATGCGTGTGGTGATCTTCCCCCTTGCAGCCCCGCGTTGTGACATCGGGGAGGAAAAGAATGGGAGAAGAGAAGCTGGGATGGGAGCTTCTTGGAGCCTTCTACGGAGCTGGGGCGGGGGTACAAGGCACAATGCAATTGGCGGCAGGTTGGAGGAGATGTGCAGTCCACAGTACCTTGGCCACACAGCATTAAAGTGGTAAAAGATGGGAAAAAGAAACAAGCCCTCCAAAAATATAGCTTGCATTAGTTTGCAGCGTGCCATTGCAGAAGGTCTGTTGAGAGAGTGGGGCTGCAAGACACGCACGCACGCACGCGCACACACAAACATGCACGGGTCTGGGAGATGTGAACTGAGAGCCATGCAGAGGCCCCGTCAGGCGCTGAGGCAGTGACGGCAGAGGGGTCAAAATGGGAAGCCTCTGCCCATCACTGCCTGCCTATTGCCAGCTCTGCACAGAGCCTCTGGCAGCTTAAAAAAAAGCGGGGAAGGAAGGAAATGGGAAGGAGGGAGGCAAGGAAGGAGGGAGGGAGGGAAAGAGGCAAATTGATTGGAGATGCCCCAGTTCAAAGGAAAAAGCAATTTTTTGTTCTGTTTTGTCACAGACAGAACTTTGTTGGCAATCCAAGTTACCATTAGTATTCTTGAATTGTGAGCTCTTAGGAAAGTATCTCCTCCTTGTGTGTTGCAGCCAGCCATTTCCAGTGGGGAAAACAGGACAAAGCAGAGTGGGGGAAAATATTTTCCAGTCTGAATTAGACCATGGCAGAGTCCCTACAGGAGAGCCCTTTTAAGGATTATGTATTAATAGAAACGCAATTAACTTACCTCTGTTCCTAAAGCTGTTGCACATAAAAAACAGAGGAGCTCTGATCAACTATCACAGCCACCATTTTGACAGTTTTGCTGTATTGTCTGTGGATGCCCCTACTAAATGCAAGCACGGGATAAACTGAGCCTGGTTTATTCTCAGTCTTTTAAGTGGCCACAAACTACCAGCAAAAGTGGCATTTGATCACAAGGTGAGGAGGCATTGAGAAATGTTTCCCCTTTTGCATTTGAGCATCGAAGAAGGGACAGGAAAGGAGAAAGGGAAAGAGGAAAGAAAAAAGGAAAGTGGGGAAGAGAGCAAGGAAGGAAAAAGAAGGGAAGAGGGGAGGAAGAAGAAGAAAGGAAAATGAAGAGAGAAGGAAAAAGAAAAGGGAAAAAAGGAAGGAAGGAAGATTATAATGAGAGAGAGGGAGGATCTGAGGGAAGTCCTGCCTTAGCACTTGGCAGTGGCTCTGCTGCCCTTTCTGTGATGTCATACCTGCGATGACCCGGGGCACGGGACAGAGGCAACACAGTCAGCTGATAGTTCAAAACGCTGCTTTATTGCTCTAACTTTTCCCCAAATGCTCCCATGTTTATGGCACGTCCCAGAGCAAAGTGCTCACGTGCACACACATCCAGCAGCCTCTGGCTGCAAGTAGTCCAGCAAAATGCTGTTAGGTGCTTTTTCAGGAGGCAACTGGACTTTCTTGTTTTTCCTTTTGAAGATGTTTTTCTTCTCATCCAAGAAGCTTCTTCAGCTCTGACAGGATAGTGGGGAATGGAAGGATTTATATTCCTTGCAGACAGCTGGTTACTTGCATCCTTTTAGAAGGTCATTGAAGGACTTGGAGGGTTATCTGTGTCCTCAGGGTCTCCTGAGTAGTGCTAATGGTTCTTGTAGTCTGCCATTTTTCCTCTGGAAATCCATTCTTACTCCCACACCATTCAAAGGAGGTTCATCCGAAATTGTATAGCTAAATATCTGTAGGGATTCTTAGTCATCCAGGTCATGGTTGTCCCAAAGGTGCTTTTTCAGGAGGAAACTGGACTTTCCAGTTGCCTCCTGAAAAAGCACCTTTGGTACTGGCCAAGGAGAGAGAGCACAGCAGCAGCAACAGCCTCGAGGAAGTAAGCGCAGCCGAGCGCCCTTTTGGGGAAGTGGGGCTGGGTTGGACTAGGCTAGGCTGTGGGATCCTGGTGCTCTGGGAGCTTGAGGCCCAGGCTGAGTGCTTGCCTTCCACTGCCCAGGGCTCAGGGCAGCCTATGGACTGAGAGGGACAGCGAGGCTCCTCTGGTGGACAAGAGTTTGGCGCTTGACCTGGTGTTGCCTTCCTCTGCTGGAGACAATGGATCCCCCAGCCCTGCTCACCATAGGCGCCCCCCCAGCGCGAGTGATGTTGAGCTGCACCCCCAAAGTCAACTACAACCCTTACGCAGTCCTCTATTAAATTGAGTGACACTCCTGTTCTAGATCATGATTCTCATACCTGGAAGGGCCAGAAATGTAAGTTGCTTTGCAACAAAAATACAGCCTGGCCTGCCTTGTTTCAAATTGTGCTGCATGTTGCTTGGGGGGAGGATAATTACTGTGTTTTTAGACATCTCATATTCATGTTTTTATTTGCATTCACCTTGGATAAAGCATCTTGGATGTTTGCAGGAGAACAGTTACATTAAGTCAAGTTATGCCTTTGTTCACTTGTGTGCTGTAAGTGGTGGTTGCTCACAAGTATCAGTGGAAATGTTATTTACCTCTCTATCTGATGCTCTTGCTGTAGACTCATCCAGAGAGCTGAGGTTGCTCCTTAGATGGCTGTTAGAGGCTCTCACTCGAGCAGGCATCTCTTCCTATGGTCGGGACAGTATCCTCAATCTGCTGATCAGCGTAATAGCCCCAAAGCCGCTGCAAGCCTCCAACAACTCTTTGACTCTTTGGGTCATTGATCATGGTGAGCACGACTCTCTGTGCAGTAACTTTTCTTGGTCCCTTCTCTGCTTTAGTAAACAGTAGTTCCTTGCAGGTCTCAGAGAGATCTTGGAGGTTGGGGGCACAGTGCCTCACATTCCTGGAGGCCTGCGTGTGACAGAGAACACCCCCATGACTGTGGCCGTGCTGCTCAGTAAGATTTATGAGGACTTGAAGTGTGATGGCGAGAGAGAGAATTTCCATCAACTTTGTGAGGATTATGTCCGGTAGGTCTGTGAGTGTGTAAATGTGGCCCTTTGGAGAGAACTGCTGTTTGACAGAGGGAGCTGTCAATTCTTAGCAATGAATACTGGGCTGGTTGTTAGTCTTTTGGCTTTGCCAGCTTTTTTTTGGTGAGTGTTTCATGGCAGACGCCTCACAAATGAGAGAGGTATGAGCTACCATGTTTTCCGGAAATAAGACCCAGTCTTATATTTGTTTGGGTTCCAAAATAAGCATTAGGGCTTATTTTCGGGAAATCACAATATCAGGGTGATCAGTCTGGCTGGGTGCGGGCACAAGAGATGGCGAGCACGCAGGGGGCCAACGGCGTCTAGCAGCAGCTGCAGTCCACTGGCCCTTTGCTTGGTGCGCACTGTGATGGCACAGCCCATGCAGCCCAGGTGAGTTGATTACCTGTCCAAGCAGCAGATGGAGACAGAGTGATGGGAGGGAGGCAGGCGATCTGGACGCACTGTGGGAAAGCTGAGAGCCTGGTTGGAGCGGGCAGATGGCCACAGGAGGCTCATCTTTGCACAGCAGCACTGGCAGCAGACAGAGGCAGGGGGTGGGGGTGGGGGGAAGGCAACTGATGTGCTGCACGGGCCACAGGCAAACCGAGAGATGCAAAGACGAGCTTCCTGTCGCCGACTACCCTTTCCATCCCACCAACTCTGTTTTTCTGCAGCCCGCGTAGCGCATCCGGATCACCTGTCTTCCCCACGCATCCCACCCCAGCTGATGACAACCTTAACGGGCTTATTTTTGGAGTAGGACTTATATTTGGAGCAGGCTAAAAGGGCTAGGGCTTATTTTCTGGTTAGGTCTTAATTTCGGGGAAACATGGTACTTTAGATGTTGGTTTCTTCCTATAATATATATTCAGTATTTACATAGTAGTTCCATGTTTAGTCTCTTTGCTGATAGAGATTGTTCTCTCTTCCTTTCCAGGAACTGGTTTCAGGACCATGGCATGCCTGGGAAACTCAGAGCCATCCAGACAGTGAGCTGTCTCCTGCAAGGCCCTTCAGAGGCTGGGAACCAGGTGCTGGAACTGAATGGCATTATGGAGAACATTCTGGCATTGTGTGCCTCATCCCAGGTGCCTCACCAGCTTGTGGCTGTGGAGGCCCTGATCCACGCAGCTGATAAGGCCAAACGTGCCTCCTTCATCACCGCAAATGGTGTGACGCTGCTCAAGGAAATTTACAAGCACAGTGAGCGTGACAGCATTCGCATCCGGGCCCTGGTGGTGAGTAGAAGGAGCTTGTTTTGGATCAAGTTGGATGACAGAGAGGAAGGGAGCTTGTTCAGATGCGCTCCTTTTTCTCTGTTGCTTGTTTGCCTTTGGTAAGTGACACCTGCCTGGTGCAGGTTGCATGATGGATTGTTGTCTGTGTTTTCAGGGCCTTTGTAAATTGGGCTCGGCAGGGGGCACGGACTTCAGCATGAAACAGTTTGCCGAAGGCTCCACCATGAAACTGGCCAAGCAGTGCTGCAAGTGAGTGTGGGCTTTCCTTGGCTGCAAGAGGTGCTCTGCCCTAAAGCCTCCAGCACCTTCAGTTCCACCTGGTCTGGCACCCTTTGGGGGAGAAGGCATCAAGTATTGCTTGCTGCTTTCAGATTTGTAAATGTGGTGGACGTCCAAGGGTGAGTGTGATCTGGTTGCAGATCAACATGTTTTATGCTGAATGGAAGCTAACAGCCTGAGCAGATCTGATGTAGTTGCAATATGGACTAGATCTGGTATTCTGTGATTGCTGTCAACCTTGCATGTTTGAGCTCTCTTTCCTAATGGTTACAGTGAAATTCTAATGCTCCCTGCTGAATGGCTGGGGCCTTAGCAGATCTAATGTCCTCTTGTCCCACATCTAGATGGTTGTGCAATGAGACCCTTGATGCTGGCACCCGCCACTGGGCAGCAGAAGGTTTGGCATTCCTTACCTTGGACGCAGATGTCAAGGAAGAACTTCTGGAGGACAAGGCAGCTCTACAGGCTCTATTCCAGTTGGCACAGGTAGAGCTTCTTCGGGAGTTGAACATGATATTCTAATAATGGGTGGTCCTTGCTAAACACCACTCATTCAGCAACTGTTCAAGTTTGTGTTGGGATCGAATAAATGCTACTTACGATTGGTCCTTGAAGTCAAGACATTGTAGCATCCTGTGGTCACATGGTTGCTATTTGTGAGCTTTGCTGGCTTCTGACAAACAAAGTCAGTGGGGTTCCCACCTCTTGGGGGGGGTGGGGGTGGAGTCATGGTAGGGTCCGGTGGCAAAAACTCAGAATGCATCTTCTTTGATTAACAACTTTTAGAAAGACTTTTATTAGTTCACTTCATCAGATGCACAGAGTAGCTGCACTATAGTAGCTGTAGGAGTTAAATTGGGGTGACGTAGGGAAAAATGGCAGAGGAAGATGGTCGGTCTGACAGATGGAAGTGATGTGAGACAGTACTTGTTGTATTTGTTGAAAGATTGTCCGAAGCCTTTTAATGTCTGCGGGTGCAGCTCTTCATCACTTGGTGATCCTGTGAAAGTCCTGCTTTTCTAAGAGTCACTTTGAAGTCTGCTATGGAGGCTCCTAGGAAGTTGAAATGCTTAGACATTGCTTGAGTTCTGATGTCAAACATGTCCCTTAATTCTTTTGTGCAAAGTTGTCTTCTTGGTTGTATGAAGAATCCAGAGGGGCATTGCTAGCGGAGGATGGAATATCTTGCATTGGAGGAACAACATGTGAAGGTGCCTCTGATCCTGTGTGTTCTTGTTGGGCCTGTGATGAGGCTCTCGGTGTAGATAGAGGCATCTGGGTCTACTTCCCATGTTGGCCTCTTTGTCTTGTTGTTTCTTGCTTCTTGTGAGAATGTGCTTCAGGATGGGTGGAGTCTGTGCCCAAGTCTGGGTCTGCCCCTGTGCTTGAAAAGTGCCATGTCATTATCCAGTATAGCTGTATTGCGCGTTTGTCTAAGATAAAAGCAGTAACATTTTGAAAAAAGGATTGTTGTGCAGCCCATTGCCTGATAGCTCAGGGGAAGGCAGATTCTGCTTGAATTATGAAAGATATGTCCTAATGATGATAAGACAAGTAGCCCCAAAGGGGGATGGGCTGGCTTTTTTCAGTGGAAGAAGATAGCTGTCTCTGGGGATGCTCAGTTTTGATTCTTGGAATATTCTGGTTTAAGTGCTTGTTTATTCAGCTCCAGAATTCCAGGATATCTTCAAGTTACAGGTACTGATTGGTGAACTCAAAGGACTGTTAAATAAACCACCCCTCTCCCTGCCCCTTGCTTCCATCCTAGACAGAGAATCGGAGCTGCTTATTTGCAGTGGCCTCTACACTGGTCAACTGTACTAGCAGCTATGACTTTGAGGAACCTGACCCACAGATGGTGGAACTTGCTAAATATGCCAAGCAGCACATCCCTGAGAAGCACCCCAAGGTGAGACAAACAGGTGCCCGGGGGAGATGAAGAGTGGATGCAAAAGCCCTGCGGGAGAGAAGGGACTGTGCATCTTAGGGGGGTGGGCAGAAGTGCAATAGAGGTGCCTGTAAAGGGCTGCCCCTGCTGGTGCCTTCACTCATCTCATCTTCTAGGATAAGCCAGAGTTCGTCCACAGGCGTGTGCAGAAGCTCTTGGCTGCAGGTGTGGTTTCAGCTCTTGTTTGCATGATCAAGAATGAGAATCCTTCTTTAAGCCCTGCCTGCCGGGAGCTGATTTCCAGGTGAGGCTCTGTGACTTGACCTGGAGTCCAGAGGCAAATAAACTCGGAACAGTCAGGCGGGGCTGGCAGCGGGGAGGAGTTCCTCAGTTTATGGCATGAGTTTCTGGGGACAGCTGGCCGTCTGATCTTTCCTGCCAAAGATGATTTGCATCTCGAGGCATTCAGACATTGGTTCATGCTCCATTGATTATACCTGTGAGATACATTTTACTGCTGACCTTGCTAGGCAGTGGTTCCTCTAAGACTTATACTTGGACAAGGGAAGGGAACTCTTGAGGACCAGCAGTCTGTGGGCTCCATGCATCTCCATAATTCTTCCAGGAGAAGAGTCTGAAGCATCTTTTTCTCCCTGAGGCTTATTGGAACAAACTGGCATTATGATTCCCAAGACAGGAAAACAGTTGAATGGTCTTGTTTGGGGTGGTGGTGGGGTGTCAGGGCCCAACAGAGTGTCTAGGGATGAAAAATACAGCCCAGCCCTGCTTTCTGCAGCTGCTGTTTTTCGGTCCCTCCAGGGTCCTCAGTTAAAACTAGAGTCCCAAAAGTTGGAAAATGCCATTTAGGCCTGCAATCCAGTCCCCTGCCTGGTGCAGGAATCTAGCTGAAAGCATGCCAGAGGAGGCCAAGTCACCTCCGCTTGAAATTGCTCTCTGATGAGGCAGGGTTTCTGGATCCTGCATGTCTTAGCCGTGATTCAAACTGTGACTTAACAGGGCAGGGTGGAGATAAGAAGTCCTATTTGCTTGCCATCTCTGTATTCCCACATGGCTGGTGGGAGGTTATGTGCTTGAACCTGGCTCTGACCCCCCCTCCTCCATATCCTGCTGTGCTACAGGGTTTTCCTGGCCGTAGTGGATAACCCAGAGAACCGTGGGGCTGTGGTAGCTGCTGGAGGAGGGAAGGTCAGTATTGCCCCTTCCTCCTCTTGCTCTTCCCAGCAAGGCTCTCGGGGCTGACTAGTCTCTTTCCCCCTTCCCTGTCACCCAACAGGCGCTCATCCCTCTGGCTCTGGAAGGGACTGAAGTGGGGCAGAGCAAGGCCGCCCAGGCTCTGGCCAAGATCGCCATCACAACGGCTCCGGAGATGGCCTTTCCTGGAGAACGGGTCTGTGGGGGGGAGCACTGGTGGGAATGGGAGGTGGCTCTTCCTTGGCCCTCCTCTCCTGTGAAAGAGCAGGGCTCCTCTTGGCTAAGCCGGGCACTTTTGGGCACTTCTCTTCTGCAGGTCTATGAGGTGGTCAGACCCCTGATCAGCCTCCTGCATTTGACTCGTTCTGGCCTGCAGAATTTTGAGGGGCTGATGGCACTCACCAACCTGGCTGGGACCAGTGAGAGACTCAGGTGAGGTCTGTTTTGGGTTTGGGAAGATCTCGGCATGGCTTGTGGCTACTTCTCCTCATGTCTCCTGCAGGCAGAAGATTGTGAAGGAAAAGGCCGTGCCCATAATCGAAGGCTTCATGTTTGAGGAGCATGAGATGATTCGTCTGGCGGCCACGGAGTGCATGTGCAACCTGGCATTGAGCCCCCAGGTGGGCAGCTGAGAGCCGATGGGGGAAGTGTGGGCACTATCCCTCAGGCCTGACAGCCGGTTGTCTTTCATACAGGTAGCAGAGCTGTTTCTGGCTGAAGGCAGCGATCGGCTCAAACTGCTGGTTTTGTACAGTGGGGAGGAAGATGAGAGGCTTCGTCGGGCAGCTTCTGGGACGCTGGCAGTCTTGACCTCACTGCTGCCACAGATCTGTGTCCGGATTTCCCAAGTGGTAAGTTTGTGTGAGCTATCTCTTGCCCCCCTCCCCCCATTGTGCACACGCACACTTCCTGAGGGGTGCACCTTGCTCTGTGAGCCAGGGAAGGAAAGTGGCAGGATCCTTCTGCCACAGGCCTACTTTTCCAGGGGCACTGACAGCTCTGGAAGCAGGGCTGTTGCCTGGTAGGTCGCAAGGATAGGGACAGGCATGCCTGCAACCTGCCTCTTGTTGCTTCTCCTCCAAGGCAACGGACTGGCTGGAAATACTGCAGTCTCTGCTGTTCAGCCCCTGCACAGAGCTTCAGCATCGCGGCATGGTAGTGGTGAGAAACATGATGGCAGCCGACCGGGAGGTGGCCATGAAGCTGATGGAGAGCGAGATGCTGGAGATATTGTCCGTGGCGACCAGGGCAGAGGACAAGCCCCAGGTGGCTCAGTTGGCCCAGGAGTGCCTGGCTCATGCTGTCTCCTATGGCTTGATTAAGCCCAATGCTGCTGCCAGGGAGTGAAGGCCCTTGTCCCATTTCTTCCACCCCACTTCCTGCTCAGAAGCACTCAGCTGCACCTGGCCACATGCACCAGGCTGGCCTGGTGGGGCGCTACTTGCTGCTGGGACTTGGCAAAACGGGAGTTCTTGGGGGTCCTGGGGCAGACACACACAATGGTTCTTCTCTCTTACGCTTTCAGCATTTTGTACTCTGGCAGACAACTTTGTAGGATTTAGGGAATAATGGGACACGCTGCATAAATAAAAACAAAAAAACCTGCATCTGGTATATTCAATGTTTGAAATTGTAGCATTTGCAACAGTGAAAGGAGCTCTATGTGGACAAGGAAGAGGCAGTAGGGGAAAAAAATCTGAAATTGTCTCTAAGGAGGAATCACGTTTTCCAGAGTGGCTCGGATACTCAGCTGGGTGCCGGTGCTAAAGGCCATGGCCTTTAAACCCAGTTGACATGCTAAGAAGGTCCCTGGCCCCTTGGTTGAATGCACAGGCCCCACCTTTGGCTTGTGGGCCTGTCCAGCTTTACAGCAGCGACCGTTACCTGCCCCCTGGGCTGCTGGACTGCCTCGCAGGGGGATTGGTGATCCAGGCTGCCTGGCTCAGCCAGTGCCGAGACTACACCGTCCACTACCATCCAAGGCACCCACCATCCAAGCCCATGGTGCCGGGGTCCAGGCCAGGTGGGGAGAGTTCAGCTTTGAATTTCTGCTGGGCCGGCAGCATGAAGGGCAGGCCCAAGCCACTGTCTGTGGAGGGTTGTGGGCCAGTGCACTGCATGAGACCAAGCTGGAATTTTGTGGTGGGTGTGGCTGCAGGGTGTCATGTCGGCACTGCTCTGGGACTGTCTGGACCCTCCAAGTTACTGTTGCGGGAGGCTGCACTAGAAGCCTGACCCACTGCCACAGGGCTGGCTGCCCTCCTGGGTGGACAGCCAGCCAGCCAGCCAGAGGTGCAGCTGCAACCTCACCCACTCCAGATGACTCACCCTTTCCCCAACAGGGCTGCTGCCAGTGGCTACATTGCCGCCCAGCCTACCCTTCACAGCGCTACCCGCTGTCCCCATTGCAGCCCTTGCTGCCTCACCCTGCTCGTTTCCTTTTCAGGCGCCGGCCATCTCTACACCTGGGGCTGGGGTAGGTAAGGTGCTTGGGAGGCTTGGCCAGATTTTGTGGAGCCAACTTTTTTCCCAGGGAAATATGACCAGTTGGGGCACCAGGATGTGGCCACATCCAACAGATGTTTCTCTGAAGGTCGAGCAGCTTCAGAGTTCCATCTTGATCTCGGGACGTGAACGAGAAATTTGGGCGTGGGTGGGGGTGTCAGTGCAGGTTTCCTCTGAGGTGAGCAGCAGATGTTTCTTAAGGCAGCACAGCAATACTTACATATCAGAAGTAAAACATTAAATGGTTGTACTTCTGATGGTGGTGGTTTTGGGGTGAGTATGCTGATGACACCCAGCTGTACATTTCCACCCCAGACCACCCCAACAATGCCCTTGAAGTGATGTCCCGGTGCCTGGAGGCCGTGTGGATCTGGATGGGGAGGAATAGGCTCAGGCTCAACCCATCCAAGGCCAAGTGGCTGTGGTTTCTGACGTCCCGATATAGTCAGTTGGTGCCATCACTGTCTATTGGGGGCGAATCATTGGCCCCCACGGAGAGGGTGCGCAACTTGGGCATCCTCCTGGATTCACGGCTGTCTTTAGAAGAGCACTTGACGGCCGTGACCGGGAGGATTTTTCATCAGGTTCGCCTGATTTGCCAGTTGCGTCCCTTTCTAGATTGGGACTCCCTACACACAGTCACTCATGCCCTCGTCACCTCTCGTCTGGACTATTGTAACGCTCTCTACATGGGACTCCCCTTGAGGAGCACTCGGAGGCTCCAACTGGTGCAGAGTGCGGCCGCGCGGGTGGTTATGGAAATGACATGGCGTTCCCATGTAACACCTCTCCTGCGCGAGCTGCACTGGCTCCCGGTGGTCTTCCAGGTGCGCTTCAAGGTTTTGGTTATCACCTTTAGAGCGCTCCATGGCTTAGGACCTGGTTATTTACGGGACCGCCTGCTACCACCAATAGCCTCCCACCGGCCAGTACACTCCCATAGAGAGGGGCTCCTCCGGGTGCCGTCGGCCAAACAATGTTGACTGGCGGCCCCCGGGGAAGAGCCTTCTGTGGGGGCACCTACGATCTGGAACAAGCTCCCCCCGGAGATACGGATGATCCCGGATCTGCGCACCTTCCGTTGCGCGCTTAAGATTTTTTTATTTCATCAAGCTGGCCTGGCCTAAATCTTTTCCCCTGCTAAATGTAAATTTTAATCTGTTTTTAAATTATTGGGTATTTTAAATTTGTCTCAGCCAAATTATTTAATTCGCTTTTATTCTATTTAAAATTTTTGTATTTATGTGTTTTATTCTGTGGCTGTTCACTGCCCTGAGTCCTTCGGGAGTAGGGCGGTATATAAATCCAATAAAAATAAAAACAAAACAAATGCAGAATAAAATTATCTTTTATGTAGAGCTAAGTCAGAAATTAAAAAAACAGCTTTTTCAAAACAGTACAACTGATTTTTTGCTGCTCACCTACATCTCTGAGCAAGCAAGCAGCCACACAAATAAATAAGAGGCTGCTGTAGTGAAGAAGGTGCAAATTTAGTCATGATCATTAAATGTACAGTCGAAGTGCCAGGGATGCCAGCCTCTTAGCCCAGTCAGGAGACGGGCCAGTCGGTGAAGAGGGAGGTGATGCATCCTTATAGGACTCCCTGTAGTGTCTCCACTTCCTGTGCCCAAGGTGAGCGGGAGGCCATCAGCTGAAAAGCAGGCCTGGGTGGACAAGGTTGCTCAAGGAAAGGAGGGAGGCAAACCTCCGCCTGCTCCCCTCTGCCCACCTCCCCCATGAACAGGGCAGCAGGCCTGGGCCCAGAACAGCTGCTGCATCTAGACCTTTATTCCCTGTAACAAAACTTGGAAATCAATTCATTAAAAACAGTTAAAAGTGGCAGCATAAACCAGGATCCAGAAGGTCCAGTTCATGCTGGACCCTGGATGGTGAGAGGGTCCAGGGCTGGTAACGGCCCCCATTCAGCCATCAGGATTGGAAGCCGTGGAGTTGAGGACGTGGGACGGGTGCTCAGATTTGGAAGCCTCTGAAAGTGCGCGCTGGGGAGGGAAAAAAACAGCAAGGGTCTGTGTTCAGAGGGGCTTTTGGTGGGCGTGGAAGCAGCGGCAGGGAAGAAACTGGGTAGAGGGAGGCAGAACTGTGGGCTGCCCTGCCCAAGCTTGCTTCTAGCCATGAAGCCCTCTCTTTCTGCATGCAGCGGCCCCTCCTTCGCCACTGCCGGAGCCCCAGCAGCAAGTGGGACTCACCCAGCCCCAAAAGTCAGCCCCTGGGCAAGGGCTGATTGGCCAGAAGAACTGATGGGGAATGCAGCCATCTGGCGACTCTTGCAGGCTGCTTCTGGCTCCAGAGCCAGCGGGGGCAGAAGGGCAGAGGGGAAGAAGAGGGAGAAGGGAATTACCGCAAATGCCGAATAGGTGCTGGCAATAGAGTAAATACTGCCATTGCGCTGGGCAGGGGCTGTCGGGGTACACCCACCGCTCAGAACTGTTCTGTTGATCGGAGACACATTCTCCTTGTTGCGCTCTATCTGGCCTTTGGTCTTGGCAACCACACGGATGGGGGTCCGGACAGGCTGCAGGCAGAGAGAGGAGTGGCACTTTGGGCAAGGACAGCCAGAAGATTAAAGGCAGGGGCACAGGAGGGGCCATGTTTGACAAAGCCATGGTGGAGCTGTTCTGGGAATTTAGGACTGCCATTCTCCATCCTCCTCAAACAATTGCTCTAAAGGTATTTCAAGTCTTCCAGCCTCCCAGTCCCTAGTGCCACAGGTGTGCACCATGTGGGCTTCTTGAGTTCTGGTGTTCTCATTGGGCACAGCTGAGGGCAATGTAGGAACGTCCCAGCTGTCCTGTTGCTTTTTCCTTCTGCATAATTTTGTCTGCATTCCAAAACCTTGAACTGCAGAAGGCCTGTATTACAGCTAAAGGGCTAGATTTGGACAGCAGCCCACCCAAGGCAGCTAACCTACTCTATTTTGGCCAAGATCTCTTGCCAAGTACACCTGGAGCCTGTGTAGCACTTGGGTGCTGCAATGGTGTCAGGCCAGCTGACAACACACCAAAGCCAGCTGTCGTTAGCTGTGGTTACAGGGCCTTGAGGCCCTTCAGCTTCTCCAGGAAGCAATCGCTGCGCTCTCTCATTTCTAAGCAGTTTATGGTATTCTGTTACAGTTCTCTCCTAATTTTGTAATTTTTCTACTCCACACTTTTTCCACTTCCACACTTCGCCACTCTTGCACTTGCCCAGTTCCCACTGCTGAGCTTCCTTTAGATTCTCCTGCCTCTTGGCCTTCAGACAGAGCTGGGAATGTGACGGGAGGCTGCCTCCCTCCGGACTCTTTACCTTGCCTCCAGACAGGGGTGGGTGGCATCCGGGGGAGTTTAACACCGAACCTCTCAGGGCTGAGCGGATGGTGCTGTTGGGAGTCGTGGTGGTAGTGTTGAGCTGCAAGAAAAGTTCAAGTGTTAGGAAAGAAAGTGGTCCCTGGTGCAAAGCAAAAAAAATCTGATGGCCGTTTCCAGGGAAAAGTACTGCTAATCCGTTCTCACTTTCAGATCTGCATGTCTCTACATCACAATACCTTCAGCTGCACAGAAAATGGATTAGAAACCTGAGCAAGGACATAATTTTATTGTGTCTCACACTGGCAGACGCAGAATAACAGAATAAGGGAGTTGAAAAGGGACCATGGAAGGAGCAGGAGATTCTATACCAGTCCAGACAAATGGCTGTCCAATCCCTTCTTTAAAATCTCCAGTGATGGAGACCCAATGGAGGCGAGCTGGTCCTGTCAGGAAATTCCTTAGTTTTAGGTTGGATTCCTTCTGCTGAACCTCCACCCACAGCTTCTTGCCCTGCCCTCACGTGCTCTGGAGAGTAGGTTGATCCCCTCTTATTTGTGGCTGCTGCCCCTCGGATATTGGAACATTGCTATCCTCTCACCCCTAGTCCTTCTTTTCACTAGACTAAACATACCCACTTCCTGCAACCGTTCTTCATGTTTTAGCCTCCAGCCCCCTAATCGTCTTCCTTGCTCTTCTCAATTGTACCTTGAAATGTGTCCCTGTGCAGGGATGGATTGTATGCTTCTGGTGGAACCTGGTGCTGAGTTGCAAGAGGGTGGGGGCCTTTCCCAAGGAACTTGGAGGCAGATCAGCCTTGAGTCATTGGTGTGCAGAAAGAGGCCCAGCAGGGATCCTCCCTAAATCTTTCCAAGGTGCTTTAGCCTGGCAAGATTTTCTTTATGGGTGAACAGCAATAAAGAAACTACCCTGAGCAAGCCATCGTTTCGTCCTTGGTACCTTGTGCCTGATAATGCTGTTGGGAGGTGTTTGTACCCTAGAGACGCCCTCCAACCTCCCCAGTTTTTTAAAACTACATTTGTTTAGGGAAAAAAAGCTAACTGGGATATATAGCAAGTAACAAAGCCACCCACCCCCTTTCTGGGTTAGTCCTGGCCCTGAGATATCTTCAGGCACTCAAAAAAGGCCAGGAGTCTCCAGGCTCAAGAGAAAAAAGTCCACAAAGGGAAAAGATGACACTAAAGAGGAAAGGGAAAAAAAAGCTGTCCTGCATTTTTATATGTGAGGTAAAAAGGCAAACCCTGACTTCTGGGCAACCCCACTTACCTTTCGTGTTTTGCCAGGTGTGGCGATGCCCAAAGCCCGTCTCTTGGTGGGGGTGCTGCCATAGAGCATCTCCTCCTCCATCTGTCGGGACTTTTTGAGTTGCTGAAAGATAAGGGAATGGAGTAGGCTAAACAGGAGCTGGCATATCTGAGATTGATCTCAAGCGAACTTTTTTAAAAAATGGATTTAATTTATCAAAGAGATGGACTTGGCTACTACACTTGGAATCAGAGGGCAGGTCAGAAATTGGGGGAGGAAGACACTGCAGGAGGGGCTGCAAGGCCGCCCAATTCACCATCTCTGTGCCAAGTGTTCTCAGCAGGACAGCTGGAACCGGCTCTGCTTCAACGTGGGGAAAGGAGCCTTCTGGCATCCAATGGTGGAGCCCTCCTCTGTGTGTCCCAAAGCCCACAAAAGACAGGATCGCTGTGAAGAGACTCCAAGGTCTCTGATGGGTTTAGAGCTCTGGGAGGCAAAGGAATAGCCATCTTAGAGCACAGAATCATAGGACTGGAAAAGACCTCGGTGGTCTTCTAGTCCAAGTCCTGTGCAAGCAGGGATCCTAGAAGATCCCAGACAATGTTGAGTCGCAACATCTTTTTTATATGGTGGCGACCAAAACTGGATGCAATATTCCAATTGTGGCCTCACTAGTGCAGTATAATGCAGTACTAACACTTCTCACAATCTTGACTTTTTTCCATTGTTGATGCAGCCTGGGATTGCATTGGCTTTTTGGGTAGCTGCCAAACATGGCTGGCTCATACTTTGGTCTACTAAGACACCTGGCTCTCTCTCTTCTGTACCTGGGCATTTGGTTTTCCTTGCCTAAGTGCAGGACCTGACTTTTCTCACCCCTGAACTGCTTTTTTGTCCTAGGTGCAGTTGGCGCCTTTGACACATCACTCCATTCGTCTACTTCCTTTTCTAATTGTTTTCGGAAATTACTTGTTAGCTGCTTTTCAGCTACTAGGAGCCTTTGGATTGAAAGACTTTGCAGCACCAGGTGAATCTCCTTCAGCATTAGCGAGAAAGTTTTAAATACAAGTTTAAGAACTTAACTTTCTTTTTTTGGAATAAACAGCAAAAAGGTGAATAAAACATTGATTTAGAAAGTCACAAAACAGAACAAGGAAAAGTTGAAATAAAATTTTAGAATTAATTATAAAGAATCTTTTCCATGAGAAAATGCTTTCATTTTGAATTCTTAAAAACAAAAAACACCCTCTAAAAATTGGACCGGGGGGGGGGGGATTCGATTGGAAGCGTCACGGCGACAGTCGGGGAAATAGCGGGCTCTGATGAGCTCTACGAAAACCCAGACGGACAAGCCGTTGCTGAGGAGTCTTCGGACCAGAACCATCTCGTAGGGACGGGGAAGGAGAGGCACCTCGGAAGACCAAGAGGAACAGACAAGTTCCTCAAAGGTCAGAGGAAACTCCGATTCGGCAGCGGGGGTGGCGGTCATTGCAGCCGTCAAAAAGCTAGGGCAACCAGATAAGCATTGAGCAGCAGTGACTTGAATGGAGTTTTGAAGCCAGGTGAGTGACAGCCAACTCATAGGCAAAAAAAAAAAAAAAAAAAAAAGGAAAAGAAAAAAAAAAGGAAAAGATCTTTAAATTTGAAAGAACCCCAGCGGAATAACAGCGGCTAATGGGCATGGGGGAAAGGAAGGAAGATGATTAAATTGGAACTTAAATTGATAAAACCCCAAAAAGAAAATTGACTTTTGGATAAAATATTTGGAGAACTTTAAAAACTAGAAGAAACACAACCCCATAACTTGATAAAGGATTGGAAAAAAAGCAAGCAGATCCTTTTTTGAATGCTAGAGAAAAACTAAAGAGAAATTGGAAACTAAGCCCTGTAATAGAAGTTTTGTACCAAAAAAATAAGGGGGAAAAATGGACTGTGTAATTTGGATTGGATTTTAAAACTGATTTGGCATATTTAAAGGTAAAAAAAAAGAAAAAAAAACTAGTAATGACTGTTAACATGGATTGAAACAAAATGGATACCTTTTTAGGCTGCTGATTGGAATTGTGGAATGTAGAGAGACACCTTCAGGAGAAATAAGACCATTACAGCACTGAATTTTTGCTTTGGAAAAACCCTTGGACTTTGATAGTGATAACAGCTGTGAGAACTTCTAAGGAGGATTTGTTTGTCTGCAAGCGGCTTGACTTTGATTATTAAAAAAAGAGGAATATAACAAAAGTTTTAATTGGAACAATATTATTATTTTTTATTATTTATTAGATTTGTATACCGCCCTACTCCCGAAGGACTCAGGGCGGTGAACAGTTAAACGATAAATACAGAATACTGATATTCAGAAACCGATTAAAATACAACTGAATAGTTTGAATGGAATTAAATTAAACATCTCAAATTCAGATGTAGGTAGATTCAGATTTAAAGAATTTAAAAGTGGTTTTAAGGGAGGTTAGGTCAGGTTGGCTTGCATGAATAGGAATGTTTTGAGGGCCCGGCGGAAAGACCGAAGATCTGGGATTAACCGTATTTCCAAGGGCAGCTCGTTCCAGATTGTGGGTGCTCCCACAGAGAAGGCTCTCCCCCTGGGGGCCGCCAGTCGACATTGTTTGGCCGACGGCACCCTGAGAAGTCCCTCTCTATGGGAGCGTACTGGTCGATGGGAGGTTATTGGTGGCAGAAGGCGGTCTCGTACATACCCCGGTCCTAAGCCATGGAGCGCTTTAAAGATGGTAACCGAAACCTTGAAGCGCACCCGGAAGACCACAGGGAGCCAGTGCAGCTCGCGCAGGAGGGGAGCCACACGGGAGTGCCACGCTGCTCCCATAATAACCCGTGCGGCTGCATTCTGGACTAACTGGAGCCTCCGGATGCTCTTCAAGGGGAGTCCCATGTAGAGAGCATTACAATAGTCCATGCGGGAAGTGACGAGGGCATGAGTGACTTTATTTAACGAGTCCCGATCTAGAAAGGGTCGCAACTGGCATATCAGGCGAACCTGATAAAAAGCTCTTCTGGCCACAGCTGTCAAGTGTTCTTCTAAAGACAGCCGTGAATCGAGGAGGACACCTAGGTTGCGAGCCCTCTCTGTGGGGACTAATGACTCGCCCCCAATAGTCAATGATGGTATAAATTGACTATAACGGGATGACAGAAACCACAGCCACTCGGTCTTGGATGGGTTTAGCCTTTCCATATTAATCTGGAAAGAATAAAATGGTACAGGAAATTAGGGAAATGTATTTGTCACTAAAAATGGAAGTAAGGGAAATAATTACAATGTTGCATGGAGAACCGAAACCTGATGATCCAAAAATTGTGTTAGAGTATACTCAAGCTGACAAGGAGATAACAAATGAGAAGCAAGACATAGAGACTGAAAATAAAAAAGAAGACAAAAACGAGATTGACTATGGAAAATTAAATGACTATGTGGGTAGTAACAATAAAAAGGAGAATTTTAAAGATTACATTGGGATTAACAATGGAAAAAACAGAAAGGGTGGAACAAAGAGGGGAAAAAGGGTGGAATATAAAGAATATAAAAAACTTAAATGATTACACTGGGATTAACAGTGGAAAGACAAGAAAAAGGGAAAAGGGATGGAAAACAACAGGAAATACAGGGCAAAAATAGTCCATGATTTTGAAATACAAAATGATTACACTGGGATTAATAGTGGAAAAACAAGAAAAAGGGAAAAGAGATGGAAAATAATGGGAAATATAGGGCAAAATAGGAGAGTTCAGGATTTTAAAGCACAAAAGAAAAAAAGGGGAAAGAAAAAGAAAAAAATAAGAAAGGAAAAAAGGGATAAAGAAATGAAAGAAGAATATGTTATATATATTTAGAATTGAAATATGAATTGAAGTAAGATTTACAGATGTAATGAATATTAAGAAAAAGTTGAGAAGGTGACATTAATTAATATAAATAATGGAAAACCATATGGATGTATGAATGAATTGAATACGTAATAGTTGGAATATTCTTAACCAAAATTATGGAAATTGTAACAATTGGAATATTCTTAATTGCATTCTTGGAATTTATATAATGATAAGTTTTAGAAATATGAATAAGTTTAATAAATTAGAGGATAACAGCTAGCATATCTTCAAATTTAATTAGGGAAATTGTAACAATTGGAATATTTTTAATTGAATATTTGGAACCTACCCGTATATACTTGAGTATAAGCCGACCCGAATATAAGCCGAGGCCCCCAATTTTACCACAAAAAACTGGGAAAATGTATTGACTCGAGTATAAGCCGGGGGTGGGAAATGCAGCGGCTACTGGTAAATTTCAAAATAAAAAAAGACTGGTCAAAAGTGCGAGGACCTGTCAGAAATCACTTTTTTCAGCCCTCTGGGTAGTCCTTTTGTGCATATGGACTACTCAGAGGGCTGAAAAAGTAATTTTTGACTGGTCCTCGCACTTGTGACCTGTCCTCGAACTTACGACTGTCCTCACATTTTACGTTTTGCCCTCTCTTGTCACCATGGTGAAGAGAAGTAGTTGTGAAATGAGTGACACGGTTGTTAAGAATGCTACAATGGGCATAAATGATGACCAGTCATAAGTGCGACTCTGCCTCCCAAGGTTTCGGGAGAGAAGCAGGGCGCGTTAAGGAAAGGTAAAAGGGAAGCGGGGGGGGGGGGGGGGGGGGAGGGGGCCGGGGGGGAGGGCGGGGAGGCAGTGTGGAAGGCAGGCAAGCCTGGCAGGGCTTCGGGGAAGGAAGGAAGCTGCTAGCTCTCTTCCCCACAGCCGGGTGGCCCTGCCAGGCTTGCCTGCCTTCCTGGCGGTCCCCGTGGTCAGGTCCGCTTGCCTGCCTTCGCAAGCTGGTCTCAGGGACACCGGGAAGGCAGCGTGGAAGGCAGGCAAGCCTGGCAGGGCTATGGGAAGGGAGTTGGGGAGGCAGGCTGGGATGGTGGGGGCGGGGGGGGGGGCAGGGGCAGCTAGGTAGGCCACGACTCGCAGGCTTACCTGGCAGGCGCAGGACTTCAGGCAGGCAAGCTGCAAGCGAGGACCCACACAGTACAAGTGAGGAGTGACTGGGTGGAGGGGGGCAGGGTGAGCGAGCGTCCCTGCAACCCCGGGAGCCAAAACGGTTGCAGGGAAAAAGGCTTTTTTTTTTGTGACTCGAATATAAGCCGAGGGGGGCTCTTTTCAGCCTGAAAAACGTGCTGAAAAACTCGGCTTATATTCGAGTATATACGGTAATCAAAAAAGGAAAAAAGTTGAAATGATATGGTACTATGAATTAATTGGACTGTGGTGAAAGTAAAAATGATTAAGATGTTTGAAAAGGTATAAATACATATGTTTGATAAAATAATTGAAAACTAGAGAAGATTCAAGGAAATATATAGTAGAAAGTTACCTGGTTTATTATTATTATATAAAGAGAAAAGATGGCTATATAAGTAACTGGTTTTTATTAAGATGTTGAATTCTATTATTTGGAATAAGATTTAAGGAAATGTATGGTATAAAACAATTGTGTCTATTATTTTTATAAGAAATGAATGATTGTAACACCACATAATTAATTGATTTGTATTAAGATGTTGGATATTGAAATAGCTGACAATAGAGGAAATGATAGGAATTGTATTATGTGAGATTTTAAATGTAAGGGGTTCAGTATAGAGATGAAGAGAAAAATTGAATTTGGTTAAGATTAGCGGTTAGGATGAAGGGTAATATTGGTTTTAAAAAATAGAGAGAATAAATATTATGGCAAAAAGGGAATATATAAATTGTAAATTTAGGTGAAATGACTAAAAATTGTTGATTGTTAAATCTGTGAACCGACCAATACTCTGTTCAGAAAAAATACATTGTTTGTTTGTCTGTTTGTATAAAAAATAAAAAAAACTAAAAAAATTGGACACTGGAAAGAATTAAATATTACAATTAAAGGAGAACACTCAAACTTGACTTACTAATATAGAATGAAGCAAAATATTTTAATATTAGATGTACTGAAGGATATTTTTGAACAATGGAACCAGAAATTAATATATGCCTCTGTAGATAGACTGTGCTTCAAAGATGCCATGTAAGAGGAGCAAACATTTCTTGGCATAATTGAGACTGATCTGAAAGTGGCTTTAAAAATAAAAGATTACAAGAATGACAAAGAAAAAGATGCTTCACTGGACATACAAAAGAAATCGGCTCATGTTTAATAATTCAAAGGATGACAAACAAGACAGTAATCTGGGTAATTTTCCTATATTGGATTGTTAATGTTTTGGTGAGAAGGGACAAAGAAAAATGAAAAGAAATGTTGTAGGTATAGGCCACAGCCTGGTAGTGGGCCACAGATTGAAGACCCCTGTTCTAGGATATTATTTGAATGGACTAACATGATTGTTAAAAGTAAAGGTTGAAGTAGACATGTTCTCCCTTCAATGGATCTTTGCTGGCTTCAGGACTGAAGTAACAAGGCCTGATGGATTTGTTTATGTGTAACCAGTGGGATAAGGAGAGAAGAGATTTTTTGCGTATTTGTGAAAGTTACTAAAGGAGAAAGTCATTTCTTTATATATTTCCTTTATTCTTATTTTTGTTTCCATCTATGGTAAGACAGGCAGCCAATAAAATTTATAGATAAAATATAATGGTGTAATCTTTAATAAAATTACTATTAAAAACAAAAAGGCCAGCATTGCTGGAGGGAGCTGAGAACTGCCTCCTTGAGAGGAGGGGGAAGCAACTACTGGATGGACTTGCAGGCAAAATGCTAAGCACACCCACCAGTCAATAGGCTTGCTACCCTTGCTGGACATGATAAACTAACAGCCATGGGTGGAAGGCCGAGGCTTCAACTCACCCGTTCCTGCCTTTCCTTCTCCTTCTCCAGATGATGGAGGTGCCACTGCTCAGCCACGTGCTCCATGAAGCGCTGCCCACTTACTAGGAAGTCCTGAGCATGCTCTTGCTCCCACAGCTCAACCTGGACCTTCAGCTCCTCCTCCAACTGCACCAGAAGAAGGCAGGTTTAGGTGGGGTTGCCAGAGATTCACGGGATGGGGAGAGTGGCTGGGAAGGGCCACTTGCCTTGGAAAGGGTCTTCTGCAGCTTAGCACGCAGTTTCTCTTCTTTCAGGAGGTTGCCTCCTCGGTTGGTGAAGCGACTTGGATCAGTGGCCTTTTTCTACAGGGAGGAAAAGGTGAGAGTCTCCTGCTGCCTGGAGAGGCAGCTAAGCCCAGCCCAGCCCAGCCCGGCTCACAACTACCTCGAGCTCCTGAAAGAGACACCAGCTTCTCTTCCACTTGTGGATTACTTCAAACAGCTCTTGATGCATCTCGTAATAATGCTTCAGTCGTGTGAGCTCATTGTCATGTTGCTGCAACAACTCTTCAGTGAAGGTGTCTATGAAGGAGGAAAGTATCAGGGATGGCAGAAAGGGCCACTGAAGATGGCTTCACTCACCTTCAACACTGGTCCCCAACTTACCTTCATAGTAGGGGCCAAAGGAGCACCTCTGCTCTTCTCCAAAAAAGCACTTGTCCCAGTAAGCGGCCAGCTCAGCCCGAATGGCCTCCACCACCTTCTGCAGATTCTGGCACTTGAGTTGTTCCAAGCGGTCAACTTCCAGGTGCAGCTAAAAGAGGCAGCGGGGAGGGGAATCAAGGCAATGAAACACAAGGAAGAAAGGGCTTATTTGACGCATGACGTTTCAATAGGAATGTAGGGGAGAGTGCTGCTCCTGGACCCCCAGGAGCCAGCAGGGCCCTTGTACCCAGGAAGGGGAGCCCAGCCTCTTACAGCATCCATAACGCTGGCTCTGGAGCCCTCCATGTATGGAGCAAAGGCGTTTCTCTCTTCGGGAGGCACTTGCAGCCAGTCCCAGAGCATCAGGATGCGGCAGCGCAGTTCTTCACATACGGCCTCTTTCTGAGCTCTCCTGTCCTCCAGCTGGGAGACAGCAAAGGAACAGCCTTAGGTCCAAGAAGAACTCAAGGAACTCAAGGAGGATGGGTGCCCCCTTGCAGCTCATTCCTCCAACCTGCTGCAGCAGATCCTTCAAGGCAGCCAAGTTGTTCAGGGAGAGGCAGAAGGCGCCTGCATCCTGGCACATGGCCTCTCGCTCAAATGTGGTGCTGGGCTCCTGCTCCAGTTCCTCCATGCAGAGGACGACCTGCTGCTTCAGGTGGATAAACTCTGCCTGCCGATGCTCCTAAGGAGAAAGGAAAGGATCAGCACCAAACTGCCACCCCACCCTCCCCCTCTTGGAGACGCCCAGACCTTCTCAGCTGCCAAGGCTGCCAGGTGGCGCCGGAAGTGGTCCAGGTCCACCAGGCTGGGCACAGCCTCGCTGCTGCTGATGCTGTAGGGCACCCGGCCTAGCAGCTCCGCCAGCTCCTGGTCGCGCTCCTGCAGGCTGCGCAGCTCCTGCCGCCTCTCACGCTTCTGCTTGAGCATCACCTCCACGCGGGTGCGCAGGTCTTTCTCCAGCTGCAGGATGGTGGCCTCCTCCTCCTACAAGACAGGAAGGCGACAGGCGGGCTCAGACGGCAGGGCGCGCGGGGGTGGGGGCGCGCGGGGATGGGGGGCGGCATCACCAAGCGACTCACCTGGAAGGGCGCTAACTGCAGCTCCTGGCACAGCGCGGCCAACTCTCTCCGGCACAGCGCGATGCTCTTCAGCAGCCGTTCACGGAGGCTCTCCTCTTCCGCCACCATCTGCTCCAGCAGGTCCTGCGCGGCGCCGGAGGGAAGAGCGCGCTTCAGTCACCGATCAGCCCCCCGCCCGGCCCGGCCCGGCCCGGCCCGGCCCGGCCCGGCCCGGCCTGCTCACCTTGACATGCCTCTTGACCACTTCGGTGCGCTGCAGCCGCTGCTCCTCCGGGATGCCGATCTCTTCCCAGATGCCGCGCAGGTGGCTCAGCGCCTGGGTCAGGCAGGCCACCGACTCGCCGGCCAGGACCTCGCTGTATAGGGAGGGAAGCAGCACGGGGGCCGTCAGCCACCCCCCCACACCGTCCCCGCGCCCCCCCTTCCCGGTCCGCCTCACACCTGCGTCTCATCTCGGCCGGCCAGGCGGCTCCGCGCCTGCTGCACCTCAGTCCCGACCGTTTCTGCTTCGCGATTCAAACCCCCGCCGCGCCGCGATTGGCTCCGGCCGAGGACCCGCCCACGAGCGCTCTTCCGCGACCGCTGTGGGCGGGGCCAGGAAGGCCAGCGTTACGAAGGGCGCCCGCGGGCCTCTCTCGGTCCCCAAAGGCCGAGACCGCGTCGCTGCAGGGAGGGGCGTTGCTGGCCTCGCACGGGAGTGGCACCGCGCTGCCCCGCCCTGCTGCAGCTCCTCAGGGCCGGCCAGGCTGCCCGCCTCCCCCGCCCTGCTTCGCCGGGTTGGGCAACGCTGCCCGAGTCGAGCCGCAGCCTGTTTGTGGCGCAAGGCTGGAAACCCAGAAAGGCCGCCTTCTAGTGCAGCCTTGGGCGACGCTGGAAAGAGCAGGGCCCCAGCAAAACGCCCGAAAGCCCTTGCGAGAAAGCTGCAGGCTCTGTCCCGAGACCCACGGCACCACGCCTACTTCGGTTTGCTGCAAGCAATCAGTAAAGGGGTAGGGAGCTGCCGGAGATCTGAGGCCATTTAAGGCATCCGTGTGAAAAGCAGCGTCCTGTCCCTGAAGATTAGTGGACCTCTGGCCCTTCTGCCGGGTGGCTCCCCCCTCACCATTTCCACCGAGGCTGAAATTACCTTGGAGGCTGTGGACACTTTGTAACCTTTTCTGTCCTTTCCTTCCCAGTTGTCCCCCCCCCCGCCCCCCCAAATTTCCATCCAGTTTAGTTTGGTTCAGCTTCCGCTAGAAGGGAACAAATTGGGAGTGTTTCTGATTTGGGAAAGGGAGAGGATGAGAGCGAGCAGGCACAAAGGCATCGATTAAACAGGAAATTGCATGATAGGCAATTGACCAATAGCAATTTCATCAATTAATCTTTTATTATGTCTTATTCCTATGGTTTCTGGCAAGATGTTTATGTGCATTATACATGGACCCATTTATTGCAGGAGAAAAGTTTCCAGATAGCTGAAGGCTGAAAATATGGGGGGAAGGGGGCTTTTTCAATCTGTGGAGGATTTTTCTTCATTTTTCCTAGGTGAGGAAGAAAGAGCTGTCTGAAATTCTGGGCTTTCTTCCTTTCACTAAACACATTCTGATTTTCTTTCACTGCTGCACACTTCTCTGCCATGCTAGACACTTCCTCTCCCAAGGAAAGCTCCCATTTCCAAAGAGGCATCTTCGGACTAATAAAAAAATCCAACAGAGATATCCCAGCAGCTCCCACCCAATGGAAGACCAGAAGGGAAAAGGTGCTCTATGCTCTTATCCCCGGGAGGGTAAATGACACTGATTCTCCAGCTGGTGGAAACACAGCCTCTCCCTGGCTGGGCAGAACAACCAAGGTATTTTCAAGCATCCCTTTGTCTCCAGTTTGCCTTGGATGCGGTCACATCTTCATCTCCATGGTGGATTCCAGCAGGCGAGCACTGTTGGTGATGGCCGTCGTCAGGATGATGAACCGGAGCCCTGGTAGAGAAGCAAGAACCGAAGGTGACCCTGCAGAGAACAAAAGGCTTCCCTGCCAAGGGATGGCAATGATGCCAAGACCCCAGCTCAAGCCCCTTCTCAACCTAACCTATCTATCCTAAGAACTGAAGGGGGAGGCTATTTACACCCGCTGAAAGAAAAGCAAGACAAAAATCCAAAAGGCTCCAAACACAGTCCCAAAAGAAGCCTGACGGGAAGCTACCACCAACTGGTTTATCTGTGTAACTGGACACGGAGGGGAAACCAGTTACAAAAAGCTTACTTTTTCTCTTTATTTGCTCAAGCTTATTTTCAAAATAGCTAGAAGCATGGCCTTCATTTCAAACTAAACTACATCACCACAAAATTTATGTGCAGGGGCTCAGAATGGTACAACACATGGGTCCACCAATCATTACCCCAGTTTGCGTGCATCTCATACCTCTTTCTCTGCCAAGGAAGCGGAGAGCAGCGACTTCAGAGAAGGTACAGCCTCCTAAGAAGACTGCCAGGATGACTTGCTGGGAAGCTGGAGGTCTAGGCTCTTCTGCAGCTGCAAGGAGAACGTACCTAAATCCATGCCTCCAGATCAGTTGGAAGATGCCTATGGAGGCATCTGATTGATCAATACGTGGTCTCTCTTCCACGTCATCCTCAAGTCTGGATCCGCTCAGAGCAGAGTCTGAACAATGATTCCTTCATATCAGCACCTCCCAGAGGCAGAATGGGAATCGGGAGGACCCTGGCAGCTCTCCTAACTTCCCCAATTCTCCTGCTGATATTGCCTTTTAGACAGTTTAGCAAGATTGAATCACCACCACAAATCTTGGAGGACATATGCCAGTACTTTTGCTGATAATAAAATCCGCACCATGACCACTGAAGGGAACAGGCAGCATGCCTGGATGGAGACCTGGCTGTGGGAACAGGACCCCCGTCTTAACAAGCAGGAGCAGCAGACCCAGCCAGCCACTTGCCTGTGACAAATTCATGGCCCCCAAGCAGCCTCGCCACTTCTTCCAGGCCCAACCAGCCCCTCCGCTCCAGCACCTGAGATAGAATAGAGTCAAGCCAGAGCTGCCAAGGGAGAAAAGGAGCCCTCCCCAAATACCCCCATTAGTCCCAGCAGTCCAAAGGCACCTGTTCCATTATCTTGCAACTGAGGGGCACATAGGCACCACTGAACACGTAGGCCATGTCCCGGGGCACTTTCAGGTCATATTCTCCATTCCCACGTGGGATCTGCAAGGGAACAGGTGGTCACAACTGGTGGCCTCTTCCCTCCCTGCCTTAACTGAATCGTGAACTCACCAGGCCCAGCTTCTTGCTTATAGCTCGGAAATTATTCTTCCTGGCCAGTGAACTGAAGGCATCTGAGAGCTTCTCTGGAGAGGGGGAGGAAGGGGAAAGGGATCCTGAGGACTGAAGATACCCATCTCTTTGTCTCTCCCCAGAAGGAGCCAGGGCGCAACGGAATCCCAAGGTCCCTTACCTGCTGCTTTATCCGTCACCAGCTTGCTGACTTTGTTCTCCATAGCCGTCAAAGTCTCACCGGACACTTGCTCCGTCAAGAGCCCCAAGTGCTTCAGGTTATGGAAGGTCAGCAGGTGCTCTGGTCCATAACTCTGCCAATGGGCAGGGATAGGTATCACAGCAGAACAAGAGATCGGTGCAGAACACAGTGAAAGTAAGCGAAAGCCTTGGGGAGGGGGGCAGAGCTGCACCTTCAGAAAACTGACTTGGGACCTCTCTGCCACCCAGGGGAGGGCCACACGTCTGGCCTCACCTGCAGGTACTGGGTTTTCAGGGAGCGGTAGTCCTTGGGAGAAAGTCCTGGGGAAGCAGGCAGAAGATGTGGGGTCAAGGAGCACAGCAGGGCCTGCCTGACCCAGCCCTCCCTCCCGAGCCAGAACCTACCATTCTCTGTAATTGACAACAGGCACAATATCCTTAGACTCTCAATAGGGGTGACCTGTTTCCGGAAGAGTGAAGGAGAAATCGGTCAATGGACAGCCTTCCCCAGGCCTCGGCTTGGGCCACTTCCTCATTCTCCTGTGATCCAGCCTCCTCTCACCTGCCGGTCAATGTGCTCTTCAATGAAGCTGATGCTCTCCCGGATATCAAACCCTTCCAGAAGGGCTGCCAAGCAAACAGAGTGATGAGAGCAAAGCCAGGCCCAGCCTCTCTCTCACCTTTCTTGCTTGCCAAAGATCCCCTGCATGGCCTCTGCTTCCTAGCACCTCCCCTCCTCATGAGCCCCCTCCAGCTACCAGAAAAGAAGCAGCCAAAACCATCTGGCAGAAGCAGTCCAATCCTCAAGCTGAGAATCTGGAATCAGGCCAGTGCCCAAGGCTGGCAGGAGGGGGACCTTCCCCACTTCCAATGCACTGATTCCAACCTTGCTTTGAGGTAGGACTATGTGAAGTGCGATGAGCCAAGGAAATGTAAAGGCATTTTTAAAAGTTTTAACTAAATCCTTGATACAAAACTGTTCAATACAGCTCTTCATCCATTCCTCTCCTTGCAACCATGCTTAGCCCACTTCATACCCTGCCTATCTTCTCCCCTCTTCCTTCATGCACTTCTTTTGCACCTGGATCTGAATTCATCTCTGCAAGACCAGACCCCCAAAGGGCTAGGTATTCCAAGGCCTGGCTCTTCAGTCTTGACTTTGCCACCCACCCATCCACCCACTCAAGTTTTTTTGATGTTTCTCCTCACACTCCCAGCAACAAGGAAGTTGGAATCAATGTCCTTTTCTGCCCTTCCAGCTGCTTATTCCATACAATGAACCACATCCAATCCACTTCCCTTATGCAGCATTTGAAGGTCTTAAGGTTTCTGCATCCTTTTCCTCTCATCTGCAAACATTCCTCCAAAGTGCAAAGATTCACCTCCTTAAGCTGGTCTTTACCATACATGTGTCTTGCAACTACTCATTCTATTTTTCCTGTCAAACACAACTACCTTGATCTCTAGTACACTTTCATTTCCATGCTGGTACATCACTATAGATGAACCAGTTTTTCAGTCAGCAACACAGAACTTACTGCATGCCAAATTACATGAATGTTCATGTCCACAACCAGCAAACCTCTGCTGTTGCCAAGAGACTTCCTTATACATTTATCTATAAATACCTGAAAAGACCAACTTGTTTGTTAAAAGACTCTTGTTTCCTGCCCACTTGCTAACCTTCCCACTGGTTTGAATGATTCTCAGTGAATTTCTGTCATCTGATACCTTCCCACATTCAGTAATCAAGTCCAACCCCATAATCAAATTCAGCCAGTTCACTTGTACAACCCTTCTTACCATGTTCTGTCTTCAACAGTTCCTGGAAATCCTGTCTGGTTTTTTTCTTCATGATGGACTCACAGGCCCCAATATCTGCACATATGACGAAGATGGTCAAACCAGGAGAGGGAAAATATTTTCTGGAACACACTTAAAGCTGCCAGTGAATCCTCCAGCACTGAGTCTTAACAACTGAAGACAGCTTGAAGTCCTCCTGCTGGGACCAGGCCAGAGACGAGTTTTACAGAATGGTTGCAAAGGCTCTGCAGCCCACATCTGGCTGGGATGGGGCAGTGGGCCATGCAAAAAGTCCAGGGAGGTTTTGTTGCTAAGATTCCTCTTCCTGGGACACCCCGGCTGAGAGGACTTACGGAGACTCAGTAAGCGATGTTCTTGTTTCAGGCCCTTCAGTTCTTGGGAGACAAAGTTCTTCATCTGCTTAATATCCATTCCCCGTCGTCGCTGGAAGAGAGACATTTCCTACAGGCTGGGCCAGCCACAAATCCACCCCTTGTGGCCATTGCCCCATTCTAGCCTACGCACATCATACTGGGCCTGCAAGTTCCGTGCCTTCTGACTCAGGAGACCGAACACGTTGGAGAAGTGCTCATTGCGGATTTCGCTGAACACCTGTAGAGAGATGCAGGCCAGACCATGGTAACCTAGAGAAACCCCTTGCCACTCTCCCAACCATCTGGCTTCTGCTCTCAGAAACTCCTGAACGGTTTCTGTCCCAGAGCAGAGAAAGTTTACCTTGTCCTGGGAATTCAGCAGGACTTTAATGCTTCTGTCAGAGGAGGTAACATCTGGACCAAAATCCACACTTCCTGCAGAAAGTGGGTTGCTCAAGTCACTTGCCCATGGCACTCAGTTTACCAGGACCAGTAATTATTCTGGATGACGGCAACCTCTGGATACCTCCAATCTAGCCCTCAGAAACTGGAAGGTTAGATGCCAATGCCAGAGGCTCAAGGCTGGGGAGGAACTCACCACATTTTATGCGGAAGGTATCATCCACCAGGCCTTCATAGACCACCTGAGAACAAAGGGCTGTAACGTAATCCACATCTAAAAAGAGATAAACATGAGGCCTCTCTTGTAAAAAGGCCCGGCTCAGAAGCCAAAAGTAGCATCTATGGGCAAAGTAGAAGAACAGTGATCTGAAGCTGGAGAACAGCTTCTGCTTGGGTCGAGCAGACCATTTTACCACTTCTATCTACCAATTTCAAACTCATCAATAAACTATTTGCTCAAAACAAGGCACAACAGCTGCTTCTCTCTGAAATTCCTGTGGCACTGGAGTTCTCTTCCTTTTGGCAATTGCTTGGATCTTTGGCAGCTTCCAGGACATGTGAAACCAAGAACTGAAGTCTGTGGGAATCACTTTCTCTCTTACTTCCAAAATGACCCCCTACCTCCAAAAAGCTGCCACACAGTACCTGCACTCAAAGAAGGCTTAGCAGGAGCTCCCACTGGAATCAAGGAAGGTTTCTAGGCAGAATACTACCTCCCTCTTCCCTTTCCCCCAGACCCACCTCTGTCTATAAGGAAGACGTGACTAATCTCTGGCTTCCGATCCATGTTGTCAACCTCGCTCTCTTCCGCTATGTCACGCCAAAGCTCATGGACCATCTAGGAGAAATTAACCCATTGCAGGTCCCCTCAGGTTACCACATCATAGGCAGGACTCTCTTGCAAGATCCTTTCCTAATGACAGGTGCCTGCTTCGTTCCGACAAAAAAGAGCCAACATCTTACCAACACAGAGCAAAGCTTTCAGGAAGGTTTTGGGTAGCTTGGAAATAAGAGAACCTTTTACATAAACAGGGCTGCATTTAGTCAATGTGTCTGGGGCCACCCCTTCTCCTTGCTTTCAGCCAACAACAGCCTCCATAGAGCCATTTATTTCTCTAGGGCACATGCTCTCTAAGCAAGTTCACCCGCCTGGGTTGATCTGGCCGCACCTTGGCACACCGCCCAATTCCATAAGTCTCAGTGAATGGGCCGAAGAGAGAGTTCATCAGCTGTAAAGCTTGGGCCACTGTGTTGATCCATCGCTGGTCTGCTTCCTGCAAGAGTAAATGGAACCTTGAAACCAGAACGGAATAATTGACTCTTGAAAACCCAGAAATCTCTTCCTCACCAACATAAAACAAATGGAATTTGCACAATTAGCATTCAAAACAGAAATCAAATTAACGGTTTATCAGTTAAGCATCATGTTCTGCAATATGAGCCAACCACTGTATCGCTAATATATGCAAATTGGCAGGTAATAATTAAATATGGTTTTATTACAAAGATTTTATACAAACATGTAATGCTTATAATTTTTATGTGAATATGTAATACTTTTCTTTAGAGTATGTGCTGCTGCTCTGATAAATGTAAAAATGTGATTTTTTAAAAAGATCACTTTCAAGTGGTCTAAAGCCCTGTTATTAACATCAGCTGCCTGCAATTATTGCAGGTTCGAATCTCACCCAGGCTCAAGGTTGACTCAGCCTTCCATCCTTTCTAAGGTAGGTAAATTGAGGTCCCAGTTTGTGGGGGCAATAAGCTGACTTTGTAAAATATACAAAAAGTATGAAGGCTATTGCTTAGTGCGTTGTAAGCCGCCCTGAGTCTCCGGAGAAGGGCGGCATATAAATCAAATTTTAAAAAAAAGTCCTAAAGGTTGTTATGTACATACAAAGGTTGTATGTAAGAGCTGTGGTGGCACAGCGGTTAGAATGCAGTACTGCAGGCTACTTCTGCTGACTGACTGCAATTTGGCAGATTGAATCTCACCAGGCTCAAGGTTGACTCAGCTTTCCATCCTTCCAAGGTGGGTAAAATGAAAACCCAGATTGTTGGGGGCAATATGCTCACTCTGTAAACCACTTAGAGAGGGCTGTAAAACAGGGGTGAGTTCTAAATTTTTACTACTGGTTCTGTGGGCGTGGCTTATTTTGTGGGCGTGGCTTGGTCATGTGACAGTGGGCATGGCCAACTCAATGTCACTCATGTCAAGAGGTGCCTCGCCTGGCCTCTCCCCTCACAGCCATTTCTTGTCACACCCAGCCTCAACGTATCTATAGTTCTGTAAAAATATTGTTCACCTTTTTTCAACTTTATTATCTACATAGATGCACTTTCATAGACCACTGAAAAGAGGAAATGGCTCATATGCTTTGCCCAAGAATGTGATAGGCAACACGCTTTTAAAGGGCTGCCAGAAAAGGGGGGTGGGGGGTCAATGTATTTTCCAAAGCACCAGAAGGCAAAACAAGAAGCAATGGATGGAAACTGAACAAAGAGAGAAGCAACTTAAAACCAAGGAGAAACTTCCTGACAGTGTGAACCAATATAGGTGCAGAAATATTTCAGTCATAATTTCATATATAAAATAGCCATTCGTGGAATACAACCTGCATATTGTTCAAAACAGTCATTAGTATTATGGCTGATGTTTGACAGCAAGTCTAAATGGCAAAGATTATAAGAGTGCTTTTTTCTCTGTATTTATACAAAACATCACATACCAGGAATAGCATATTAAGATGGACTTATGCAATGGTGGATTTCAAAATTTTTTACTACTGGTTCTGTGAGTGTGGCTTAGTGGGGGTGGCGTGGCAGGCGTGACAGGGGAAGGATACTGCAAAATCCCCACTCCCTCCCCACTCCAGGGGAAGGTTACTTCAAAATCCCCATTCCCTCCCCCCCCACTAATCGGCTCTGGGAAGGAATCAAACTTCCCCTTCTTCATTTCCTCAAATAAAATATTACTCATAAGAAAAGCAGGGAAAAATCAAGCTGCTAACAAGGAACCTGCCAGAGCCTCATTCCACATTCCTGCCAGCTGCATAAAGGAAGCTTTGTTAGAAGAAAACAGCTACTGGTGCTTAGAGATAATAGAAAGTGGAAGCTGGAAGTTCAGTTCTATTTACAGGCAGGCAGAAAACTCATTCAAGACAGGATATTTCACAATGGAAATCGCCCAAACCTTTTTAGAAACACAAAGCCCATGTTGCATAAACCCCAAAACTTCAAAAACCTAGAACCATATAAGAATCCCTCCTATCCAGTTTGTTGTTCAGCTGACCCAGAAACGAACTGTTGAATGTCATTTTGCTTCTGCAAGTAAAAACTTCCTTCCAGCAGCTGCTTCTTGGCATGTCAATTTAAAGCAACGGCATCTCCCCCCCCACCCCCCTCTTTCTTCTTTGCCAAGTGATCTTCTGGCTGAGAAGTGAGTTTTCTAGCCGATCAGTTGGAAGGTTTCTTGGCTTCTCAATTTAAAGCGATGGTGTCTTGGGTTTTTTTTCCTTCTTTGTCAAGTGAGCTCTGATTTTTCCTTCTAGCCAATCAGCTGGGAGTCAGGAGGCAGTGAATAGATTGGGGGCGGGGCCAGGCAGAGGTGGTATTTACTGGTTCTTCGAACTACTTAAAATGTCCACTACCGGGGAGAACTGGTAGCAACCCACCACTGCTGTAAAAGCACTGTGAAGTGGTATATAAGTCTTAAGTGCTATTGATATTTATGTGCATGTATGTGGATGCCTTTGCAGTGTTGACTTCCTGCAACTCCTTGGACAAGTCTTTGAATTTTCTTGTAGGGTTTTGAAAGTGATTTGCCCTTGCTTCCTTCTTCCTGGACTTAGAGAGCGACTGGCCCAGCCCCCCTCCCCCCGTCTCTGTAATTTTCTTGTAGGGTTTTGAAAGTGATTTGCCCTTGCTTCCTTCTTCCTGGACTGAGAGAGCGACTGGCCCAGCATCTTACACCCCCCCCCCCAAGATACTGGTGATACCGGTGAGATAGCAGGCAACCACCAAGACATGCATCACAGCCAGCATAAATGACCTTACCAAATATAATACTAACCAGAAAATAATCTCGGAAGAACTCAGGCAGCTCCATGCTGATGATGTCATTATCCAGAGGGAGGAGGGAGAAGGACCACTCATCCCAGGTCACATCTAGAGGGTCAGAGATATTGTTTGGATGCCTATTCTCTTATCTGCCTTTCACAATCTGAGTGAATAGCCAGAGGTTTGAGTCAAGAGGAAGGGAGACCAGCAGAATCATCACCTCCCATCTATTTCCAAGCCCCTTCTCCCTGTACTTTTGGGCTGAACAGCGGCATCCAGCTGTGATGCACTGGGCCCAGGTCTTGAGACTTACCACCATAGATCCCTTCCTCTTCCAACACCAACTCACATGAGTAGAACTGCAGAAGAAGACAGCCAACTTCAGGTAACCATGAAAGTGCCATACTTGGAAGCCTCAAGGACTTCGTAATCTTTCCTGGCCAAGGGCCCTCTATGGCACAAACCTCCTTTTACCAGTTGAGGCTCAATAATTCAGGCCAGGATAACTGCATGGGTGGTGGGTGCCGCCGCCTTCAAAACAGTCAGAGCATTTCTGACCAGTACCACACAAGGCCTTAACCTGAAGATTGTTCCTGAAATCTCATATTTTTCTGAATTTGGGGCTTTAATAGTGCAGGTTTTAAGGCAGAAGTGGGGAACTTTGCCCCCTTTTTGACTTGTGGACTTAAGCTCCCAGAATTCCTGAGCCAGCATGGAAGTTGAAATTCATAAGTCATAAAAGGGCCATAGTTCCCCACCCATTTTAAGGAAACATAGAAAGGGAAAGCTATCCCACTTTTCCTGAGCATCACAACAGCCTCTGAAACTCACACACGCATGTAACCTCAAAGAAGCCACTCTACCAATGTCACTGGAATCCCAAGCTGAACTGAAAAACTGAACTGGGGGTGGGGGTGGGGGGTAGGATAAACCAGCAGAGATTGAAATCTCTCTTTCCATCTCAACGAATAGAGGTGGGGAAGAAAACTTTTTCCAAATGGAATAGTGCAATGCTTCTGTTATTCCACATCCCTTTTAAGTTTCTCACAAAAAGTTAATGCTTTAATTCGAAGTACCCACTTAATAGACCAGAGGTTTTGAGGACAGGAAAGTGAAACCACTTCTGCCCCCAACTTTTAGGTAATCTGCCCTGGAATGGGAAAGGGGGATTCTGCTAGGAGGCAGCAGGAGTCTGTTGTACTTAAATGTGAGTTGACATGCTGACCAATACTTCTACAAAACTCAAGCCTATAGTGACCCCCCCCCCCCCCCCGGCGAAGCCTTTCACAGGTACACCAGGCTTACCCAACACTTTTGGCTATCTGCCCCCGCCACCACCAGCGAGCCTCACCTTCTGCGGGCTGAAGATGATCTTGTACTTGCGTGCCCGACCAACTGCTTTGTCAGCGTTGATCAATTCTGCAAGGAGCACTGAGTCAGCCACGCCTTCATGGGACCCCTCCACCCCCCTAGGAGGCACTCCCTGCCACTCACCTGCCACCAGCCGGACACTCGCAAGGCGTGGACGGAGCAGGAAGCATAACCTGGAGAGAAGGGCAGGCTGCGGTCAGGGGGACACGGGTGGCGTGCCTCCCAGCTTCCCCCCAGCCCACTCACTGGTCACTGGAGCTGTGTGCTGGTTTCTTCTCCAGCTTGTAGAGCTTGTGCACGTCATGCTGCTGCACAGAGAAACAGACATGATTGAATGCAGGAGGGAACAAAGGAGGCACCCCCGTAGATCAGAATGGGATGTTTAGGTACGGACCTTTGGCTACACCTCTTTTGCCACCCACCTGAAGCCCATTTACATCCAGATTTCCTCCTCCCCTGGCCATTCTCCGTGGCCAATGCCTTCCTGGCTCTCCATCCTCATTCCTGCCCAGTCACCCTTTTACTCTGGCCTTCGGCTGCATGGGACAAATAGCCCCCAGCCAATTGGGTGGCAGGCAGAAACAATGGTGCTATGGGAGCAGCATATGATGGGTGATCACAGGGGGTGGGGGGGGGCAGCATGTGATGCACGGTATTTTTTTAAGTGTAAAAGTATCCCTTGGTGGATCAGAGGGAGGAGGAGCGGCAGCCGCAAGAGCCACTGCGGGGTGTGGGGGGCGCATAGGTGAGAGTGTGTTGGGGAGGAAGGGAGGGAGGGGTGCCTCAAGGGAGCTTCACAAAGATGGCTTAGTCCATTCCAACTAAAGGAAGGAGGAGGAGCAAGACTGGTGAGGCTTCTGGTGCTGCGTGGGGGACAGACAAAACAGTGATTTGCTTTTTATCATTTGCCAGGCTAGCGTAAGGAGGAACATTTTGCAAAAGAGTGATTTATGGTAATCAGTTGGGATACTTGGGAAAGTACCCAAATACTTTCTTTTGTAAAAGGAACCTTTCTTTCACTCACTGAACATGAAATTACAAAAACTAAGATAGCAGCTTGGGGGGAAGCTGCCATTGCCACTTTGACATGACACCTAACATGCAGTTCGCCCCCCTGCAATGCACAATTTCCATTCAGCTGTTGCCCCCCCCACTCCCAGCAGTGGTGGGATTCTACTGGTTCTACCTGGTTCAGGCGAACCGGTAGCAGAGGCGGTGGGAGGCTCTGCCCACCTGCCCGGACATCATTACAGATGTTCTGCGTATGCGCAGAGGTGGCGCATGCGCTCACATTTGCGAACCAGTAGTGAAGGTAAGTGAATACCACTACTGATCCCCCACCCTCTGTAACACAAGGAGCTGCGCCAGCCTTTTTCCTCCTCCCTCCTTTACTTGGAGCTGACTGTGTTGCAAGCCAAGCTGTCTTTGCGAAGCTCCCTTGAGGCACCCTTCTCTCCCTTTCTGGTCCCTCCTAACACAATGTCGCCAGTGGCACTCGCAGCTGCCACTCCAGCTCCCCTCCAGTCCTGGAGACGGATCCGGATGCTTTTGCACTTAAAGAAAAAACCCTTGCATCACATGCCCACCCCCCAGCCCTTGCAATCACCCATCACCAATTGCACATTGCCACCAGAATACCATTGCAACTGCCTGCCACCCGATTGCCTGGGGGCTAGTTGTCCTGAGCAGCCAAAGGCCGGGGTCAAAGGATGTCTGGGCGAATGGGCAGGGACGAAGCGCCAGGATCCATTGGCCATGGGGGGAGGGCCAGCGGAGGAGGAAAGCTGGTTGTAAATGGGCTGAGGTGGGTGGCTGCAGGCGGCGCGGCCAAAGATGGGAACCTAAAGCTCCCAGACCCCCTCGCGGACCCACCTTCAGGATGGAGACGTTGGCGATGCGGTCCAGCGGGCTCATGAGGTCGGCCTCCAGGAAGAGATCCTTCTTGCCGGGCAACTGCAGAACCGAGAATCGGGTCAGGGCCGCCCCCCGCGCCTCGCCCCGCCCCCGCCCGCACCCACCTGCTCGAGGAGGTAGACCAGCTGGTCCCGCGCCAGACGCTTCAGCAGGCCGAAGTCCGGGAGGTCGGGGGGGCCCCGGGAGGCCATGGCGGTGGTGCCCGAACCCCTGCCGGAAGTGAGCGGTCCGCGGCTCCGGCACTTCCGGCGCGACGCTTCCGGGCTAGCGCGCGACGCCCCTGGCAGCCAGCAGGCGCCACAGGGGCTCCTCCAACGCTGGGCAGCTCCCGCGGAGGGCGTCGGCCACGCGCGCGGCCCAGGCGAAGTACTCGCCCACGCGCTGCTCGGACCAGCCCTCGGGCGCGCTCCGGTCCAGGTCGCGCAGGTTGTGCAGCTTGTCAGCCAGCGCCACGAGCCGCGCGCCCGTGCTCAGCCCCGCCGCGCGCTCCACCTGCAGCCGCTTCCGCTCGGTCCGGGGCAGCGCCTTGTCATCAGTCAGCTCCTCCACCAGGCGCCGCACCTCCGACCCGAAGCGCTGCTCGATCTCCGCGAAGGTGGCGTCCGTGTCCTCCACTGTGTCGTGCAGCAGCGCGGCCTGCGGGACGAGGGAGGCTCAGCGTCCACCGGGAGCTCCCCCCCCTTTCCCCGTAGTTGCCGCCGGCCGGCAGGCCAGCTCACCTGCAGCACCGCCACGTCGGACACGCCGGCCTCCTGCGCCAGGATCCGCGCCACGCCTGCGGGGGAGAGCGGAGGGGCAGAGTTACCTCCACCCGCGCTGCCCGCCTTACGCCCGCCTAGCGCCCCGCCTCACCGATGGGGTGGTTGATGTAGGGCGTCCGCTCCGGGTCCTTGCGCCGCTGCGCCGAGTGCTTGCGGGCCGCGAAATCGACGGCGTCCAGCAACCGCGCTGCCTCGCTGCCGTTCATGGCCGGGCTCGTTCCCGGCGGAGGGGACCGGAAATCCGGGCATCGGGGCCCCCAGCCGACTCCACCTGCCGCGAGGAAGCCGATTTCCGTCGTCACGGGCTGCCGAGGGGCCTTCGGGGGCGTGAACCGGCTCGCCCCGGCGTCTCCCCGAGGCCCGCGGAAGCTTCCTTCCAGCCGTAGGCAAAGCCTCGCCGGAAACGGCGCCTGCCTCGCTCCGTGCCGTTTCTATTCGGAGCCGCGGAGGAATGAAGGCCGCCCTCGGAAGAGAGAGGAGCGGCGCAGGATCGCCTTCGCTCTCTTTATTTCGGATGCATCGCGCTATTGGCCAGTTGCCTCTCAGCCCACCCATCTCACAGGGTCGTGGTTGTAGGGAAAATAGGAGGGTTAGGTAAATTAGCCACGCTGAGGTATATAGAAGACGCGGGGTAATAATTATTGTCTCTCCCCACCGAAGCAGGTCTGTGCCTAGAATTGAAAGTCTGCTGGTTTCTAAGCCAGCACCATAACCACTACACCAAACTGCCAAAGCCGGTGAAAGAGAGTGTGAAAGCCCTGGTTTACAAGGAGAAAAAGATGCAGTTTGGTCTTCTCCAGGTATTGCCAGTTACAATTATTGTTACCTTGGGACACAAATTCATACAGGTAGTTCTCAATTTATGACCATACAGCCCCAAAATTTCTGTTGCTAAGCAAGGTAGTTGTTAAGTGACTTTTGCCCCATTTTATGACATTTCTTGCCACAGTTGTTAAGTAAATCTGGCTTCCCCATTGACTTTGTTGTCAGGTCGCAAAAAGTGATGATATGACTTAAATGATCAGATATTATAAGTCACTTTTTTCAGTTTTGTAACCAGTCACTAAACAAATGGTTGTAAGTCAGACTAGTTGTACTACTTTCTGCCTATTGCTCCAGCTTATAAGATGATTGTTATAATATCCTGCCAGATATTTCTCCCATCTTTATGTCATTTGCAAACTTAAATATTTTCACCATTGCTCATAAAGAGCAGGGATCCAACCCAAAGCTCCCTGTGTCTTTTTTTTTTAATAAAAAGTTTTTTATTAATAATACAAAATGTTATAAATCAGAGGTCCAGGCTTTTGCTCTGTGCAAAGATATGTCTCCCGCTCTCTCAAACGCCATCTTGCTTTCTCTTTCTCCCCATAAAGAAAATTTTTTAGAAGAAGGTAAATCCTTGGAGTTAAGAAAAAAAAATACTTGCTGTTTTTATTCTTGCTGCTTGTGCTCCGCCAGCTCGAATCAAAGATATTTATTTAAAATTGGTTTTAAAATTGGTTGCTGGGATGGTCGCAACATCTAGCTCTGCTTAAGCAGAGACATCCAGGGTCCGGAGTGCTGACAGGCTTAGCGGGGAGCTCTCATCTTCAAGCACCGGATTATAGGTAAAATCCAGTGCTCTTAGGGAGCTCTACCCCACCCGTCTACTCACTTTCCCCCCTCTTACCGGGGGGGGAGGGGGGAAAGTTTCCAAACCGCAAGACAGCTGATCATCGCTGTTCTTGCGGTTCTACGGAGCCCTGGGTTGGCGCTTCAAAAAGAAGCATCTGGCGATGTTGGCTGTCCCACCGGAAGTCCGGTACAATACATCTTCACACCTGCAGATTGGCTGAATCCCCACTGGACTGTTGGGAGGTTTTCTACTTTCCTTTATTCTAATTGTATTGCCTGAGGGCCCTCAGAGTCTGCTTTGATTCCGTCCTTCCACCACTCCTTTCCAATAAAAGGTTCCTTTTGAAAGGCCAAGTTTCAAGAGTCTGTACTTTCCTGAATGAGGAGGTGAGGCTGGACCTTACAGAGTCCTTTACTGAAATCCAGTGATATCACCAGAGTTCCCATAATCTATTTAGGAAGTCTAATGATGTGTGAGAATGACTTGGGATGACGGGAAGAGAGGCTGCCTAGGGAAGGATCAGAGAAGAGGGGAGAATCCTGCAGCTGCATAATGGGAGAGAAAGAAACTCAGAAAGGATCCTGGCTAACTTTTCAGGCTGAGAAAAGAGTTGGTGGGAGATTAGTTCTTTGAGATCTGCAACATTTTGTTAATGTTGCATTACAATTAATTAGAATTAGCACATCTGGAGGTGTTTTCCATCAGGATGACCAGGGAGAAGATTAGCCTGACAACTTTCTTCTTGATCAACCCATGCTTTCTGGGAATCGACCTCTTGTTTGCAAAGAGATTATGAATCATCTTTTTTTCTGTCTGTTCATTTTATTTTCATCTGCTCTAGAATGTTCCCTATATTTGACCAATTGTATCAATTATATACTTTTTCTATATTTTGTCGTAAATGATGGACAATTTTTTCTCCAACTTTCTTGTTCACTTATGAAGATAATAGCAGTATTTGTATCCGAATTAAGTATATTTGGAGATTAGACAATTGTAGAAGAAAGATTCAATGTGGGATAAGAAACAAAGTTTTCTGTTTTTCAAATTCCTGGATGTTCCCATTCTAGTTTCATCCCTTTCTGGAGAAGAATGAGTTTTTCAATATTTCTGATAGAAAACTGTACTTGGACCAAAATGGAGAGATAACAGCAGATCTGAGTTTTCACAGCTTGTTGGTTCTCCCCAAGGAGGATGTCATGGAAGAGACTCTGGCGTATTTTGAAAGACAGAGATTTACTATCAAAAAAGGTGCTCTTTCATTGCTAAAGTCGCTCAATAAGGTGGGACAAATTTTGGTATCTTTTCTGTTTTCCAAAGCCTGAGGTCCCATTTCAAGTGGGCAAAGCCTAGAGTCTCTGGGCCTTCCATGCCAGGTGGTGTCATCTCATGGAAGCTCTTCAAGAGACAGGACCTAAGTGGAGTGGATTTGCCATGTTTTATGGAAACCTTTCAAGATCTTAATGGTCAGAGGTTTCTTTGTTCATCACAGTTTTATCCTACATTAAAAAATCTAATGGAATAAAAGCTTCCTAAAATTTTTACAGTAAACATTATTATTAGTTTTAATAAGATATCATCATATTTATTTTTTTTTCAATTCCATCCCTCTAGACTACATTAAATAGAAAAGTACTTTATTGTAATGTTAAATTCTGAAAGCGAGAAAAGCGAAAAGGGAGGAACTAAAGAAAGCAAAAAGGGAGGAACTAAAGGAAGAACTGCCAGTTGTTTTACCTCCTGCATCTGTTTAGAAGTAATCAGAGGTTTCATATATACCTCAGTGAAGAGCAGAGTCCTAACACCTTTTCTCTGGCATTCCTTGTTTTTCTGTTTAGTCTCTGCCTCAGTCCAAATGTGTGGAAAGTTGTCATCCCTGGATTTGTCAAGAGGGCTTGAGAAGGAGAGCCAGTTTGCTGCTATGACTGCGTTCCTTGTCCGGAGGGGACCTTCTCCACTCAGGAAGGTGGGTTACACTGAGGAAAATGGGAGGTTTTGTGGAACTGGATCCATCCAGAACCTTTTCATGAAAGTGCACATCGAAGCTCACATGGATTTTTTTATTTTTAACCTGCACAGTTTCTTATCTAAAAAGAAGTTGGAAGGAGGGGCTGGGAGATGGGAGAAGGTGATGGCAGACTGGGCAAGCTTTACCAACAGAAGAGGAAATATCTCTTCTGCTTTTTAGTTTGTATATGTGCTGCTAACTTTACCTTTCTAGGAACATCTGTGATATTTGAAACTAGATGAATTTTTTCAGGTCCACCTTCTGAAAGACCTTGCAATCCACAGTATATTGGATCCTCCCCTTGAGGATCACTGAGAAGGTGTCACTGGGCCATAATCTGGTGCTGTGGATTGTTATGGGGGGAACTCACTACACAAATAGTCTGCCGTCATGTAGATCAATCAATCAGAATAGAACTGGAGGGGACCTTGGAGGTCTTTTACTCCTACCCCCTGTTCAAGCTGGAGACCCTATACCATTTCAGACAAGTGTCTTCTTAAAAACCTCCAATGTTGAAGAACCCACAACATCTGAAGACCAGCTGTTCCATTGGTTAATTACTCTCACTGATAGGAAGTTTCTCCTTAATTCCAGGTTGCTTCCAGATGTTACAAGACACTGTAGGTATCCTCCAAGTCTAGTATATTAAGTGCCATGTGGCAGAACTCAGGATATTTGCCTAAAAAGATTATATGATTCATTATTAACCTCTAATAATGTAAGTTCCTATGAAGATTCTACACATTACACTAGAAATAATTAACACCCTAGAACTTCGCTCAATTTAATATATCTAGCTACATTTTTTAAAAAAATCTATTCTTATATTCTTTTTAATGAAATCTTTAATAAACACTTCTTGGAAAATGCCACTGGTATCAGCTGTTATCCAAAGAAAGCATTTCTTGTAAGAGAAAAGGACAGAATATTAAGGAAAATTGCTTTTTTGTTTTCTCAGATACAAAAAAATGTAAAAGTGCCCAGATGATAAATATCCAAATGAGGACAGTCCAATGTATCCCCAAAATTATAACCTTCCTGTCTTATGAAGAACTTCTGGACATCATCCTGGTCTCTTTTGCCCTCCTCTTCTTCCTAACTACAGGCCTTGTTTTAATCATCTTCATTAAATACCGAGAAACTCCCCTTGTCAAAGCCAACAACAGGGACCTCTCCTACATCCTCCTGGTCTCCCTCCTGCTTTGCTTCTTGTCTTCTTCTCTCTTCAGTGGTCAACCAAGGAAAGCCACCTGCCTTCTCTGACAAATAGCCTTCAGCCTCATCTTCTCAGTTGCCGTTTCTTCTCTCTTGGCCAAAACCATCACGGCGGTAACCAGGAAACCGGGTGAAGAGATGGTTGGGGAAGAGCTTGGCCAACTCCATCATCCTTTGTTGTTCTGCTGTCCAAATTATCATCTGCTCCATCTGGCTGGGAGTTTCTCCCCCTTTCCCTGACTCTGACCTCCACTCCCAGCCTGGAGAGATCATCCTGCAATGCAACGAAGGGGCTGTTGTCATGTTGTACGTCACCCTCATCTACATGGGCTTCCTGGCTGCCATCTGCTTCACAGTGGCTTTCCTGGCCAGGAACCTGCCTGGGGCCTTCAACGAAGCCAAGCTGATCACCTTCAGCATGCTGGTCTTCTGCAGTGTCTGGGTGACTTTTGTGCCCACCTACCTGAGCACCAAAGGGAAATACATGGTGGCTGTGCAGGTCTTCTCCATCCTGGCTTCCAGTGCTGGTCTGCTGGGTTGCATCTTCATCCCCAAGTGCTACATTATCCTTCTGAGGCCGGACCTGAATACAAAGGAACAGTTTATAGCCAGAATCAATGTGAAAACATGAGACGTAATCTATTAGAATATTTAAAGAATGGTAAAAGTTCCTTTTATTTGAAAGAAGGCAGTAATTATCCCCACTTAAATAGTTTGTTTTGAAATGGGAAATGGTTGACTGACTGGAATTATTGCATTATTCATCCCAATAAATCTAGCTAAAGAGAAATCTGTGAAAGTCATTCAGAGGAATTTAATATTTTGCAGCTCCCAAGAACAGCTTATAATTTGAGCAAAATTATTGGGCTCCTGGGGGGGCCAAGATGGGAGGGGGCAGGGAGGGGCCTCTGGCCAAGAGGACGAGTGCTCAGAAAGCAAAAGCAATGAAAGAAAGAGAAGTAGGAAGGAGAGAAAAAGGAGGGGGAGGGGAGGAGCAGCCCCCCTTCTTAACTGGCTTCCAAAGATCTGCAGAGCAAGGCTGCGGGGGGTGGGGCAATTGGGGCCTTTGCAAGGTGTGGGGTTCCCTCTGGAGCACAACCGGAGCCAAAGTGGCCCAGAAAAGCCATGACGTCAGCCAAGGAGCTTTGCCTGGTCTTCCCCCGAGGGGATGGGGCCCTTCTTGCTTTTCTTGCACCTGGGGCTTTGCTCCCTTGGCTGCCCTCCATGGCTCCCTCCAGAGCGACAGTTGGTCTTCCGCATCCCCTGCACCTCTCCTGGGCCCCCATCTTCACCTGCGGGGAGTCCAGGCCGTCTCTGCCACTCAAGGCATTTCAATCTGATTTTTCTGTGCTGCGCTGAAGGCGATCAGGTCCAACTCGGCAGTTGCTCCTGGGCGCTTCCCTACCCAGGCAGAGCCAGACCCCCCCCGGGAAGCCATGGGACCCTGCCTGGAGCTTGGGGGGCTGCTCACTCTCCCTGCACAGAGGCTGCCTGAGGTGGCCTAGTGGTCCAAGCAGCAGCCTAGGAACGGAGAGATTCCAGGTTTGAATCCCACCAGCTGGGAGGCTCTGGGCCAATCATTGATCCCAGAGGTTAACCATCCGTCTTTGCCCCCCTCCGATCAAGGCACAACCCTCCCACTAATGGACTAGCAAGAGTAATGGGTGAATCCCCCCATCTTCCCTTCTTTGGATCTGAATCTTCCCAATCCTGGACTCTGGGAGGGGAAGAAGAAGGGCGGAAGGCACCACCCAGGTGAGGAGGTGAGCAGGTGAGGAGCCACACCAGCAATACACACACACAGACACACACACACCGACCTTCACGCCCTTGCCTCACGCTGCCCAACACCCCCCTCAGCTGCTCTTGGGAGTGGAGCTGCAGTAGGCAGCCCCTGCCTGCATTACCACTTCGACCTCCCAACCACGGAGGAGACGCCACGCTCTCCTACCAATCAACTACACACAAACACCATTTTCTCAATTTCCATATTTGGTGTGTAGGAAAACTTGCAACTCTGCTCACTCTGGTGCTTCCGCGGTGACTGGAGACTGTGAAGGGCTGGATGGGGAGGAGGAACCCACCCAACCCTAACAAAGACACCTAACAAAGGCCCACCTGCATCTGGAGAGGCTGCGTCTTCTACCTCTTCCCCCAGGGAGACGAAACCTCACCTTCCCCAGATGTTGCTGTCCACAGTTGGTCTGAAGCCTGGGCGACTCGGCCGGTCCCTTCCATCTTGGCAAAGGGCAGCCCTGCCTCGGCCGCCCTTCCTCACTATCTAAAAAAGAGGGAGTTGCACACAAGGGGGGATGGGAAGGGGCAGCTCAAGGATCCCAGAAGGAAATCTTCAAGCAGAGTTTGGGAAGATGAATAATAACAGAATAACGGAGTTGGAAGGGACCTTGGAGGTCATCTAGTCCAACCCCCCCCCCGCTCAAGCAGGAGACCCTGCACCATTGGCAGATGGCAGTCCAGTCTCTTCTTGAAAGCTTCCAGTGATGAAGCTCCCATAACTTCTGAAGGCAACTTCTGTTCCATGGGTTGATTGCTCTCGCTGTCAGAAAATTCCTCCTTATTTACAGGTTGAATCTCTCCTTGTTCAGTTTCCATCCATTATTCCTTGTCTGGCCTTCAAAGGTGCTTTGGAAAACAGCTTGACTCCCTCCTCTCTGTGGCAGCCCCTCAAATATTGGAAGACTGCTATCATGTCTCCCCTGGTCCTTCTCTTCACTAAAGCAGCCATGCCCAGTTCCTGCAACCGTTCATTGTATGTTTAAGTCAGGTTGAATCTCTCCTTGTTCAGTTTCCATCTGTTATTCCTTATCTGTTAGAGAAGGAAAGAGGAGAGGAGAGGAGAGGAGAGGAGAGGAGAGGAGAGGAGAGGAGGAGAGGAGAGGAGAGGAGAAGAGAAGAGAACAATAGAATGGGATGGGGTGGGGTGGGGTGGGGTGGGGTGGGGTGGGGTGGGGTGGGGTGGGGTGGGGTGGGATGGGATGGGATGGGATGGGATGGGATAGGGTAGGGTAGGGTAGGAGTGGAGTGGAGTGGAGTGGAGCTAGGAGGTCTTCAAGACCAACCCCCTGTTCAAGTCAGAGATGCTAAAGGATTTCAGAGAAAGGCTTGTCCAATCACTTCTTGAAAACCTCCCTCAATGGAGCAGCCACAATTTCTGGGATGCAAACTCTTCCCCTGATTATTCGTTCTCACTGTCAGGAAATCTCTCCTGACTTCTAGGTTGCATTTCCCTTCGCTGGGCTTCCACCCGTTGCTTCTTTTCCTGCCTTCAGGGGCTCCGGAGGATGAATGGAGCCCCTCTTCTCCCTGAGAGCCACCCAAGTATTGGGCGATGCTGTCCCATCCCCTGCAGCTCTTCTCTTCCTTAGACCGGACATTCCCCGTCCCTTCATCCCTCATCCCCTGGTTCAGCCTCCAGACCGCCCACCCTCTTTCTCGCTCTGCTCTGCCCACTGAGGCCGAGGGGTTTTTGGCTTGGGGGAAGCGGCACAGACCTCCCTTCCCTTCCCTGCCCCCCCCCAATCCTGCAGCCAGCCTGGGAAGAAGCCTATCCAACACCCCCCCTTCTCTCACCCACTGTGCTCCTTCTGCCCTGCAGTTGCTGACTGAGAAGCGAATGGAGGGAGGGGCGAGGGGAGCTGTGCCCAAGGCCAGACCCCCCTTTCCCCCTTCCCCCTCTACCTTTGTCAACTGCATCTGGGCTGAGGCCTGGGAGCTCCCAAACCTTCCCCCCCAGCCCGATCTCAGGGTGGGGTTTATTGGGAAGTTGCGATTGGGACAACTTGGCCCTTCTTCAGTCCCACAATTGTAGAGAGCAACATCTGGAGAAGGAGGGGCTTCCTCTGCCTTGGGGGAGAAGAGAAAAGATTCAGCTGCCCAGATTTAGGTGGACAAACCCACCTTCTGCTCGAGTTGATGCGGACCCGGGTCCTCCCCGCCAGACCTTCCGGCTCTGGGGATCTGTAGAGGCCCCTTCAGTCCCAGGAGACCCTCCCTTCCTCGGTCAAACTTCTCAGACTGGCCATCCTGCTGGATCCCTTGCTCTTCAACTGTGGCAGGGACGTCGATCTGGCGGGGATGATTGACAGCTCCTGCGTATTTTGGGCTGGTTTTGAGGTAGCCTGGCTGGGTGGGGTTTGCTCTGCTGCATAAGGGAATGTCACAAATATGCTGCGGACACCTGGTGGCAGGTGAGGAGGGAGCAAAATTCCATGGACCGAAAAGATGGGAGGGAGGGAGGAGGAGAAATCTACAAATGCCCAGAAGCCCAGACAGCTGCACGGGGTCCCTGCTGAAGAGGGAGGCCTTCGGATTGCTTTGATCTCGGAAGTTTTGAGCAGGTCAGGCTGATTCTTCTTTAGCTATTTGTAACTTACAAAACCACCCAAAGACAAGGAAAGATGGTGGGGGTTTCTTCCCCTTCCCTTCCCCTCCCCCTCCTCTTACAATCCCTCTTTCCCTCCCCATTTCCCGCCAACTCACGCAGACTTCATGCAAATCCCCCATTCTCCAGGTGGGCCTTGATGAGGCCGTTGACAGGAGATTAGAGAGAAATGCCACCGTCTCTTTATTGGTTTATTTAATGGAGAGAGATGGACACTCAACCTAGTCTCAGACATGGACAGATGGATGGACGGATGCCTCCCCGCCCTCCTCTCGCCTTGCCCAAATTTACCACCCACCCCTTCCCTCTCCCACTCCCTTTGCATCTGGGGAACATGGGAACAAGGACACCAGCCACACAACACACCAGCCACACCCCTCCCCTGACTTTGAAGTCCTTGCCCCGCGCTCCCAAAATCCTTTGCGGCTTTTGGGAAAGGAGCCAGAGCACTCAGCCTTCATCTGAGGTCGCCCCTTCAACCTCCCACTTGCGGAGGGTTACGGTTAGGGTTAGGGAAACCAATCCATTGCCCGCCCCCCATTTCCCACCCTTCAGGTCTAGAAAACCAGCCTTTCTTTTAAGCGCCTCATCAACCCACAACCTCCTCCGATCAAGGCTTCGGTCTCTGAAGAGTGGCAGGAGCCCCCCCCCCACCTGGACAGCTGCCATCTCTTGTATCTCCCACAAGGTGGACGAAGCCTCACCTGGACCAGATGTTGCCGTCGGTAGTTTAGGGGGGGTGAAGACGGGCTGAACTTCCCCATCACCCCCCGCAACTTCCCCACACACAGAAGATCCAGGTATTGGGGGGGGGGGTCTGGGAGTGAAGGGGCCTCAGCACAGCCCTTGACAGGGGCAGAAAGGGGGATTTTCAGTCCTGGGGGGGGAAGGGCCCTCGGCTGCCCCTCCAGGGCTCCTGGGCAGGCAGCTGCCAGGCAGGAGGAGCGCCGCTGTGGGAGTGGCGGGTCGGACGAAGAGCAGGGAAGTGACTAAGGGGGGCGGGAGGGACAAAGGAAGTCCCTTTCACTGGATGCAGATCAAAGGGGGGGGATTTAAATTTAATTTTAAACAAGAAGGTTATTCCATGTAAATAATGATGTAAATATTATCTTTATGTATATTGACACTACAAAACCGGAACTGTTGAACTGTATTGTAATTTTGTAACAATAAAAGCATTTAATTAAAAAAAGGGGGGATTTACACCCCCCCGTCAGCCTCGCTGCCTTCCTTGCAGAGTCTGCGGGGAGACGGAGCGAGGCTCCCCCTGAAGCCCCCTTGGGGTCCCGCATGGGTTCAGACCCCCAGAGGCCTCCTGCCTGCCCCTCTCCCGCGGGGCTTCTCCCGCTCTCAGATCCAGGGGCCACTGGAGCTGGAGCCCCGACATGGCCTGGGAGGGAAGAGGCGCAGGGAGATCCCGCCCGCCATACCTGCAGCCCGTCTGGGAAGAACACTGTCCAGCCGCTCGCCCACCCGCCCGCTGCACTCTGACCTGGTGAGGCTCCCGGCCAGCCCCGAGGAGGCTTCTGTGGGGACAAGGTGGCGGGAGGGGAGGCAGCTCAGGCAGACCGGAGGTGGCTCTGCTCGACCTGGGCGCGAGGGAGGTGGCAGGACAGGGGCTTGAGTGACAGCTGTCTGGGCGACGGGGGAGGGGAGAAGGGAAGCAGCATAGAAAGACCCTTTTGTTTGGGGGGGGTAAGGGGGGCAAGAAGTGCCCTGGGAGGGGGCAGAGATCCAAACTTTTAAAACCAGCTTTAAAATAAAAGCCAAATGGGCGACTTTGAGAAAATCATTACAATATTGTGAGTTCTAGTCCTGTTTTAGGCATAAAAGCCAGCTGGGTGATTTTGAGCCGAGGTCTAGGAGGCTCTCAGTTCTAATCCTCCCTTAAGCATGAAAGTTTCCTGAGTGATTTTGGGTGATCCCTAGGAGACTCCTGAGTTCTAATCCCACCTTAGTACTTTTTGATTGGGGCTGTGAAATATGGAAAATATTTTCAGATTAATGTGGGATGCCAGAATTGGGAATTCCTAGACTGTGGGACGGCTGAGTGTCCAATATTGTGTGGTTTATGGAGGAAAGTGAAATTGTGGGAAAAGACCACTTCCATGTTGGGCAAAGCCTTCTGCTTGTGGGAGAAAACCAGAGGGATTTGTGTGGTCACTTTTAATCTTAGATAGATTTTGGTCTGATCCATCAGAGCTTTTCTTATCTCCTTAAAATGGAATTTGCAAATTATTTGCAATTAGGAGCCATTCTGAGAAGTAAACATTGATTCCCAATTGATCAGCAACCTGTCTGGTTGGAGAGCAGAACAGCTTCCATGGGGTCTCTTCCTAGAAACCTGGAAGCCCCCCTCCCCCACTCACTCCCTTCTTGGACCAGGTTGAATATTATGCAGCATTGAAGGTTTGTGACCTGGTCAGTGATCCGGCTCCTTTAGACAGGATCCCCTCAACCTCCTCCTGGGGAGAGTTTCCAGGTCTCCTTTCTCTGGGCATCTTCTCCAGCCCTTCACAGACAAGACAAGCTTGGAAGAGGAGCAGAGAAAATGCTTTAGGTAGAAATTATAGAGTGGAAAATTAAAGGGCCTGAAAACTACTATTTTAATTCTACAGTTGATGAAAGAAAAAAAACACAGTGGCAATTTCTTAATACACGTTAATATTTATTATTTTGGTGTGAAGCACATACAACACCCCCCCCCCCAATAAACCATTCCCAAATTGAAATCCCAGAAGCTCTTCTGCTGAACACTTTCTGCAAATGAGGTTTTATCAGGAAATCAACAAAGAATTATATAAGAGAGATGAAAATTTCCCTCCCCAGCTGAGAGCCAGTCAAACATAGCATTTCACATCATTCTGGCATTCTGACGGAAGTGATCAGGCAACTAGGCTGGTGCTAGGTTTCCGCAGCTTCCTCCAGGCCTCTTTTCCTCCTCACTCTCTCTCACACACACTTTTAGCTGTAGGAACAAGTGCCCAAATTATTTTTATAAGGTGTCACATTCAGTAGCTGTTGCTGAACAGAAAATTTCTCTGAATGACTTCTACACAGTTCTCTTTAGCAAAATTTATTGAGCTGAAAAGATACAAGAATTACAGTCATTTCTCACTTGGAAACATGTGGGTCTATGAGTTTGCATTATTGTACTGAATAGATCCACTATTTGATTGGGTTCCTTGCTAACCAGGCCATATTGTTGTTTCCAACTAAGTAGATCTGTAGTTGTGAAAAGCTGATATTGGAACAAGGGATGAATGATGGGCTGTCCCTGGGCATCAATTCCATGACTCAAAAGTTCCCTTAAGGGAGGCAGAGTTTCTGCCTTCTTCAATCTCATCTGGCTTCAAGTTCGAGAACTAATGGGTTTAGATTCTTCTTTTGTTTCTTCTTCCCCCTCACTCTTAACTTCCTGTTTGACTTGCAATTGGTGTCTTCGATGTAGAATGGTTCTCAGCACCATACCCACTGGCAAGGATGGATAGGGGTTTTTTTTTGTTTTTTTTTAAATTTGATTTATATGCCGCCCTTCTCCGGAGACTCAGGGCGGCTTACAATGCGCTAAGCAATAGCCTTCATACTTTTGTATATTTATACAAAGTCAGCTTATTGCCCCCACAAACTGGGTCCTCAATTTACCTATCTTAGAAAGGATGGAAGGCTGAGTCAACCTTGAGCCTTGGTGAGATTTGAATTATTAATTCAATAATTGCAGGCAGCTGATGTTAATAACAGGGCTTTAGACCTCTGTACTATCCAAGGCTCCAAGGTTTTGTCTTGGTGGCATGGGATGTGGTGCATATGGAGGAGGGCGACTAACTTCTTCCTCATCCTCCTGACTGAAAACTTTGTTTCTTTCTTTTGGTTTTATTTTTCTCTTTCATCAAACACACTTTCACACATTCCATCTGACATTTCTTAAGCCAAAGGGGAAACTGCCTTCTGATTGATCTGTCACTGATCTCACTAAAGACACTTGTCTAACCTGAATTGTAACAGTGTCCTGGGGACACGATTACTCCCGCCCTGTCAGGGAGTTATGTTCACCATAGCGTATGAACCAAAAATATGGAGGTTTTTGAGATCTGGTTTGTAACCATACATCATGAAGAAAGGAGTCTAATTTATTACACTGCTCCAAGTACGGTTGACAATGTAATTTGCATATTTGATAGCTTCACCCCAGTATGGCATACTAAGGTTGGCGTCTTCTAGGAGACAACGCATCATGGTTTGCAGGACCCCTTGACGTCGTTCTACGACCCCGTTATGAGCCGGTGTGTAAGGAGCTGAAGTCTGATGGATAATTCCATTCTTACGCATCCAATCCTGGAAACGCTGAGACATGAATTCGGCACCACGATCACTCTGGATTCTGGCGATGTGAACTTGGTGTTGGGTAGAAACGAGGGCTGCAAAGTCTTTAAAGATCTGAAAAGTCTCAGATTTTTCTTTCATAGGATATATATATATCTGGAATAATTATCAACAATTGTTAGAAAATATTTTCTTCCACCAAGTGTTGGCGGAAATGGACCAACTATGTCAATGTGTACCAAATCAAAAATGCGTGTTGACAGGCGTGTAGCGCGTTTGGGAATGGCTGCTGCTTTGGATTTGGCCTTCTTGCAGACAGCACAATCCAAAAACACCTTACACCCCTTTAGATCCAAACCTTTTGCGAATTCTGGCATTTTTCTAAGAACACGGAAACTGGCATGCCCCAATCTTCTATGCCATTTGTGGATACACCTGTAATGCAAAGGTTTATCAGTTAGTGAATTTTCAACATTAACAGTTTTATGAGGAACCTCAGGCTTGCTCTGAGCAACCTGTTTCCTGATTTTCTTTTTGTTGGCTTTAGGAGCCTTTGGAGTAGCAACAGGATCTCTCGCTGGAGCATCTCTCTCTGGGCCTGCGCTCTCCTTCTTTGGAGTTTGTATACTTGCCTGTGCTTGCGATTTAGGCTTCGGCTTTAAGTAATGAACACCACCAATCAACATGGTTTCAGCAACAATATCTCCATTTTTAACTATGTAACTTGCTTTCTCAAGGTGGTGAACCTGGAACTTTAAAGCTCTAGATAAGTGTGCCTGACTAAGCAAACTGCTATTTGCTGTTGGTATGTAATAAACATCAGGGATGAATGTATTGAGCTCTTCAACATAAACAGTTCCTTTTCCTATGACCTTACAAGGATGATTGGAAAAAGAATAAAGTTCTCGTAGCTCAGGTTCAGGCTCATGCATCTCTGTGAAAAGTTCCTTTCTGTAGTAACATGCAATGCTGCACCACTGTCCAAAATCCACAAAAGCCGTCTATCGTACTCTGGATGAGGTTGTGGATTGTTGGTTATTGCCAGTGTGGCAAGTGGAGCTTGTGAATCACGCCTTGGACCATGACGACCTTGTCTTCCGCCTCTGCCTCTGGAATCTGTTCCTCTGGGCTGGTATGAGACAGGAGCTGGAGCTCGTTGGGGACAAACCCGGGTGGCATGTCCCACACGATTGCAGATATTGCATCTTGGCATCCTTGGAGCGTAGGTCTTTCCTCGGAAGTGACGCCTCGCTGGAGCTCTTGATGCGAGTGGTTCCCTCAAATGTGGCGTGGCTAGCATGAATGCCTCCTCTTCAATTAACAGTCTACATACACTGTGCGTTGAACAATAGGGACTTGGTTAATTTTTGTAACAGCATCTTTCCATTCATAGTTCAATGAGTTAATGATAATGCTGATCATTTGAATATCATCAATATTATGACCTCTTTCTCTCAATTCTGTTCTGATTCCTTTCAGTTTGGTCAAATGTCCTCCAATTTGATCACCAGGTTTCAATCTCGAACCGTGGAGCTCAGACATGAGCAAACACGAAGATTTAATTGAAACGGGCCTGTAGCAATTTTCCAATTGGGCCCAAATTTGTTGGGCTGTTGCATCAGGCGGAAAAGTGACCTGCAGTTCAGTATCCATGGACATCAATAATGTTGCGTGAGCTCTAATCTCCAAGTCTCTTATTGCAAAAGTCCATGGCTGAGCAGGAGGATTAAAAATCATGCAGTGAGTGCCTTCTCTGAGAAGCAATAGTGTAATCTCACTGATCCAAGCTTTATAATTGCGTCCTGACATTTTTAATTTGGACTCACCTGCTAGTGGGGCAACAAAAAATGCCTGGTGAGGAACATGCATTTGATATGCTGGCTGTGCCATTGGAGGTGGACCAGGAGCTGGTCTTGGTTGTGCCATGGCTGGGAGCATATATGCAGGCATTTGTGGCTGTTGCATTGGAATCTGCTGTATTCCAGCTGCCATTTGTGCTTGAGCTTGCCTTTGCTGCATTAAGTATTGTGTTCCATCTAAAGCAGTGGTTCCCAACCTTCCTAATGCCGCGACTCTTTAATACAGTTCCTCATGTTGTGGTGACCCCCAACCATAAAATTTTTTTCGTTGCTACTTCATAACTGTAATTTTGCTACTGTTATGAATTGTAATGTAAATATCTGATATGCAGGATATATTTCTATTGTTACAAATTGAACATAATTAAAGCATTGTGATTAATCACAAAAACAATATGAATCCAGTTTTAACTTCTAATGAAAATAATATTTAATAATAGGTTTAATAATGCAAAAGATGATACATGGCATAGTTCTTCTCTAACTTGCATATGACTGTTAGAACCAGGAGAGATCATGGATTGAGTACAATGTGAAACTCACTTAACAATGCTCTTGCTTAGCAACCAAAATTTTGGGCTCAATTCTGGTCATAAATCAAAGACTTTCTCTCCCTTCCTCTCTCTCTTTCTCTTTTTTGTCTCTTTTTCTTTCATTTTCTTTTTTTTCTCTCTCCCTTCCTCTTTCTCTTTCTCTCTCTCCCCCTTCCTTTCCTGCTTTCTCCCCACTTTCTTTGTTTTTCTCTCTTTCTTGACCCTCCCTT